>JBBPKA010000008.1:0-335907 GCA_038088995.1 Guyanaporus albipodus
GGTGGAAATTTCTGGATCATGGGGGAACGAGGAGGAAGAGGAGGAGGAGGAGGAGGACGGGGACGGTGTGAGTGGGCCATTAAGTCGAGTAGGGTCTCGTGGCGTCCGCATGCGGGCAGAGGTGCATGTTTGCGTCTGGCTCAGATCCAAGTAATACACAATCAAAACCAAATCTCTTTTTTTTCTTCTTCTTCTTTCTCTCCTCGATTAGCTTTATCGCTCTCTTTCACTTTACCCCGCCATGCCAGCGACCGACAAGCTCGACGTCCAGGACGACGACCACGCTCACAAGTCAAAGTCGTCCTCGTCCTCGTCAAAGTGTCCGTCTTCTTCTCCTTGCATGTTACACGCTCCTCATTCTTTACAGCAAAGGACCTCTCTCATGTCCCCTGCAAGTTCTTCAAGGTCGGCGCATGCACCGCCGGATCTTCATGCCCCTTCTCTCACGTCGTACACGAGCCCGGTCAGCAAAAAGACGTCTGCGCCTGGTTCGTAAAGGGGAACTGCAAGTTCGGCCACAAGTGCGCCCTCGCACACGTCCTCCCCGGTCAGAGCATGTCTATGGATCGAAAAAACAAAAAGGCCGCCCAGCTGGCAGCCAACGGTGGTATACAACCACCCACTGCTCGCGAGTCCAGACATTCCAGAGGCCCCAAAAAGGACGGCAGCAAATCTGTTCCTAATGGTACCTCGTCTGTCTCCACTGGCCTGCTCTCTGGCTCGACCGCCCCAACTCGCACTACCTCGGCTCGTCCTCCCATGGCGATGACCCTCAAGGCAACTCCTTCTGCACCCGCACCCCCCGTCAAGGATACCGATTTCCCTCCTTTTGTCCTTCCAGACGACGCAGTACCACATACTCCAGGCAGCGCGCCCCCCGCCTCCTCCGAGCTCGCAATCGTCACGAAGCACCTCCCAGAGATCGACCAGACCTCTCCCTCCGAACTCACTCCCGATGTCCCGTCTCACAGGCATCCGTCCCCGCCTACGCTCCCACTCAACGTTCCAGGTGCGCCACGCCGTCCAGTCCTTCCCCCAGACGCCGCGGATCTCGGTCCAATTGGCTCTCCGCCCCGAGGCTCGTTGTCCACTCACTCGCCGATTTCGTCCGGAAATTCTCCGCAGAACACTGGCATCCCTTCCACTTTTCACGCACAGACATCTCTCCTCTCAGAGTCGAGGACTCGCCTCACTTCTGCTGCTGGCGTGCCCTCCTCGCTCGGTCATGCACACGCTCAGCCGTGGAAGACGGACGTTGCACCCCCACCCGCACAGGGAGCCAGCCCGGCCATCGATCTCAGCCTCTCTGCTGAGCGCGACGTTTTGTCCGTGGACGAAGACCTGGAAGAGTTCTTACCTTCTTCGCTGACAGAACTCCTGACCCCCTTGGAGCGCTCCCGCAGAATGTCCCGCACGCACTCGGGCTCGTCTCGCCCTGTTAACCTGAACGACCCGCCTTCCCTCGTCCCCCCAACGCAGCCTCATCACGCCAATCATCGCTATTCCCGCTCCGTGCCCGCCCCGACCCTCCTCGGTGACGTGAAATCCATCTGGGCAGAGCGCGGCCTCACAGCCAATGGCTTGCCTCCTTCCCCAGACCAGCCTACCTTTGGCATGCCTCCCATCGGCTCAGGCACGCCGAGCTCGCTCAAGTCCCCCAATGGTTTTGCGGCGCTCAACCTGGGCGGTACTATCACGCCATCCGGAGCCGCAAACGTCCCTTTCAGGGACGATGCTCATTCGCCCTCGTCCTCTTTGCTGGCGCCGTCGAACGCTTCCGCCGCGTTCCTTCCTGGCCTTCACCACTACTATTCCAAGATGAACACCGGAAGCAACAACAGTCGCAGTCCCAACTCTGGACTCGCACTCGGCGCCGGTTTGGGTCTCAGCGGGCTGAGCCGCTCACCCCTCTCTCATGCCCCCATCCACGGCCCGGCGGTAGACGAGGGTCGGACGAACACGAACAACGGGGCGAACGTCGGCCTCGGCCTCGGCGAAGCGACCTCCCCGTCCTTCCGCGCCCTCCAGTCGCACGCCCCCGGCCAGAGCCTCCCGCAGGGCCTTGCGGCGGGCTACTCTCGCATACACGCCCTCCCGCTCGCCGGATCGCCCAGCTCGCTCGGCGGCTCGAGCGTCGGCGCCGGCGGCGCGTTCAGCCCCGGTCACGGACCCGTCCCGTTTGGCATCAACGCCGGCGCAGGCCAAGACTGGCACCTCCAGTCGAATCAGGCGCTCCTCTCCACCGATCCCTCGATGGCGATGCTCGAGTCCGTGTTCACCCGGCTCCCCTCGACGGGGGGCACCCCCCTCCGCACGCCGCCGCATCCGACCAACAGCAATCGGCCTTGGCACACACAAAACGCGCTCAGCCCACTCAGCCGGCCGCTCAGCGACGACGACGACGCGCTCTTCAGCATGGACGGATAACGGACGTTACGCGTCCGCCTGCAAAAACGAGAAGAAAGATGGACCATGGACGGGGGGCCCTGTCTACGTACTTACGTACAAGTAATCTTTTTCTTTATCTGCAAGGGAACGACCGAGAGGCTGGATACCTATCTAGTGGCCTTTTCTCTCTCTCTTTTTCCTTTTCTTTCTCCTTGTTTTTTTTTTCTCTTACCTTCCCCTACGTGGTATAGTCTCATGAGCACCATCCGCTTGCAGGTCGAAAATATTTTATACCGTTTTCTTCCTGTTCTACTACCTCCCATTTGTATTTGGAGACACCTTGGGCAGGGAGGATGTACAGTTGTCCATGTATTGACATGACTGTAATCTTGGTAAAGTAAACGTGGGAGGGAAAGATTGAGCACCGTCGGAGGCCCTAGCATGTATACCTTACCCAAGACCGACTGCCTACTCATCGTCCGACCTGACCCTCTTCAACGCAGGCGTCTCCACCACCACGCCGTTCCCCTCGTACTCCTCCTCGATCTTGCCGAGCAACGACGTCTCGACGTGCTCCCGCTCGCCGTTCTCCGTCTCCTCGCCCTCGTCCACCGACGTGAGTCCCAACGTGTACTGTTCGATTTCCATCGACGAGCCTTCCTCGCGACTCCGCCCTTGACCGAGGTTGATCGCCGCCACCTTGCGCTTCTTGCCCCTCACCTTGCGCGGCTTCTTGGGCGACGGCACGAATTCCCGACCATTCTTGACGGCCCATTCGATCTCGAGGACTCTGTACGGTCAACATCAGCACTCGGCATCGCGCGCGTCGGTCACCGTGCTCACCGCTCTCGGAGCTTGATGTTGTCGGGAACATATGTTTCCGCCTTGCGGTAAAGTTCGAGCGCGACTTGGAGATCGCCCCTACATGTATAGCCTGTTGAAGCGTGCACGCCGAGATGGACGTCGGAGACACGCACTTTTCAGAATGGGCGCGCGCAAGGGCGACATAGGCCCGTCCGGTCTTCTTCCTGGATGTGGGTGACAACACGTCTGCCAGCTGTAGCTCCTTGGATCCGCGTTCGCTGAAACCACGAAAAAAAATAATGAATGAATGAATGAGCTCCTATACTACCCATGCCGTCATTGCCACTCACTATTTCTGCTCCAGCTCCGCCAGCCTTGCCCGGAGCTGATCGTCCAGGTCACGGTGGCGCGCAAGCAACGGCGTGAGCACACCCGAAGGCAAGCTGGGGTCCTGTTGGACCTGGCGCCGCTCGTCGTATCTTGCTTCGACTGCGATGTTCTCCTTCTCTTGTTGAAGACGCGCTTGTTCTTCGCATTCACGGTCCTCGCGCTCCTTGAGGCGACGTGCGACCTCGGCTTCGACGGCCCTTGCAATCTAACGAGATGTTGCCTCAGTACCGGCACGCACGCGAGGCGACAAAACGGACCCTCTCGTCGATATCCTTGTCCGTTAGTTGGACCGCCGGCTCTGGTTTCTCCTCGATCGCAGCCGAGGATGGCGGACGCGATCTCACCTTTGCCAACGGTGGTAATAACCCAGCACCAATTCCGCTGACACGTGGCACACGAGATGGGCGGGGTCTTTGAGACGGTCCAGGTGCGGCATTGGTTGTGACCACCGCCTGCGAAGCGAGATTGGGATCCGGCTGAAGGACGGCGGGGGCAAGTTTTGGCGGTGCCTGTTGGACAGCTGCAAAGTGAGGTTTGGCTTGCGGTCGATTGTCTGGGCAACTTGGTGAGGAACGTCTCGGTAAACTGAGAAGAAACGTACCGCGCTCATTCACCACAGGACGGTTTTGAATGTTCTTTGTGCGGACGGCAAAGCTACGCAAAAAAAGTCGACACGACTTCGACAAACCGGACATCAGTGCTACGTACTTCAGTGTATTAAGGGTATCCTGGCGGAATTTGGTGCCTGGTGCGAGGTTGCAAATGAGCAATCCCACGGACGTACCGCCGAGGGCGTCTTGAAGAATTCGAGTGAGCTTTGAATTGCGATACGGGATGCGAGACTATGAACAAAGGTTCAGGTTGCGAACAGAGACGAGAAATCCAAACTGACGGCTCCTTGATTTAATGCGTGTACGACCTGTCCAAGAACACTCAAGCTCTTGTTGATGGCAGCCGACTCTGCCATACGCGTTGTATCGTTTCCGGTGAGCTTGTTGTTCTCTGAACCCGCAAGATCAACGAGATTGATCTTTCCGGTCAATGCTAACCAAATATTGCGATGAGGAACGAAAGGACAGGTCCGAGAAAGACGCACTTTTCTGAGCCGCCGAGTCTGTCATTGTTACCTCGATGGTGAGCACCGCATGTGAACGAGAGGACGCTCGATTGAGGTTCGTTGCTCCAACAGAACGATGGCGAGAAGCACGCCTACGCTGAAATGTGAGTAGGGGCGCTAAGGGGATACTGAGGGTACAAACGAATAGATGTCATCAAATTCCTCCTCCGATTCTATCGGTAACCATGTCAGGTTGGCGACGAATACTTGACCGACATCGTTTTCACGAACAGGAAGCTTGGGAGCCTATGAAAGGGCATCAACATGGCGTAGTCAAGCGTTACGTTAAAAGGCAACGCACAGATTCGCGGTTGACGAAAAGATCATAGACTTCATCTTTGTAGATTTCCATGTATGAGACAGCCAGTTCAACGCTGCTGCGTTGCAAAGCAGCCTTCTGAAGGAACATCGCCTGGGGAGCGATAATGTGGCATGACATGTACAGGTGTATCACGGTGACCTACCTCGACGACTCGAGGGATGACACCTGGTTGGGCTTTCGTTCCCTGCATAGTGTGGGTCTTGCCAGAAGAGGTGACACCATAGGCAAAGATTGTGACGGTCTGCAGAGGATGGCGATGGTGAGTGCCAAGCGGTGAGGTGAGAGTGTGGCTTACGACACCGCTGTACACAACATCGATGAGAGGACGGACGTCCTGCTCGAATATTTGATCCTGAGTTGAAGACTGGTCATAACACGAAGTGAACCTGTCATCCAACTGCGGGTCAGCTGGTTCTCAGAGGTGGTGTTCGTGCATCGTTGACTGACGGGAAATTGAAGACTTGCGAGAGGTCGCGCGGATTTGGGACTGCGATGTAGGAGGGTCCTTCTGGTGTATGTGTTATCTGTATGCCCTCGTCGTCTATCTCGTTCTCGAGACGCGGACGAAGACGAGCTGCAATCTTAATCTTGTGTGTGGCCATTTGAGTCAACTTGCGTTGTCGTCCTCGTTTCCAACGTTGCAGTTTGCCACCGACGCGACGGTCACGTGCTCGCGACTTAGGGGGTTATTTGGATTTAGAAATGCCGATATTCCGGAGGGAGAAGGTGCTGGAAGGGTTCGGCTGCGCCTTCTCACTCACCCGTTCACCATGTCGCGACACGCAGGAATACCCCTCCTTAGCGGGCCCCCTCCGCCTCGCCCTGGCCATGCACAGAATAATTGCAGAAAGTGTGGTAGACAGTTTGGCACACTCTTCAATCGACGGCGAGAATGTATGCATTGTGGTCAGCAGCGGGCTCACTTGGCATCACACGATACTTCTTGCTGATCTCCGTCTTCTCAAGGTTATGACTATTGCTCCTCTTGCACGGACTATCAAGCGCTCATGCCACGCCGCAGCCCTACCCATGGTTATGATCTAGCCCCCGTCTGTGCCTTTTGCATCGATATGCTCAACGGTAGGTCTACCCTATTCTTCATATAGCCGAGTCATCATCGGTATCGCCCGCAGTCACCGCCCTTGGCAGGACTCAGCTGCGATCACTTCCACTCGCAAAGCTTAGGCGCTACATTGATGCGTATAATATCCCGATCAAGAATCCAATAGACAAGAATGACCTGGTGGATGCCGCCATCGCTGCTCGGGTATGCTATCAGTCTGCTTGTCTCCCGCAATCATTCACCCATCCTTACACAGACTCCTCAAGGCTGTCTCTCTCCCATGAACGAAGACTACTATCGGAAATACTCTGTGCCGTCGTCGTCTTCTACACCCGGGACTCCCTCTCCTCCACCCAACAGAAACTCGACCACCCGTACCACGAATAGTAACCCTCGACCTGATAGACAATTCCCCCGTCCTGACCTGGATCCAAACCGTCGACAGCCCCGTCAGGACGTTCCCTATAGTACCTACACGCCTCGCGCTTCGCAACGATCTAGAACGACATCTGCTCCGATAAATCCTAGAATGACACGCCCTACCAGCGGGCAACCCAATATTTCCCGGCCAACCTCGTCCACTGGCCGGGAGTCTATCCCACGCACCGCCAACACCACCCACGCGTCATCGCCCCCTTTGCCACCCCCACCAATGTCAACACTGGTCACGCTTCCACGTTCGTCGCTCTCTGCGTTATCGGTAGGTACATTGAAGCAGATTCTCTGGGAAGCCCGTGTAAGAGTTCCTCCGGGGGTCGTAGAGAAGGATGAGTTGGTAGACCGTGTATGGGCCATAGTGGAGGAGGAGAAGAGAAAGGACGAAGAAGGCCTTGAGGACGCTGCATTTGGTACGGACGAAGATGGAATCCAGAGCTTCGGGGTGCCTGATAGAGAGGAGGATCCCAATTGGGAGGCACACCCGGATGTACCACTCGAACACGGACAGGACGACGACTATCGTTATGCAACTGGTCATGTCGAGGATTCTTCTGAGATGATGCGCGATGAGCACCTCTCAGCGCCGAGAATGGGTTCTGCTTTTCCATCTTCTCGGCCTTCTACTCCACAACCCTCCATGTCCCCTCCTGAAGCCTCAGACTCCCCGGCCTCAAAGTCCAAAGTACGCACTCACCCGAAGCCAACGAACACAGAACGCTCTGGATTATGTGTCGTCTGTCAGGACGAGGAAGCGTGCATTGCCATCGTTGACTGCGGGTGTGTCATCATGTTTCATTTCCTTTTAGGTTTCGGTTTAACTTGTCGCTTTGTAGCCATCTTGCGTTGTGTCGTGAGTGCTCAGATCTGATTCTCGCGAGCTCCAGAGAATGTCCTTTATGTCGCACGCGGATTGTTACCGAGGCTCGGTTACTCAGGATATTTAAGACCTAAACTAATCTAACAATCGTGGAGGAATGCAGATACTTTACATCGTAGTCGACTCCCTCTTGGCACATACACTGTGCCCATACTCCCTTGTAACCCATGACACCCTTCGAATGACAATCGTCTTGTTACCTTTTCCATTTCCATGCTGACATAACGCTATCGAGTGGCTGTGTCAGCCCGACGCGTCACCCGAGCATATAGTCCTCCAAGTTGCCGTCTTGCCATGTCCACCCCTCAGCCGGCGAGCAAAGACAAAAAGGTCGAAGAAAGAGAGAAAGACAAGGACAAGAAAGGTGACAAAACGGATGCATCCAGTAAAACAGAAGAGAAACCAGCTCCCCCAACGCCAACCGGGGAGATCAAGTCTAACATCGCACTCATCGAGCGCGCCGTCGCCGACCTCGAGCCACGGTTCACCCATCGTGTGTTGCGCTCGCTCACTTCCTTGCGAAAGCGGCTAGATAACAAGACCCTCCGCGATGCAATTGAGGAAAACTATCCGGCAGGTGTGTACGCGTTCGTCCACACATTGATGACGTCGACGTGAATGCGTGCACAGACTCTGTGGTGAAACCATCGCTTTTGTCCTGGATTCCCGCTGCACCACCCGCAGACCAGTCCATGGACGTCGATTCTGCAGCCGCGAGCCCCCTACCGAAGCCCACCTCTGATCCAGTCCCGGAAGTCGAGATTTACTTTCGCCTCTTACTCATCCATCATCTCCACACCTCCAAAGAAAACCTCGCCAAGTCAGTTGAGTTGTCCAAAGAGACGGTCGACAAAGTGCAGCAGCTCAACCGCCGGAGTATGGATCCCATAGCGGCCAAGGTTTGGTTTGCTGTCGAGAGATCGTACGAGCTTGGCGGGGAACTTGCTGATGCGCGACCGTGGGTATCCTTGGGTCTCTCATTTCCCTCTCCTGTGTTTCTGATGCATGAATTCTCGGTTACTTCTCAGATTATTTCTCGCTGCACAACGTACTGCGGCGTTACGCCATGATGATGACACCCAGGGGTCACTGATCAATCGGCTACTCCGCAGCTACCTCCATTATAGCCTGTATGACCAAGCAGACAAACTCGTGTCGAAAACGACGTTTCCAGCATCGGCTAGTAACCCTCAGTTTGCCCGCTATCATTATTTCCTGGGGCGGATCAAGGCCGTACAATTAAATTATACTGCGGCCCACACAAACCTCCAACAAGCGATTAGGCGAGCGCCACCGGCCAAGGTCGCACCGGGTTTCTATCAAGCAGTTCACAAGCTTTTCGTGGTAGTAGAGCTGCTGATGGGAGATATTCCTGATCGCAGCACATTCAGACATCCTGTACTTCAAAAAGCGCTTCAAGCCTATTTTGACATTGTGAAAGGTTTGTGTCCTGGTTATTTTTGGTGTCGGCTTTACTTAGTAGTCTCGTTTGCTTATAGCTGTTCGAACTGGATCCCTCTCCGAGTTCCAGGCGACACTGACTAAGCACGCCTCACAATTAGAGGCAGACAAGACATACACGTTGATCGTTCGACTGCGACAGAACGTAATCAAGACTGGCATTCGGCGACTTTCGCTATCTTATTCACGCATTTCGCTTCGCGACATTTGCCTCAAGCTCCACCTTGATTCTGAAGAGGATGCCGAGTATATCGTGGGTAAAGCTATCCGGGATGGCGTCATCGAGGGTCGGATCGTCCATGAGAAAGGTTGGATGGAGTGCGAAGGAAGGAAGAACGGGTATGGTCCAGAAGTCAGCGAAGTATTCGGCCGCCGTATCGGATATTGTCTCGAGCTGCATAATCAGAGTGTGAAGGTGAGCGTCACTATGTCATCATTTCCTTGGACCCTGGCCGACGCATCCGAAACTTGTGAACTCAACTGTGTTATTTTTCGTAGGCTATGCGTTACCCCTTGAATGCGCACCGGAAGGAACTTGCGGCAGCCGAGGGTGCCCGTGAGCGTGAAAAAGAGCTCGCAAAGGAAATCCAAGAGGGGGATCTGGACGACGAGGGCCTCGGCGATTTCTGAAGTGAATTGTAGACGCGGTTCTATGTTTTATTTTTTTTTTCGCGCTGTGTCTGTACCCCCGAATTGCAGGCTATCCGATATTGAAAGGTTTGACAAACATGATGCTCGCGGCGACATCACTCAAGCAGCGACTGTCATGGCGAGACGACCACGACGGAGACTATGTACTTGCGAATATTTTACCGCGCCCGACATCATCGACTTACAGCGAAAGCGCCCTTGAGGAAGAACATATCACCCAAAAGTATCAGCGACGGATCAAGCCACTTCAAGGAGCGCTCGGCGTCAACACTAGAGCGCCACCGTAAAGGTGCAGCTATTCCTGCGGTGCTACTAATCGGCAATCCCAAAGTCTGCACACTGGTGTGCGCACAGTATAGGCACAGGTTAGCCGGGGAAAAGTGCTGTAAACGTGGCCTCAGAGCCCTCGCAAAGGGTGTCAGAAACACAACACCATTCCTCCGTTCTGCAGATAGGCTGACTTATTATACGAATCTAGGCACGCTAACCCGTAAAGGCAAGAGTTTCAAAGTACAATCGGATCATTGCACAGCAGTTAAACAAGGAATTCCGCCCAAAGATTTTTAGCAAGGAGTCGGAAAAGCGTGTAATGCTTCAAAGCCTCTAGCCCGAAGTCGGGCCTGTCCATTCCTTCACTCAACCGCTTTCTCTTTCCAACCACACATTTCCTGACTGTGGTCGTATGTTCGGGGTATTCGCCTATCTCCACGCTGTGCTGAGCTCGCGCGTCACGGGGACAACATAGAAAATTGGCCCAGTGTCAATCATTGTTATACAGGGAATCGACATGATATCCTTCTTCTCCACACCAAGCCGACCTCTGTTACGATTATTCATCTGAAAGGCCGCAATTGCCTCTGCTACGACCTGGGCTTCTGGGTCATCGGCAATGAGCTCAGTCTTGTCTTCTTGAAGAATAAGAAGAATGGTTGACGCGCGATGTAGAAGACAGATGTCGGTCTGAGCCTGTCGTCTGGGATCTCCACAAATATGTAAAGGTATGGCGTAGCGCGACCTCAAGAGAAGGGGGCGTTCTTCAAAACCGAGCATACGCAACAGTTCCTTGACAAAATTGTCGATAGCAGACTCCCGACCTACAGACGCAGGTGTATATAGGTTAGAACGAACCTTATAAGATCGTTTGGACGAGTGACGCGCCTGCATTGCTCCTTGAAGCAACCTCCAGATACATCAGTAAACGATTGGTGTCGTCGTTCACGGCTTCACCGGTAACATCGGCAGTTAGAAATTCTGGATCAACGTTTTCAAGGGTTGCGGGAAGATCTTGACCGAAGAAAGTCCTGGCCGATTGGTTTTCAATGACGATGTTGTATGCCTGCAGTTCATTGTGAGTCCAGTCGCTACTTGGATTTCGCTGATCGAATGAGAGTTGCCATGGTTCAACAATTGGCTTGTGTTTGTTTTTAGTCAGCACGGATTTCGAGGTTGCACAGCCTCTGTCGCCGACGCTGTAACTATAATGTCGTCCATTGTCCGACGTGCTTTACAACGCTTCTTGAAGCCTGTGCGTACAGCCCAGTTTCCGGCTCATTGACATGCCCAAAGCCCGATGCGGGCCCGTCCTGACCTAGACTCACCAGACGTACTTTGTCGGCCGCGACTTGGAAGGTGCCGTGGGGCTCACGCTACCCATGTCGAGCTTTGACTAGAATGTGCTACCTCGTAGGAAACAAGTATTACGAATATCCGAATGCAAACAATGGTGGGTCCCACTCTCCATTCCACAATTACAAACTCACCGTCCATGAAAATTATTAGCAGGTCGCGCCAAACGCACAGTTCAATACAAACGATCGGATGACATGTGGACTTACATAGCAAGCGGCAAGAGACTCCCCGGTACGGCTACTCCATTTTGCCTTGTGTTATTTTTTCATGTATACCGCCGTGTGCCCATGCTGAAACGCCGTGCAGTGCAGTGGAACGCTTGGCTCACACATACGCGGCCAGACCCGCCGAGCGTCGAGGTACGTTTCCGCCGCCGTCGGGCACACAACTATTCATCTGTTGTTGACGTCTCCATTTCGTCATCGCCTCGACGCTGGTCTTTTTTTTTCTTCATCGCATTTATCCGTAGGAACTGCAAGCGGATCTAGCCCGCCAGCAACGCGTGCAGACGAACGCCGCGATACTCGAAGCGCGCGACAAGGAAGAACACGAGCGAGTAATCCGGCTGGCCCAACCATCCGAAAGTCATTTCCAAGTGCCCGAGCCGCCGTCGGAGGAGCTAGAATACAGACAGAGTAGATCGCCGGTCGACACACGGTCAGACAATAGCCCCATCCGCGATCCATGGGCAGAGGCAAAAAGAGGTTCGGACGAACCGCAATCCTGGACCCCCGTGGTTCGCCGTAAATAATCCTGGCAAAGTTGGCCGCCCGACATGTACCGTCCGTTCATTTCATTCCTATCTAGAGCCATATAAGCTGTTTTCTGATGGAAAAAACATCATTCTATTAGCGCGACATAGTGTTTCAGGGTTTATTGAATTGGTCGTCACCAGGTGGCACTGCCTAGTACCTTGGTTTGTTGCTTTTATTCGCTAGACGTTGGCGTTTGCCAAGTGCCACAGGTTCAGGTGTTTTTGCAGGGGTCCTAGAACGTTCCATGGCGTTCCATATCGTTCCACGTTTATGAGGTGAAACAATGCATCTATCACGCGCTGGCGCTGGAGTTTCTCTGTTGATGTTCCGCCGAGTGGATCGCCTTACTCTTTCTAGCTCTAGCACCGTCCTGACTGGCTGTCTCTCGAAATATCGTGTCGGTGGCACTGGTGAGATTTGTTCCTGATGGATGGGGTGATCTCTTGGAACGAGTGTGAGTACTCCCGGCTGTCTACGTGCATATCCTTTCTACATTTTTCGCTTGCAAGAATACGTTTGTACAATAAGATCACTGCCTCGACCGCATTCGACTCATCACTGCTACTTGGACACGAGCTGTCTACGTCATCGACACGAGGTGCTAGTTACTCCACAGCCTTGGCATCCAGGTACTCTTATTGACAGTCTAGACACGACTCCTTATCTATGACTTGTCCCCAATTCCACAGCTATGTCCTCAGCGGGGCGCCAAAGCACAACTACAGTCCTGTCAAACACCCCCAATTGTCTTAAGGTTCTGTCACCTGGCCCTTGCACCGACCAGAGTCGCTTAGAGTCATATGCGTGCATGCATAGGTCTCGCTTTGGTCAAGCGCGGTGCAAAACCACTACTTCAAACAATGCTTCTTGGGCATGTTTATTCCTAGATCTGGTTCCCTTCTTGGTCTCTTTCCGCTCCTTTTGGGGCAGTTTCCTAGTCGATAGTGCCAATGTCTGTCTTCTAGAAACCTCCCACTAGCTGCCTGGTTGGTGGACAGTGTCAGTGGTCTTCAGCGCCTTTTGGACGACCATCATCGAGTCACCGATGGTCGGCATTAAAATCCAGTGAGTTCCTAAGATCCTCCCAGGGTAGTTTTTTTTAATGGATACTCATATGCAGATTTTGGAGATGCACTTCGAGTCCGTTTGATTCACAAAATAGGAGTGCCTCCTAGTCGGGCGCCGCCGACTGCGATCACAAGATGACCGTGCACCTCGGACAGTCTCCACAGCACGAGTCAGATCTGCGCTAGTGCCAGCAAGTAGGGGCTGTGATTGATCGAATTTGGGCCAGCTCAACTTGGTGCCTAGTTGGAATTTCGAGCGTCATGACTCCCATCAGGGATGCTGCCACCAGTCTTTCATCAAGAGTCACAAAGATCTTGATGAGTGGTGTCTTGACAAAATTGGTTCAAATTGGTACAGGAAGAGCCAAGAGCCAACGTCTGCACGTTCCAACGAGTTACCGTCACGTAGGTATGCAGAGAAGCCCTCTGAGATACGTTACCTGTGATTATGCGTTCCGTGACTAAAGCGTACATCTTTCTAGACAGCATTCCACAGGAAGAGAAAGAGCACCCCCAGGGAAATTGAGCTTTGAAGGAAGTTGTGTATGCCAGACATGAACGTGTTGCCAGCATTCTCCCAAAGGTGTTAGTGACAGTGATTCAGAATCAGGATGTCCTAGCATCATATGAACGGCGGGATACTTGGTCCACTGATGTGCCACCAGGGCAGAAAAAATCAGCTCCTTTGGCAAAGATGATGATCACTACCAAGCAGATTCATTTTGGTTGCCATTGAAAATGCCAATAAGCTGAACGAGTCGGGATCAGCGAGTCTTCCATATGGTATACTGATACCACAGCATTGATGCCTGGCGATGTAAAACGTTTGTGATGACGATCGGCTGTGCGTTCTGGTGGCATCTGGCCCGAAAGTTCAGGGAATTTGGTTTACTCTGGACTACAAGGTCCGTGGAGCGCTCGAGGCTGCCAACGTTGTACAAGGGATTCTCGACACCCTACTACTCGAAGCTTGGCGTCCGAGCCTCGGGTGCTCGTATCTCGGAGATATCTCGTTAGATCCAGGACTTGAATCCTTCCTGTGACCATGGAACCCGACACCCTATAGTGTGCTCCAAATCCGGCTTATCTTCAGGCTTTGGACGGACTGTAAGGTCACCGTTGCGAATCTATTTGGCAAAAGGAACCTGCCATGAACTTTTACGATAGAGGGTGATATATGGGATCAAACATTGACATGTCTACATCTACGAATTCAGAATCACGAGAAACCAGTATATGTGGGTATCTGGATAGAACTGGCTTGTCCAAATGCAATGCACACTAATCAAACATTATACCAGAGAACAAACTTTCGTTCCAGAGTTTGTTTGGTGAGTGGGTATGAGTTAATAATGGCGGTAAGCAGGTCCGCCTTTGGGGTCGTTTCAGTATGAACGTAGTTCTTGAAAGAGATAGTATACCTTGTCTTCCCGACCCCGGGTATCCCGAAACACGGGGTTGCACATGGGGGGGATAGACTGATGCCTCGATTTCGTGATTGCTACCCGGATGAAGACAGAATAGGCTCCTCAAGAGACCTGAGATGCCACCAGATTGGCGTTGTGGCGTCCGGCTGGTACCTCGGTAGGAGGACGCCAATTCATCCTGTTTCCCGCGAGGTACGAGACTGTCGAGTCATTGCTCAATGCGAGTTGTTTGGAGATGTGAACCCGGCTGTCGTACCTCGTGTTCGAATCGAACAAGTGGGAAAGCCAAGTGGGCATGCTGAGCTTGACAGCAGGTGAGTTGACAGCTAAATTGCACGCAGTCTACGATCAGCTGGCGAACAGCTGTACGGTGCTACGAACCTACGAGTCAGGAATTCTCAAAAGTGACAACGTCTAATCGATCTAGTAATGGTTGCCCAGTGGGTTCAAGTGAAGTACGAGTTCGAATTCTGGTGCAAGCCAGGAAGGTGCTGAGATTTTTAAATGAGAGGCGATGCGGCTTATCCTGTGCAAAAGGCTGTCAAGGAACGGTCGAAACATTGGAAGCTGCTGTATTTTCTGTGACACCGCATCCTCTTGTCGTGGTACCCACGTGGGAATGTGCATAGCTTTGTGGGGGACTTGACCAGACAGACAAAACAACTCGTATCCACAAAAAAATATCACGTATAACGAATACAGATGTAGGCATGGGATATGAGTCAACTAATTTCCGGCCCTTCTAGCTTGAGAGTAGCCAGAATAAGAAGTGCCATCTCCAGTCTGAGAGCGGGTAGAAGAGCCCCCTCTAGCTTGAGAATAGGCAGACTGAGACGCAGACCTTCAAACGGAACTCTCACCCACAAGTTACAAGTGAGATTAAAGATGACTAACTTGTGGGGCGACCCTCTATTGTCGTAGCGAACCCCATCTTGGCCTGATCTGGGTGGTCTAAATTCAAGCAATATCAATGGAACTTGATTTCCAGGATAATGACATGATGTGACTGACTGCCCGGGACCGTGGTATCCAGCGGAATTTGAATCTTGTTTCCCGCGGCTAGTGAACCTCTCGGAGCTGATGAGGACAGTCTATCATTTATGCGAGTATTACGCTAGGGATAAACAAACTGACCTATAGTTGGGTTTTTTGTCGGAAGGGGAGTAATCCTCAGAATCTGCATCACTAACTGAGGTCTCTGGGTCAGAAGAGCTGAGAGGGATCTTTGGGGCGGTCGCCATCATTCGAAGGAGCGCAGGAGTGCTGAGGGAATCCAAAACACTAGGACACCTTTTAACAGTCTAGGGACGCGACGCCATGATCAACTTCTGCGTGGCTTGATTGTGCGGTTACGTTGGCAGAGTGGAAGTGACATGGGCGTATGTTTTTAATGACGCTGAAGATAACAACTACGGCTGGACGAACTAACTTAACTTTGAAGCAGGCCCTGACGCTTAGGACTCATTTTGGTTGCAACGAAGCTGAACAAGGAATAGGAATAGCCCATCGTTTCATTTTCCTCAGGCTCCCTGCCCACGTTTGAAACTATGAAATCAAATACCTGTTCTCCCCGATCAGAGGTGGAGTTGTTCCGACACAGTAAGCCAGTCACGGGTTGGGTCCATCACAGATCAGACGCACATATCTCGTTGGAGTCGTCGCCAAATGGCGTGCTGCGGTTGCAATCAAAATCACGAATGAGCAGCTTGACGCTGGAGAAGATGATAATGTGCTTGCCGGTGGCTGGCGTGGAACCATCATGTGGCCTCCAACCTGCCAACTTGTAGTCAGTTGTCAGGTACTATGATGGCCGGGTTCTAAAGAATCCTCACCTTATCTCTGTGATATAGCCACTGCATTTCATTGGTTTCTCACTATATTTCAATGTTTTTTTGAAACCTGCACACGCCTGGAACGCACTGGCAAGGTAAGTCTGGTTGACACGGAGAGAACACGACAGTTGGAGCAGGGACCCTGAAAGTTCCAACGCTCAAGGCACAGCCTGGCGCTCGAACTCGGAATAGAAGAATCCCCGAGGGTGTTGTTTCATTCCCATTGTTACATAAGCCTCCATCTCGATATACCACGGCAACAGCAACTGGCTATGCAGTCTTTTCTTCGCCGAATTACGTTGACTAGCTGTGCGTTCAAGGGGCCGAATAGCTGAACAAAGCAGCGACACTGCCAATCTCTCCTTCTTTCTTCTTTAAAATAAGAGGAGGAACTCTCGAGAGAGGGATTCAACACGCAGATCATTTGGTCAACAGTTTTAGTCATGCGACCCTCGTCCTGCAAGCTCGTTCCCATAACATCATTGGCTACTTCGCGGTATGCCAACCTGGCGTGGTGAGCATACTCGGCTTCGTCCATTCGATGGACAGGTAGCCGATGCCCTTTCAGTGTTCAACCTTCTCCTCAGGTCATCAATAAAGGACCACCCTCTCGTCGCAAGTCGGTCCTAGCACCCGCAGCGTGCAGCACACTTTCACGGACATCATCCGACGCATCCACTCAAACAAACACGGCCCGATCGGCCTCCGAGTGGCATCGCTTTGTACATCCAGAGGGACAGCCATACTATGTGCTCGCTGGCGCCTTCATTTTCGACGTCGTCACAGAAGCCAACGTCGAAAACGGACAGACATATGCTCGCATTCTCGATTGCATAATGACCATGAACAAGGAATTGTACTGCCATGATATCAAACTTCCCGCTCGATCAGAACTTTTCTTGGAGTTGGGCGATGATCACGTATCTTGCAACTACTACTTCGTGGACCACGTCGAGAGAGCATTGTTCTGGCTCGAAGATCTCTGTACCGAATTGCTTGACATCCCACAAGCAATCTCTGCTTCGCATCTTGGTAGGCATACCCATGCCATTCCGCTTCCACCCTCACACTCGCTCAGAAACGGTGCTCGAACGAATGTATTGGGTACACGTCGAGTTTTTCCCCATGCATCATGAGCCATACCAACAGCAATTTTCTCACATGGTGGATGATCTGTACGATGTCATCTCTCACGGACAAGCAGGTAAGTCCTCCGTATGCATACAGTTCCACGAAACCTGCCAACTGCGAACGACAGATAGACTGACGTCAAAGACCTCGACGTTCCCATACACGGCAGACACATGCGCGTACTTTTTAACGCTGCTGTCGAAGAAGAAAGGTACTAGGTTACTTCGCTCCAGCCCCAGACTTTTCTAACATCGCGTAGGACAACGTGTCGATGGGTATACCCTTTGTTATGCAGGTGAAAGAAAACCGTCGAATCTTCTTTTCTGTTTCTGATTGCACCCCCGTTAGCACGTCTCGCTGGTGCTATAGGTGGGTTTCACAGTTCGTAGAGGGACATTGGCACCAAACGCTCCCTTGTAGCCAATCAACGGTTTGTAACCTTTTATGGGCAACAACCTGCCCAGCTGGACAGATTACAGGAAATGTTCCCTACCGTTGTCTTGCAACACAAAGGGTTATCGACCGCGGCTAACATGCTTATGTGGGGCATCCCCTCGCATTACGTCAACCTCTTAGATGGCCTATACGTGAACGAACAAGTGTATGCGGATCAATGGACGCGTTTCATGTCTGTCTGCCTCGCAGACTGGACCACCAGTTTGTCATGGGTACGCTAGTACATTGAGCTCAGGGTCGACTTTTTTGATGTTTGACATACAGAGCCTCCCCGTATTGTTGTGAGTCAGATCCGGAAAGCACCCATCTCACAGTGATGTCTCAAAAGGGAACGTTCAGAGCCAGTATCCTCCTTGCCAACACACGTGGTGGTACGATATCCACGTCAATCCCACCAGTGCTCTCTTGCGCGGTCAGCATCGCCTCCGCGTCGTGCCTCCACCTCAGGCACCAGCCACTCGCAGAATCCAGTGCTACCGTCGGCGTGTGTCGCTCTCGTTATATCTGGCTTGCTTTCCGTGCTGACGCGTCTCCAGGCCCGCTACCTACATTTCGCCAAATGGAGCACCATCGGCTTCCTTCCTTCATCCGTCGCGTTCAGCCTTCCGAGAGCAAGTTGCCTGTGGGGCATCAGCCTCCTTTTTGCGCAGTTCTTCCTCATCGCATCTCAGAACGTCGGCAAGTTCGTTGCGCTGGCCGCCGCGTCCGTCCTCGCTGGGATAGTGATGTTTATGTTGTACGTGATTTACCCAGAGGACACAGGCGTGGCCTCGCTCTTCCAGTCCGCTACCTCGCTGTGTGTACCCCATTTATATGCGTTGGACGCTCGGGAAGGCGAGCCAATGGTCTAGAGATGCGCCTGTTCTCACGAGTTCATGGACTGTGGGGAGAGGTGCTTATTCCACTCATCCAGGCCCGATGATCTTGTGAGCAATCCAGTTCGGTACTCGGTTTATAGTGTATCCGTCCTAATGTTTGATCCCCACGGAGACACGATCAAGTCTAATTGACCCCCAGTAAGGTATAGACATGTAATGGCCAGCTCTGTAAAATGGATATATACGCAAGAAGGTCGAAAGTAAGCTAAGGATTGCAATCAACGAAGGCAAGTGGGGTCCAAGAGATGATCGTGAAATCAAAATCCGCCGAGACTGACTTCACTCCGGTTAGAGGGCGTACGTGAGGTGGCCGAAGGTGGGGGGATGAGGTGGTTAGCACTGAGGTTCGATCCGCCCTCTTTTGCGCGGCACTCCCGGGCGTAGGCTTGTCGCACGTAGGCATAACGCTGGAAGTGGTTGAGTGCTTGGAGGAATATCACGCCGACCTGTGCGACCAAGGGAATGACGTGAATCGCCGTCCGGTGTCCAGGGATGTAACAAATTACCGAGTGTGCTCTAAGCTCGTTGAAAATGTCCACCGTTGCTTCTCGCACAGAGTCACGTTGATGAAATAAACAAAAGCTGAGAGGTAATAGTCCTCCAACATGAGGAGGCATGTATGCTAGCAACTGTGCCGAGAGTAAACTTCCGGCCCTATTAGCGAGCAGATAAAGGACGACACACCTCGACGACCTGTTCATATGACCGAACGTTCTCCGAAATAGTGCGGATGATCAGCTCGGCTTCGGGATCAGAAAGATTTTTTGCAAGGCGGAGGCGAGAAAGTTGATGGATGAGGTCAAACCCTTGAATCGCGTCCGTGGCGCGATACTTTTGAATGTCCTGCGCCTTTGGTGTGAGATATCATCATAGGCACGTAATTTTGCGTGCGGCACGTACGATCGTGCAATACCGATAAGCTTTTGTCCTTCGCCAACCCTCGATGCGGCTGGCGTTGGTAGCTAATTCTCTGGCTGCCACGATGTCGTCTGGAAATACAACGCCACTCCCCAGTGTTCCTTCAGTAAAAGGAGCGCTCGGGAACCCCAAGGCTGTCGAGCCGGTCGCTACTTCCTCGTACCTCGACGCAAGTCGCACGAATCGACCCACATATTCAGTGAATCGTAACCTCACCAACGTCTCACCAAAGTGCGACGTGATGGCGGAAATGAGCTGGAAGGCACCACTGGTCAATCCACGCGCCTTCGTCTGTCGAGACAGCACGTACGTCGTCGATGAACAGGTTATCTGAGCTATCATGTCGCGCCGCAAAGTCTGATTTCTGGTTGGATTGCGCCCCATCACGCGTCGCTATTCGTGCGATTTCTTCTTCGCCTGTGCCTGAGTTTTCGGCACGAACTGTGGCCGTGCGAGGGGCTAGTGGAATAATGGCAGGAGGCGTGGCGGCTACGGGGAAAGATATATGTATGTCTTTGGAGACCACTACTCGACCGGCCCCAATGTCCATGAGCAGGTCCCACGACCCCGTCGTTTCAAAGATCGGATTTGTGACTCCGGCAATGTATGCTGGTCTTTGAACCCAGACGGCATCAGTACACATACCTCGGGTGATGTCCCGACTCACACTGAAACCCAATCCTCGCCACCCGCCAACCCGGCATATGGAAATGCGCGTTCAATGAAACCCCTCAAAATCGCTCCGCAACCTGAACCCAAAGCGCATGCTGACAACACGTAGTTGGCTACTTGGCCCGCGGGTATGTTGTGACCTAAAAAGAGGACACGCTTTCCAGTGACGAGTGCATTAAAGAGAATTATTATGGGATGTGTGTGATTTCCATTTGTGTGTAAATGCGGATGGTGTGGTCCAGAAATGGTCACGATCGGTGCAGAGAACGCTTGAATTAACTGTATTAAGGAATACTAGACATATGCAGAGCGTCAGTCTATGCCTCGTCAGGGAGAGGAAGACATGAACTAACATCGCCAACTTCCTCGGGAAATGTGGCAAGGGGCAGCTTGATGGGTAATTGATGTCCTTTGTAAGCTATGGTTGTTTGGAAGAAATGGGTATCTTTGGATAATCCAGAACGCAAATGCGGATCCGAGGTCGTGGGTATCGTGCCACTGTAAGTGTTTTGTTCTCGAGCAAGACCGTGGGATGAGGAGGAGGATGCATCAGTCGATCTGCGTCCCCGGCTTGCCTGAGTGGCAGAGTTTATGCTTCCTGGTCCCCCTCCGATGGCAACGCCGACTTGGTTTTCGAGGGTGCCGTTCTCATCGCCAACCCAGACCGCACTTCCACCCAGGGAGAAAGACGAGTCTGAGGGAGAAGATGGGTTGGGCTGTGGCGGATGGGAACTTGCTGTACTGCTCTCGGTCGTGGAGCGCTCGCGTGTGCCTTCACTCTGGGGATGACGACGGATGAGTATGCCGTCCTCGCTGGAGTGCGAGCCTGTCGACGAGGTGGTCTTGTGCTGTAACTTTCCGGAGGAACCGTTAAAGGTGGGGATGTGGTCTGGAATCCTTGGGGAGGCAAACTTTTCGCCAAAGATGTCTTTGCGCTCGGATGCACGCATGACGAGCTTCTCGTAGCGCGTTAGGTCGGGAGCACCGGTGATGTCCATGGAGTTGATGGCGTCAAAGAGGCGTGCCAGACAGTCCTGCGAGGGGTTGGCAAAGTAGTCGTCCAGGGCGAGCAGGAGGACGGGCTGCTGGGAGGGTGAGCGGATCGGGGCGGGGACAGTGCGGCGATACTCGCCTTGAAGATCTGAATGAACGGATGACGCGTGCAGATGGCCATCGCTTTGACGACGGCGCCTCTGTGGTGGCGACCCGGTGAGAGAGAGAAGGAGGATGTGGACGTGATTGGTTCGGACGCACCTCCGAGCTGTCTTGTCGTGTTTTGTCCGGACGAGGTTGAGCACGTATATGAGGTCCGGAGGGCCGTCTGTGTCGGACGAGAGATCGTCGGCGGATTCGGAGGTCTCGAGGGCGAGGACGGGCGAGATGGTGTTAAAGGGTGTCTGGTTGAGGAAGAAGATGGTCCAATCTTCGAGATGTCGCTCGGCGCCATCTGGGAGCATCAAGTTGGCGAGGAGTCTACCAAGCACAGTCAGAGTTGGCGGTAGTGGTGAAGACGAGCTCACCCTTCGTCGGTGCCTAGCGGTTGGGGGAACTGGTAAGTGAGCTGAGCGCCGCTATCGATGTCGAACTCTGCGAGGAGGACAAAGGAACAGTGTGGGCCCTTTGCGAGGGACATTGTTCGCTGATCCAAACGACGCGCGGGCTCAGTTGTGGTGAGAAACGACCCGCGTTCGGTGGGTAGTACTACAACTTCATTTTTGTCGTCGAACCCGACGTCGTGGCTCGACAAGTTCGTTTGTCACTCGGACATTTTCCTTTTACAGATCGTCGCTGTCAGGACAACTTATCATCGCTAGCAAAACTGTCCAAACGCCTCCACCGCCCTACTGACTGCAGTCATCAGCTCGCTAAGTCGCATACGAACTTGATCTGGTACGGCCACCGTCAGCGGGGCACGTACGCACAAGGCCACAGCGAGAAGCTACCGAGCCACGTAGCACCCCGTGAAGATGACCTGCCTTGCTCCCTGGCCTCCGACAACAACGCTTGCACATCTCTTTCGAGCTTGCTTTCGTTCCCTTCCACCTCGTGCATCAGCCGCGCAGTCGACCACACGTACGTTCGAGTGATCATTCGGTACAGCTGTCGTCTGAACTCTGCAGTGTATCTCGCTCGTGCGGTCAACGGATACCAGCATATATGCGTGTCGCTACCTTGCCTGAACTCTTCGCTCTTGCCTGCCTCTTTCATCGCGCCCTGGCGAATCGAGGCCGCGAATGTGTGGACGAGATCAGCCGAGGATTGCACCAGGATTTCGTCCAGCGTTCTGTCTTGCTCAGTCGATAGAGGGGGTTGTTCCAACGCTGGCCTTGGACTCCCCAGCTCGTTGACGATGTCGGTCGTCGTATGATCCTGTTCGTCGTCCATGTCGGGCAGATACAAAAAGGGTCGCAAATTAGGATCAGCACGCAGGATCGGTCATGTCCGTTTTGTGAATCACATGACTGGTCATGCACATTATTTACGACAACTCCCAGCTCTAAGATACAAAGTTCGACCTTCACCGTGGAGCAGGCAGCCCACTCGCCGTCAGCCCAATCTCCGTCACCTCCGTGAGAGGATCCAGTTTTCCCTTCAATTCTGCCAAGAATGACGCGTCCGTATACGGGCAGCGTATCGATGGAGAACCCTTGTAAATCGGCGTATACGTGGCTGCACAAATGTCAAATTCGGTAAACTCGTCGTAGGAGATCTCAACCGCATTCCGTGGGTTTCGGTCTCCAGCCGCAATCCGTTGGCGCGCCTGTCGTAATTCCATATCAGCAGTCCACCACTCGGGAACAGAACGCACCTGCGCAACAATCTTCGGGTCTGGGTTGAGATCTAATAAACGTCTCGCAAACTTGGCAGCAGTAGCGTGGTTGTTAGCCCTGGCGAACGCTCCAATCGCGCTTCGTAGTGCTATCTGCATGTGCAGTGGTTGCAATTGGCAGTGCGTAAAGTATGCAGCCAGCTCCAATTGTCGACGAACATTGTCCGGCTCGTCCTGAGCAACGCGCCGTCGCTCCAGCTCAATCGAGACACCCAAAAGGTATTCACGTGCAGAAACAACGGTGTCGCGCCACTACATTGTCCACCTGTCATCAAAAAGAATCCAGCATGAACGAACCAACGGACCTCTTTGGCTTCCTCGTCCGAAGACACTACGACCAAGAGCAACGCTTGCAGCACAGATCGGAATATGCCCTGAGCTTCAGCAAGCTTGTTACCCGAGACGCAACGAAATCCTTCCGAGAGCTCAGTTCGCACTGATGGCAGGGGTCGCACAACAACAGGCAAAACCCGCCCGGGCGAGGTTTCTGATGGATTACGTCTGACGTGCACCTGGAGAGGGGGCAGAGATGCCAAGGGAGAAACGTAGGCATGCGATGACCGGTATATTTGAAGGAAGAGCTGCTTCAAGGGTGCAAAGTTGACGACTCCAAATTGTCGGTTCAACAACTGGACATGATTGAGAACATACCAGGTTTCTTGCCAAAGGCAGCTCACCTGCATGGCGGTTTCGAAAGATCCCGCACTAACATGGTCCCCGGCAAATGGCGAATTGCGTACCCAAAGCTCATTCTCACTCACACCAGGGGTCGCACCTGCCCCTTCGTCTTCGTCTTCACCAACAGCGTCTTCAAATTCTTCTTCTGTGCGAGCCTCCCCGCCAGCATCCTCAGCATCGAGCTCCCACCCAGCCTCGTCAGCGTCAACTTCAGGAACTTCCTCTTCCTTTGCCCAATCATCGAGTGCAGAGGAAGCTGCGGCAGCCGAAACGTCAATGCCGTTAACGTATGGAATCTCGCCGTCCCCATCCAAGTTGCCACTCGCAAGTGCACGATCCCAAAAGCTTTCGCCCATCGAAACTGATGGCCAATTAAGGTTTGAAGTGGGTGTAATGATGGACGGTGGCCTCAGTGTCGACTGGCCAAATGAAGGGACATCATCGACGTCTGCTTCGCTTAAGCCAGCAGCTTCGAGAATTTCAGCTGCCTCTTCCTCTAACCCGTTCGTTTTTGCAGTCAAATAGGCAAGCGGGTCTACAATACAGGTCAGTAAAATAGTACAAACGTAATCCAACAAAATGCATACGAAGGCCAACGTCCCGTAGGACAGCAATTCTTCCTTGCACATCGCCAGCATATAAGGCATTATGAAAGCGCGACATTGGATCTCCCCTCGCAGCCGCAATTTTTTGCATCTTGGTCAGTTTATCCGTACTTCCAGTAGTCAGATACAAGAATGACAACCGGTCGAAATTCTTGGTCTGTTGGTAAGCCTTCTCGACGATCTATAAAATGGCGGTCCGTTAACTCCACTATAGATAAGGTATCACTCGAAATACCTTGTGATTCCCTTGCTTGAGCGCTTGCTGAGCCAAGCGTTCCCAGAATTCTGTTCGATCGACTGCTTTTGCGGTCTCCAATGCCACATCGAGGTTTCCACATGCAATGGCAAGGTCGAACCTCGTGTTCTTGTCCTGCACGAAATGCAATGCAATCTGCAACCGTTCACAAAGTGTCAGACAGCAGATTCGAGCAAGCACAGCTAGGTTCACCTCCGGGAACCCCTTTTGTTGCAAATATCCAATAATGCTCTGCCCAATGAGCGTCGACGTCCGTATGATGTGTAACATCTCTTCATAGTTATTTCGGAGTAAGGCAAGCTTGAACCGATATTCTGTAGGGTCAAACGTGATTGTCCGGGGGCGAGCGGAACGGTCCAAGCAGTGCGCGGTTTTGCCCTTGATGCGCGTGAGATAGACAGGATTGTCAAGCGTACATATCACCCCGTTATCACTTCGGTGAGAGGATGAATTAGTATGAGCATCTGCGGTTGCAGCGTGGCAAAATCTGACATACCCTTGAGGAAGGCAATATTTTATGTGATTCAGCGTAGAATATATGAAGACCCCCGCGTCATCCCAGGCTCCAGACTTGATTCGAATGGTTTCGTGAACCAGGCTGCTTTGAGCAAAGTTTTTATTCGCAATGGTAATCGCTAACGGACGGAGGTCACAGCAGCGTAATAATGATGCGAACGCAATACTCACTGTGCTTGCTCATCAAGGCCACGAGTTGCCCGTCCGAGCTCCAGGTGACATACTTGACAGGTGGGCTGTTGAGTTCAGCAATAATCTTCTGTTGTTGGATATCATAAAGCGCGACCGATGACGTCGAGCTCAAGATCAGACATGCAGTTCCACCGTAGAATATCTCGTTAGTCTGAATTGGCGCTTTGATTCCTTTTACTACGGAGTTCAACAGATCGCGGACCTCGATGAGCTAATGAAACAATAAGTATTCATAGTTGATTTGACATAGCTTTTATCATACCTGTGTAGTCTTGTTCAAAGCAGCAAACCTGTTCCTGGCCACGAAGATTGCACTGTGGGCCGACCCACGCTTACCATCGGTGGACGAGTCCTTGACCTCTCCGTTTGTTTGCGTGGGTAGTGAGGACAACTCGAACAACCCATTGTCCGAAGATATCGTTGCGATGACGGCGCGTTCGGCAGGGTTGTAGCTCAACGTTCGGGGAGGGACGTAAGGGCTGCCAAATTTGCGGACGCTAAGAAGGCCAATATCTGAGCCAGTACCGAAGTCGTATGCTCGAACATATTTATCCCGGATATAATATAATGAATCTGCATGAACCGAAAAAGCGGGTCGTTCGCGCTCGAGCTTGAACACAATTAGTCCGCTGTCGTGACCTACATCGGTATCGTATCAGCGACAAGGTGTCCAGATACGCATTCTGATCATACCTGCAGCGAACAGATTAAGGTTTGGATGCGCGGCGAGGACCCAGAATCGGTCTTGCTCCCTCCTGAATGTCTGAATTGCGGTGCGCTTTGCGAGATCCCATACGCGCACCGTCTTGTCCTCACCACAAGAGACGATGAGTTCATGTTTGGGATGGAAGAGTGCGCTAGAAACGTTGTTGAAGTGCCCTCTACAAGAGTCGACTTCCCAAGCCTTAGTTTCACTCATCCTCCAAATCTTGATTGTGCGATCGTCGGCGGCGGAAACGATCAAGGGAAGAGTAGGGTGGAAGGCAGCGAAATTGACGCCTCGGTCGTGGCCCTCGAGGACATACTTCACGGTAGAAAACGAGTCGAACGATTCAAAATTGTTCGGACCAGCGCCGGGGGTGCTTTTTCGTAAACCGGATACGTCCCATACACGTACGGTCTGGTCCATGGATGTTGACACGATGAGATCATCCTTTGGATGAAACTGGGCAGACATGACGTAGTGTGAGTGACCCGTGAGAATAGCGATACAGTTACGCGAGGTGCTGTTCCATATACGAATTGTCTGGTCGTCGGATGCTGAGAGCTGAATGTGTGGTGGATGAGTGGGCATGAACCGAAAGGACTTGGAACACTCACGATCCAAGGCATCTCGTGATGAAACTGAACGGTCCGAACGTAGTCAAGATGACCGTGCAAGGTGAAGAGACAGCGACGATTTTGAGGGCGCAAGTCTGCAAGGCATCAGAATCAGCCTCGAAACCGTCAATGGTACTGACCCCAGACTTTGATCTTGTAATCATCGCCGCCGGTGACCAGGAGCGCCCTGCTGGGGTGGATAGCGATGCCTCTTACGGGCCCTTTGTTGAGAAATATCAATAACGGCGGTGGTTCTTTCGTCAAGAAAGAGCGAAGTACCTTCATGCTCTTCGAATCTGTCTACTAGGACACCCATGCGGTAGTTCCATAACTGCACGCTGCCATTGTGCAGAGCAGCGGCAAGAAGGGGCTGAGTTGGATGAAATGCGAGTCCTTGAAGAGCACAGAGCTCGAGGCAACGAGTGGGACGGGTCGAGCGCGAGACACTTACCTTTGACGCGATTACTCTTGGACTCGAATTTTGTGAGCATGACCGACATGATGGACGAATTCAAGCAGGAAAAGGCGTGAAATTTGTGATCAAGACTGAGCGCTGGGTGGCCAGGATGCTATACGCGGCCAAACTCTGAGCGCGGTCGTCGTTGAGGTCGTTGCTCGTGTTCTGTCCAATAATGATGGACACGACGTGGCTACAGGCGGAGTTGGAAAAGGCGACTGCTAAGTGGCACTACTAGTACTATGTATGACTTCAACTGCTAGTAAGTAGTACTCGTCTGGCAGTATTTCAGCTCTGCGTGATATGATTACAGGCTCGGACTTGCTTTAGACTATGGGCGTGCTGGGTATCACGCCGTTTCTCCAAAAGACATGGTGAGTGTCCTTGTCGACCTTGGCTACCACTGCCGACCCCTCCAAAAGTCCACAAGTCTTCAAGAAGCTTCCTGACCGTCTCAGATCCCTGCGTGGAAGGACAGTCGTCATGTGCGTATGTCCTTGACTCCCTGTTGCAACTCACCAAGCGGTCTGGTAGTGATGGCACCTTGGTCACACAACGCCTTCACTTTGCGCCTATGCCGCACCCTTATCGACATATCATCGGTTGGCACCGAATAGTCACAGAACTGAGGGCCTCTGACGTGCGTGTCATTTGTGTCTTTGATGGAAAGCAGCGCAGTGTCGCCAAAGCCCGCGAGGTTACCGCGTTTCCTTGTTATACACTTTTTCGCGCTCATGTCGACCATCCTAGGTCGAGCGGCGCAGAGAATCGCGCAAAACAGACGCCGCTCGCGGCTCCATCGAAACAACTAGACTTCATAGACTTCAAAAGCTGATGTGCCTCCTTCCCTATTACCGCTCCTTACCTAGTTCCGAACGCCAACGCGTCAATGACGCGCTTAGCAGCATCAGATCAGCTCGCAGATTCTCTGATGCGCATGTGTCAGGGTCTGCCCTTCTTGCGCCGACATCCCTCTCACTGCATCCCTCATCAACCTGTGCCCCAATCACGTCTTACCCTGACCATAAATTTTCATCGTCACAATATCCTTACTTCTTCTCACACGGCGGTATGGAGATACGGGACCTACTGGGGACTGATTCTGTGGCGGCATCACCTTGGACATCCAGATCCGAGCCACCCTACGTGCCACCATCGGCACATCTGGATAATCCTACCGTCACAACCGCGCATGAAGTCGGCTATTGCGAACCCTCTGATGACTCTCGTGATGATGTTCTCTCAACGTTTCCCTGCGTCCATTGGAACGCCGCAGTACAGCCTTCACTGACACCTTATCCGCTGCCGGGTTCTGTCAAGCTATTTCAATCTGAACTCTCCACATTATACTCCGAATACACTCAGTGCATCACCCAGCTCACATCCATGCCTTCAACGTTTGAAGGGCCAGAGATCCCGGAACGAGCGTCCGACCAGGCCACACCGGCAGATAACCCTGACGGCCTTGATGCAAGGATTGAATACGCCATGTCCAAGCAGCAGCTTCAAATGACATTTGACGAGGGCCACATTTGGGACTTCTTCTCAGGGCCGTCGTCTGACACGTTGCCGGTCGAGACAGAGACCGCACTCATCACGCTCGCCGAACGGAGCACCGTCATCTCCCGGTCATATGAACGTCGAAGTAACACGCCAACAACACAGACGTACGGGGAATGCAAGGAACTCCTGCGTGCCATGGGCGTCCCATGCATCGAGTCCTCTGGTCCATTCGAAGCGGAAGCGCTCGCGTGTGCTCTCGTCATTCACGGTCACGCGGATTACGTCGTCAGCGAGGACACGGACGTCCTCGTTTACGAGGCCCCCATGTTGCGTGGTATCACTGCACGCGAATCTCCCATTGTTGTCGTCCACGGCGAGGTAATCCGTGAAACCCTCCGACTCGACCGCGCGAGCTACGTCGACTTTGCACTTCTCCTCGGCACCGACTTCTCGCAGCGGATAAAGAACGTCGGACCAAGTCGTGCACTCAAGTTCATCAGGGAACATGGTTCTATCGAGCGTGTCGTCGAGCGGGAGAGTAAGTATCCCCCTCGTATGCCTGTCGCGGATTATCTTGCCCAAGTCGGCATGGCACGCATTGTGTTTCAGAACCTCCCGCCTCTCCCTGACGCCAAGCACCTCCTCCAAGCAGAAGGTGATCCGAGTGCCTTGTTGGAAATCATACAAAGATATCGGCTGCATCGACTGTTGCCTGGTGCTTGGGACACCCAGTCGGCTCTGGCGGGGAACTACTTTGAGGATGATCCATCCTTGTGGTGATTTCAATTGCTCATGGTTCCACTACCTGGCCAGAATAGAAACACGCTATTGTCATTTTACATTCGCGATAGTACCCAAGCCAAGTTGTCTAGTTCCAGTTTGAGGTGCTCAGCCAATTAATACTTTTGTAGTTACAACTACATAATTGCGCAAGGCTCGAGCTTAAACTCTACATAAATACGCGCGTGGTGAGTACATGTCAACAGCAAAAGACATCAATGATGGATATTATAGAACCAAGTACCGCAAGCAAGATGGATAAAATCATGCCATTAATCAATTCTACCAGAACGCCCTATCGAGACGTCCCAGGTCCAGGGTATTCACACTTCGTTCCTCAAGATCAAGCTGAAGCAAGGTTCACAAAACGGTTTCTCGTTCCGCAGGAAAAAGGACGGGTCCTCGAATGGATTCTTGCATCCCTACCATGTCCGCGTTAATTCACGCCGTGGAGGAGACCGAGAAGAAGGAAGCAAGGAAACCAACGGGGTTTAGACTCACCTCACAAACGAAACAACTCCAGCACCATTTACCACCCAACGCCTCCACAGCTTGGGCACCGTCCCTAATACTCTTTTTGCAAGCTTTACACTTCGGCATCCGAAGTCGCACATGGCAGGCCTCGCAATACGGGTGTCCCTTGTATACAGTGAAACCAACATCATCGTCCACAAATTCGCCATCTCCCGCAAGGCTCAACTCGCCAGTGCGTCCAACAGAAGGCGGCAGTGGCCCGGTCGGCGCAAGAAAGGGATCCCCGCATTCAGCACAGAAAAAATGTTGTTCGTGGTAGGTACGTTTACCCAGGGCGGGGTCATCGAGCGTGATAAACCGTTCGTCGATGATGGCTGTTTTGCAATGAAAACAACGAGGAGCAAAGGTCTGTTTGGATTGTACGGGTATTCATCAGTCGTCATCGCAGCGGAATGACACGATACAGACCTCATGATAGTCTAGGTGACAATACGGCCGCCCATCACGCTCGTAGCTGCTTACGTGTTCCAAAAGTTCGTTGCAGATAGTGCACTTGAAACAGTGAGGGTGCCATCGCTGACCCATTGCACTCACAATATGACCAATGATGGGTCCGTTGCACCCCCCGCATGAAAGACCGTTGGTACGCACAGGGATGTTGGAGGAGGGTGGGGGAGGAAGACCACGTTTAGATGCAGGCCCCCTGCCGGGAGCAGGATGCGAAGACAACTCTTGAATATGGGTATGCCGCGATCCAAAACTACCAGGCGATGGCCCAGGTTTCTGCGACTGAACCGCGTCTGAAACAGCGATTTTTGGAGGAGAAAAAGCCATGGAGGAAGAGTCAACGGCAGACACCGAAATCGCAGGTGGTTCATGCCCTGAGATGGTGACACTGGGGGTCACAGAATGAGAGGTTGCGGGTGTATCTGGTGTAGACACAGAAACCGAAACATCAGTGGCACTTCCGGGCCCCGAAACTACAATACTGGGGCTGGATGCATCGTCGACATCACTAGCGTAGTGCTGTCTATCCGGAGGTGACGTCTTCGGTACTGCTGTTTGACAGGGCTGAGTGAGGGGTCTACCCTTTCTCTCTGGAGGTTGTGACTCTGCACGAAATCCTGCATATGAATTACTCCTGGTGCTCTCGTTACTAGTTCGTGATGTGACCTCATGGCTGGGCGTCCATTGCCTTCTTGGTGGCGTATCGCTTGTAATTTCAACTATCGGAGCCTGAGTGAAGCCCTGACGGATAGGTGAGGGCGATCGGCGCAAGGAAGGCGGCGGCGCATCATCTAAATCAATATCGTTATCCCTGACACGCTGTTTCTGCAGCTGGCGTTCGCTCAGCTGCGACAGCGGCTGCGATTGAAGGTGCGATAGTGGCCGAGGTGACTGCTGTGCAAAGGACTTCCGATCAAATGTGGCGTTGGCATTCGGAGATGACGGGAAGGCGCGCGCTGGGTGCGTAGGACTCGTTGGTAACGATGCCGGAGGTGAGGTTGTTCCATTTGGCTTGAAAGGCTGGCTCTCCGCTATTTGAAGATGGGACACACGTGAGATATCCTGAACAGATACTGCAGAGCGTAGACTCACCTGGGACATTCGCGGTGCCAAAGAAGGGGCGGGTGGTCCCTGGTGTACGTGGCAGCGGGGGAACGTTCGAGGGCCACCCTTGCTGTTGGCGTACAGGGCTGGCAGGACCAGAGGCGGTTAGAATCGGACTCTGTACCGGTGAAGGATTCGACGCCTGCAGAGTCTGCTTCTCTCTTTCTCGCTCACGTTCTTCCGCTAGGCCCATGGAAGCAAAGCGGAGGGTGAGAGACTGAGGCTCTGGTTTAAAAGTACCAAGGGCATGGCTACGATTAGAGAAGGAGGTGAATGAGCTGGACACTGACGGCGACACGTGGGCTCGTGGGCTTTGTGGATGGCCGTTGGTTTGAGTTTGAGCCTGAATGTGGGTCACGCTTGAAGTGGGCGGTTGCGGGAGCGCCGGAGGTGACTGGGTGACCCGGTCTCGTTGAGAATTGGATGGGGTAACAAAAGCGGTCTGACTGGCATCACGATTTGCGATAGCGATTCTGGAGCGAGTGGGCAAGTCTCTGATACCGAACTGGGGACTCGCGGTATGCGCACTCTTTGCAAAAATGATTTCGTGTTCGTCGTCTTCTGCCTGCATAGGGTCGGCAAACGTCATTGGTTCGTACACGTCCTGGTCGGAAAGCGGTGAGGAAGCGTGGGGGTCATCTTCTTCCGAGGGAGGAGGGATACACTGATGAAGGGATGGTACGTGCGGCGGCTCGGTTGGGGAAGAGGGAAGAGGGCGACGAGGAGAGAAATGTGCCCGCTGAGGACGTTCGGGACTCTCCGCACGACGGGGAACATGGCGGGGCAGGGGGAGGGCGGGAGGGAGAGCACCTGATACGGTACTCCTGCGTTCCATGACGTTCGCTCCGATCGGGGCGGACGAAGCGGCAGGGATGTTACGATTCCAGAACGGGACAGCTTCGGGTTCGTGTGTCTCGTGCGTGTCTGCGCGCGATGAGCGGGACCACGTCGGGGGCGAGGTGGAGAAGGGCGTTGCAGGAGGCGGGAGGGGGCGCTGGTTTGTGTCTGGGAGGGGCGTGGTGCGGCGAGAAAAGGAACTAGGTATACGGAGACCGCGGTCCGGGTTGGGGTCGATGGTGCTGATGACAGACTTGACTGGGCTGGTTGGCCTTGCGGTGAGATCGATGCTGGTGTGCTTGGCAGTGGGCCTGGCGGGAGAGAGGGCTGGCGTAGGAAGAGGGCGTCGTGCTGGCGGTGCGGTCGGTGATACTGCGAGTGTGGCGGAGGATGCAAGAATGGCGGGACGGGAAGGGGCGGGTGCCTGCACGACGAGCGGGACCTGGCGGTGTGGTGGCGGCATCGACTCGGGGCGTGTGCGGGGTGTCGGGAGGGGTCGGCGAGACGGGCCGGCCATGTGAATAGGGCCAGTTGGCGTGTATCCCCGAGACGACAGCGGCGGGGACGCGAGCGACGGTACCGACGCTGGCTGGTTAGTATAGCAGAATCCGACGGAATGTTCGCGCTGGTAAATGCGTCGGGGGTCGCGCTCGACGTGCATGGCGTCGTGCAAGGCGGGTCGGGTCGTCCGCCGTTCGTCGTCCGCCATCGCACTAACGAAAAGTTGGGTAGAACGACTCATCTGAGTGAGAATCACGTGACATTAATTACAAACAGATACAAACACCCCTGTCCTTATGGTGGCCCTTCCAGCGCGTCCCGTTCGGAAATGCGTACTCGGCGATGCTCGACGTGTGCATCTCCGTACTGCATGTCGTGTCAGAAATACTCTGCTAGTACTAACGTCCATCTCCGCCTTACCTGTATCCCTCCCTCTCGTTTTCCGGGACGACGTACCTCCCCTGCCCGTTGATCGTACACGGGTACACGAAATGTTCGTGCAAATGGTCCGCATACTCGATCACGTTCCGCTCCATCGTTCCAGAGATCGCGATATAGTCGATCAGGCTTTAGAATGCCGATGATGACCTGCCTTCCCATCCTCGCAAGCATAGCACGCACCTCAGGTGGATAACGTGTTCGCAGAGCCCGACACCACCCGCGTGCGGGCACACCAACACGCCGAACCTGTGCCGCCACCCGGGTTTAATCAGTATCCGTCCTGCATCAAAGAAACCGCCCCACTCACTTGGCCGCCATCAGAAGCACACCAAGCACCTCGCTCACCCCACCCAACCTACACGCGTCAATCTGCGCGACATCCACCGCCTCTGCCTGGAATAATTGCTTAAACGTCATTCTGTTATGAGCATGCTCCCCCGTCGCAACACCGATCCCATACGGCGTGAGTGCCCGCCTGATCGCCGCATGTCCTAGAATATCGTCCGGTGCCGTCGGCTCTTCAATGAACCTATGCAGCATAACGTCAGTACCCGACCGTCATCACTCTGCACAGACATTTACCATGGACGGATCTCTTCGAGTGCCTTCACGTATCTGATTGCCACGTCGACGTCCCACACCTGGTTAGCATCAATCATCAGCACTGCTCCAGTCGGCCCCGCATTCCGCCCTTTCAGTTCGGGACCATTTGGATCCCGAGTCGGCTTGTCTAATCAGTCACTCGCGTTGTGTTCACAATCGTTCACACATAGTTTATCACGCACCTGCAGGATAGTTCTCTGGGTCGTCGATAATGCTTCTGATCATCCTCCCTCTTCGTAAATCATCCTCGACTGAGGCCCCGACTTTCATCTTAAAGTGGGTCCACCCAGCCCGGACCGCTGCCTTGGTGAGTTGTGCGACCTTTTCGTCGGAATAGCCTGGTCAGCAGTGGGCAGCAGACATCAGCCGGCGTTCATCAGCTTGGCCACCTCTAGTCTTACCCAGCCATCCGGCAGAAGTAATATATGCAGGATACCTGCCACACACGTTATTGCTGATAAGTCATCGGCAAAGCAGACACATACCCGACCTCCTTCACATGCGCCTCTCTCCCTCGTTTACCTCCTTCCTTCGCTTTTAGTATCGCCAATGCTTCCTCGGGCGTGAGCACATCCGTAATGTACCGAAACGCCGTCGCGTTCACCAATTCTTCCTATGGAATTCATATCCACAGGGTCGACGAGGCGCAACGCCCAGTGCCAAAAAACACATTCGGGGCCAATTCTGTGTGAGAAAGACGAGAAGACGCACGGGGGTCATATCCACGATGAGCTTCCAGAGCGGCTTCCTTCGCGATTTTGCAAACATATCCCACACCGCATTATTTACGGCGGCGAGCGCGAGATGAATGATGCCCTTCTCTGGCCCGATCCTAACAAACCCCGCCGCCAACGTATGCGTGAGACGTCAACCTTGAGCTTGAACTCTTTACCTGATCCAAACAGGCCGCCTACCAACGTAACTGAGGGTCGCCAGACATCCAGTCCCATGCCTGCCCCATATTCGCAAAAAACTCCTCGGGATCGTGGCCTATCAAGCGCTTGGCGAGCACTTGTATGGCATGGCAGACCTGTTTGGGCGTTGCATTAATTATTGGTCGTTGAGAATCACTATCAAATAGAAGAAAGATGAAACATAGGGCCACAGGTACGGATAATCTGGCCTGTCGTATTGGACAAAGGCGCATCCATCTCCGCCTGTGGCTCTGCATTCTACTTCAGCAAGGACAGACACATTCTGTCATGCCACGTCAAAAGGTCGGTTGCTCGATGTGACTTACGACCTCAGTTCCCCGACCGATGGTGAAGGTCATTCCATGGCCCACCAAATTGGAGTCGGTATGAAGTGTCACGTATGCCGCGGAGTAATCGCAGTCGGTATTCCTGCGTCGGCACGATCAGTTGAGGCCCTTCAGAAGAGAAGGTCACTCACATCGCATCACTTCCATCGCCGGTGAGGGATGTCGGAAAACGAATGTCTGTCACGAATCATAAGGATGAATACCGACAAACTACGTGAGATGTCGCTCACCGTGCGTCTGAAATCGAGTGATTCTTCCGGGCATCGAGCGAGACGGGTAGCGGGTACGATATCGTCGAGATCTGAGCTATCGACGAGTGCTGCGTCGTTGGCTCAGACGAGGCTTACAAGGTCCGTCGGCCATAATATCATCTGACCCTGAGGGTGGGATTTCTCTCAAGGACAAACTACTAACTTACCACGTCTAGGGGTTGTTTCACTTGGCCACCGCGCAATCCCGAAGCTGAGGAGGAGAGGTAAGTACATGACTGTGATCGCGATCGACTGACCCGCCGATCGTCTTGCTCAACTTATCCGGAATATCGAATCTCGGATTCAGAGTCAAGTTAACTTGGACTCCACCCCGCAGTGCGTACCATCTCGGTAGCGCGACCTGCTGGCAAGGAACCCGAGTGTCGCGTGGCCTCACGAACCTTGCAGAAGCGTGTTCCGGCCATGCTACCAGCAAGGTCTCAAGCTGCGGTTCAGCCCTCCACGGCCGGGCCGCCACATACTTGATGCTACCGGCGACATGATGAATCGGATCATGCTGGTACGAGGCACACGTGTCTTCGAGCACACACCACAGCGATCTCGATCAGCCACCCAAAGTCCCTCTGACCAGGGTAATATGTGCAAGGTCATGGAAAGCTACACAACATTCCAGTGGCAGGAACGGATACAGTGCGAACATGAGACGTGATCATCAACGGGTGCAACGAAGTAAACGGAGCAGGTGTGAGCAGAGTACGAACAAGTGGGTGCGAGACCTTTTCATACAACCACCGCGGATCACAAGTCGAAAGTCAGAGAAGAGAAAATCATCAAATCATGGAAGAGAAATCGACAAGCAGAGTCTTCACCATCCAAAATTCCATTTCGCTTCATCATTTCCTTCCCCCGTCGACCTGCGTGATAGATTCGCCAGTCAGCAACCCGTGCTCGCAGTCCCAACCATACTCCCTCCTCGCGTGTGCTCAGTTGACGTCGTCCAGTTTTTCCTTGTCATTGGCCCCCGTCGCTGCGGCCGCCTGTTCTCCCTCGACGTCAAAATTCTCAACGAGATCCGGAACGTCATCGTCGTCGTTTTCGGCACCACCAGCTGTCGGCCTCTGTTGCCCTTGTTGGATTGCTTGGTAGGATTCCGCGAGCTTGCGCAGTGATGCGAGGGAGTCCGGGCCGAGCTGGTTGAGAATACCGGGAACGAGTTCTGTGAGTTCCTTGACGTGCCCTGTGCCATAAATCGCAAATGTGTTGGCGGACACCGCGGCGTGTACTGTTCAGAAATAGCACAAGAGATCAATACTTCCAGACGGAACGCGTCGCGGCTGATGGGATCAAGAAGAGGAACGTGCCTTTTGGGGCCGTGAAATGTAGTACGTTTCCGTCCTCCCTGAACATGTTCACTTCCTCAACTCCGGAAATAGGCTGTACGTTGAGTTTCTTGAGGGCAGCCTGCAATTTTTTGTCGTCCTGCGCAGCAGATGGTTTAGTTTTCCGAACGACTTTCCGGCGCATGGTGCCCTTTCCACCTAGAACATGTCAGAAGTGATGATTTAGGGTAGAGATGGCGAGAGATGCAACGATGGTCACGTCGCGCGCATGGATGGCGAAAGATCGCTCACCAAGCCGGTTGGCCGCAGCCTGCGCCTGCAGTTTGGCCAATTTTGCTGGATCCATGAGGGGCGTGGACAAGGATCAGAAATGCCTGCGGAGAGGACGTGTACGATGAAAAGTCGCAAACAAGGTTTGTACACAAATACGCGTACACAAACCCACTTCCATTCTCAGCGACAGGCGCTGATAAGATAATCTTTGCACCATGTCCCCAATCCAATTTCATGTCCGTCCCGCTACCGTTGACGACGTTGTGCGTATCGTACCCACCGCACAGCCAAGTTCATCGTTAACTAGGCCATCAGGAAACGCTCTTGCAACTGGTCCACGATCTCGTATGACCTTTCCAGGCGGCTGCGCGATCAGGGCTCACATTTGCATAGGCCACATATGAAAAGGAACCAGAGTCTGCAAAGGCCACTCCGGAGCTGGTAGGTACCCCTCCCTTTCACGGCCACCACCCACACCACATCCGCACCCACACACCCCGCAGTTCAAAGAAAATATTTTTGAAAAGGGCTACGCACATGCCCTCCTCGCGTTCCAAGGCCCTTCCGAGGACCCCGGCATGCCCCTGGGCATGGCCCTCTACTTTTTCAACTTTTCCACATGGACAGGGAGGCCAGGACTGTATGTACGTCCCTGAGCAGCCACCATTGCCACGCTGGGTCCGAACACCTCATGTAGCTCGAGGACTTGTTCGTGAAACCAGTGGCCAGAAATCAAGGCATCGGCAGAGCTTTATTCGCCGAGCTTGGCAAGGTGGCGCAGGAAAAGGCAAGTCGCTGACGTATTACCTGTCTCTTGTGGGCCAACCGCCTTTTCTTCCCCGACAGAACTGCGGGCGCATCGATTGGTCCGTCCTTACAGTGGGTCCCCCGTGCCTAGAGTGAAAACAGTTGGAATTTCATCCGGTTATTGGCAGTGGAATGAACCATCCATCGCGTTTTACGAAGAAGTATTGTCTGCTAAACGCATGGACGGCTGGATGGGCATGCGGTTGACGGACGAGGGCATCCACAAGCTAACAAAGTTTGCCCGCGTCGCCAACTGAAACACTGGTTCCTGTGGTGGAGCCCACTTTGGAGAGTGTTAATGCAACCGTGCACGATGAGCTCATTAGAATATCGCGGCAGTGCAAATCTGACCGCCACCGATATATGACGCAGCGTTTGGTGGAGATTTGACTTGCACGACTGTACAGCACCCATGATGTGCAGGCAGACCAAAAAAGGAACATTGTTATATTCCATCATAGTTGGCGCCACCGACCTGTAGTTGAGCGAATGTGTCAGGAAAGGAGAGGTGCGCGGCACTCTGAACGCATCACTCACTTTGCGCAGCCTAGAGACGATGGGTTCCTCCTTCAAGTCATCCTTTTCACGAGCGGCCACCTCGATTGAGTAAACGCGGAGCACCTGTTTGACATTCGCTGCGTGGACAGAAATCTGGAATGCAGGGAGGAACAGAGTGAGTCGACGAACATGCTGGCATCATGACTAGGGTAGAGTGGGTGTGTGATGTATGTTAGGGAAAAAAAAGAGACATCACACGGCGCGGAGAACCTGACAGGTGCATGTGGTGCCGCACGTAAACGAGAGACCGACCTTTGCTTTTCGCATCACCTTGCAGCCCGATCCGATCCAGACGACGAGGATGAATTTTTCACGCTGGGATTCTTTGTCGTTGGCGTAAGTGACGCGTGCATAGGCGTAAGACGCCCTCGAGTCGTCCAGGGCGTCCCGGAGCTCTGCGAGTCCGTGCGTACCGGTCTTTGTGACCACAAGCTTGTCCGAGCGATCAGACTGGTCGTGGTGGGAGCGTGTTAGACTAGACGAGGGCAAACAGAGCATTGCAGGCCTGACCTCATAATCCAAAAGTAACCAATTCGTGTCGGATTTGTCAGAACGCACGTCCAAGTAGGCTGAAATCGTTCAGACTCTCATTCTCAGAGACGGACGAGCGAGGCTGACCTTGGTTGATACGTTCGTCGGACGCGTCCGCCATGCCCGGGTCAACGCAACGAGTCAGCGGTGTACTACTAGGTCGGAGGATGCCGAGTGCCGACTCTGTCGCGGAGTTGACCCACTGCAAAGCCTCTCCAACATGTTCGCGTCTCTGCGAATCCGACGGGGGCTCGCCATCGACGCCGGTCGTCGTCTCCACTCAGGGCGTATCCCACCTCGCAACTGGAAGTTGGCTGGACAAGTTCCCCCTACATCACTCCTCTTCGACACCGACGACACCCCGGCCCTCGATCTCACCGAGCACGAACCTCCATCACCGCCAAAAAAACGCCCCGCTGCAACTCCAACCCCTGAGGAGTGGCGACGGCATCGCGAGCAGATCAGAAAGGCGTTCCCAGATGGCTGGAACCCCACGCGTAAACTGTCGCGCGACGCCATGGACGGACTTCGTTCCCTGCACGCGTTCGACAAGGATACGTTCTCGTGTGCAGTCCTTGCGGACAAGTTCAAGATCAGTCCAGAAGCCGTCCGCCGGATATTACGGAGCAAGTGGGAGCCATCGAGAGAGAAGCGAGCCCAGCTGGCAGAGAAAGAAAGAAGGAGCAGAGAAGAATGGATTACGCGAAGAAGACAAGAGGAGAATGACAAGGCAGCTCAGATCCTCTCCGAGACTGAACAGGTCGACAAACCACGACCGCATCATAGCTCGACGCGAGTCAAGTCAAACCGCAAGTTCTTCTTCAAGTAACGTCTCCCCCTCCAGACGTGCGAAAGTGCTTCCCGACATTTCTCCCATGTTTTCCGTCGAGATCATCTCCAAAAGGTAGACAAGCGTGCATGTGTCTTTACATCTCACCCTTTGTTCGATCCATCTCCCGCTTCGTCTTTTTATCCCAACACAACTAATTAATCTAGACGTTCCAGACTCTATCCCAATATCTATTCTCATGTACCTACATAATAACTACATGGCATAGTCCCAGGTCTACCCATATGGTGATACCCTCGAGGTATGGCAAATGTGTCTACTAGCAAGCAATTTCGACCATTACACGTTTAGTATCGGCGACAACTCGAATTATAGCGGTGAAGAATATGTATAACTAAAACAAAGGCGGTATCATTGAGGTATGCGTATACAGCTGACATGCGTACGGTCCCGAGTTCATTCGGAAGCCTGGAATTTATTTAAAGTTGATAAATAGACTTAACATAGGGCGTCCCAAGTTCGTTCTTCAAAGCGAGCGTGTGCAGAGTGACGTAAAGTGTGCACTTCGAGGTCGTGCCACAAACAAGTCCGTGGTCAAGCCCAGCGCGCGGCCGGTCAACGTTCAACGTCTAGCTTGACTTAAAATGGTAGGTTCACCCCCTCATAGGCAAGGTAGCAAGTGTCTTCATCGGGGCGACACAACAGGATGTCGTTCCAGTTGGGCCGTGGGAGGAGGTTGGGCTGTGCACCATTCGAGTCCACAATCCGGTATCGGAACCGTAACAGCATCATCGAAGTAATAAGCTTGAGCTCCATTCTTGCCAAGCGTTGGCCGAGGCAAACAGTTTTACCTGTGAATATGGTGCGTCAGCTTCACTGCCCTCCACGTAATTATCCAGCTGTGATGCACACTCACCACCTCCCCACCCCACGTAGCCGAACGGCGTTTTCGCCTCCTTGCGGCTCGGGTCGAATTTCCACGGATCGGGGTACAGTTCTGGGTTAAGATGAACGTCTGAAAATGGATAAACAACGTATGCCCCTGAAGGGATAGTCTTGGAATCAATGACTGTATCAGGCCCGAGGTTGCGACGCATGGCGGTGTGTGGCTGAGCAATCCGAAGCGTCTCGTGGATGAGGGCATCCAGAACAGGCGTTTCTGCTTCCCAGGCTTCCAACGGAATGGACGCCAAAGACGACGAAAGCGAAGCCGCTGCCTCCGGGCGATATGCCGCCAGCAGTCCTTGAATCTCGCGGATAGCCTTGTCCTTCCACTCCGAATTGTTCCCAAGGAAGGTTATGAGCCACGATGCTGTGGTACCAGTAGCTCTGGCACCTGCGACTAGCAAGCCCATTATGAACTAGAGACGAGTCAACGGAATTTCACAACCCAAAGCCTGGTCACTCACTCCCACCATCACCAATCGTTCGTCTTGTGCGTCAATAAGAGTCTGTAGAGTGTCGTTCTGAGGTTTTCCGCTCTTCAACCGAACATCAATGGCGCGTGAGATAATGTCGTACACTCCCTTGGTCGCGAGTAACTTCTTCAGCATACTCGGCAGGGGCAGCCATGGAAGTAGAACAGTTGTTGGAGTTGTTCCGTTGTCGAGTATATCGTACAGGCTTTTGAGCCGCGCAACCAGCACGGGGTCATCCGCGATTTCTTGACTAGCGATGCTGCGTACAGTAGTTTGAAAGACGAGCTGTTGCGAGTCAAGTTGGAAGCTCTTAATCACTGGCAGGATAATGCTGTCGTTCGAGAACATACTTCATATATTTTCTCAAAGGGATCGACTGTTCCACTAGCTCCCCAAGTGTCCATAACCCGGCGACAATCATCCAGAATGGGGACAATGACTGCGTCAGGGAGATCAGTGACACGCAAGGATGAGCGTCGGTCACACGTACGTTGCTGCAAATGGTCGTTTTTCTGTAACGAGGCGAGACGTTTATGAATAAGGGCTATTCGACGGGTCTGAAGTTCAGAGGTGACGCCCTTGACCATTGGGATCTAATGGTGATGCATTACGACCGATGGAGAGGTTAGGAAGAGCGACACGTACTGCACCAGACAGGACCTTGAACCCTTCTGTAAGATCAAAAGCCCTGTTTGCGAAGAATGCTTTTCGTGCCGACTCTCCGGATACGACAATGACGGTCTCCTAGAGATGACATTAAGAACCCACACTAGAGTTCACAAGGTGAGCGAAGCACAGACACGCAGCATGTTAAATTGAAATAGTTTCTCTCCCGTCCTGCGGAATCCGTCGTTGAGGAAATCAAAGCGTCGTCGAAAGAATGGAGCGATGGCAAGGAGATGGGGACCAGGTAAATAAACAGGCGCTTGTGTAGGGAGGTCGTCCTTGGATGAACCATGGCCGAACACCAGGAGCGCAAAAAGGATGAGGAGAGCCAGGATCACTTGAACCTTGAGGCTCGACATAAGAAAAGCATCAGCGGCCGACTGCAGGCCGACTGTATACATGATTCAGGTTGTGGGAGACCTTTTAGATAAGGTAGAGAGACGGCGAGGAAGGGACGCGATTGATGCCTGCTCTTTTAACTAGTCCCGGCACGCTGGGTCCTGTGAATCTGACATTAGAGCAACACGCTTCATGGCCGAGGTGCCTACCGGTACAGTTGCCGCTTGCAAATGGTTGTTCGACGATCCAACCCTCGGTTCCGGGACTTTGGGAAACCAAGTATTAAGATGAATTTCGCGTGCAACGGGAGGCCGCCGTCAGCCTGTCACATGCAATTTGGACAATGCAGCATCGGAGTGTCCTTTCAGTCACCGTCCCATGAGTCATAAACGTTGGGACGTTCAGTGGCAATTTTTGACAGGATTTACAACCCTGAGGCGCAGTACGGGCCAAGTACCTAAAGGCGAAGCTTTTTGCCTCGAGGTATTCGTGCGGCGGTGACTTTGCGCCCAGGGACCGTATTCATTCGTCATAGCACTTCCCGTCAGAACCCGATCGTCCCAGCACTAAGCCCGCGCATCTGTTAAAATTGGAGTGAAGAAGCTGCCAGATGCAGCTTCATGCAGGTGTCTCGATATGATCGCGGACGGTTCCGAATGAGGCCGGGGATTCCACAACCGAATTTCTAACGTCAATCCATATTCATTTGTTGGAATCGGAAAAACCCCGCCAACGTGTACGCTCTTTCCGTTTATCACTGGGGTGTGGGCCCGGCGAGTGGTCCGATGAAGATTTTCCACCACACTGCATCCACATGATTGCGTCTCCAAAGCGTGGGAAACGCGGTGAATTGGTCACGCGTCGCATACGCCGCTCAGCACGCTGTGCCTGTGCTCGAGCACCATCAGCACACAAAACCAATGGGTCAGTGCGGCCATGACTACGAAAACGTGGAAAATCTGGTGCGAGGCGAGGAGAAAATCGAATTTTCCGGGTGCAATACGCTCGGGAATGCGGCTGGCGCTGAGCGGGAATGAAATCCCAAGAAAAAAAAGAAAAAACGCATCAGGTACGCAAGCTGACGGCGAACGAGGCAAACGCACTAAATCAATGCACCCACTATGTATAACGTACCCGAGCTGAGCAGCCAACCAAAGCCCATTTCGGAGAATACTTTCATCATGCCATGTCTCGTGACCAGTTGTGTGACAGGCACGACTGCACACAACCCGAGGCCAATAAACACCGTCGTTCTTGCACCTCGATGGGTTGGCTTGGCATATTCAGGATTCAAGACGATATACATTGCGCCTACATGGCACGATGTGTCATAAAACATCAGAAAGCACTCGCGAGAGCGCTCACAGACACCAGCAAACCCAATGGCGAGTAGATGACAGGTCTGAAAGAGAGGGTCGCAGAAGAAACCATAGAAAATGCAAGGTATGAACGACCCGACGGTCAGCACTACCAAGAGAATTCAGCCTCGATAGTGACCAAAATGATGGCACATCCCGACCTATGATGCCAATATAGTCCAAAGCATGACATTTGGCAGATACCTGTCTAGCTAAGTACTTTGAGCTGTGTCGCTTGGAAGAGAACTCACTTGTTGCGAGTGACAAGTAGAGGTATGGTATGTCGCACTGGCAGACAGACAAAAGATAGCCGACATGAGGAAGACTGCAATGGCGCATGTGTCAAGCCATGTCGTCGTTTCGTACACCTCCACGTGTCTCGTTCGAAAGGTCACAAGTAAATGAACGAAGAATATTGCACCCCAGAAGTGACTGTGAATGTTCACTATGCATGTCGGACAGAGAACCTGAGTTCACTACAAGGCATCCTGAGTCCAGACATTACCCAGGCTCACCAGTCTCATTGTGGAAGGCTGACCCGGTTGGAAATTGGCAACGTCTGTGAGCGTTCGTGTGAACGGACATAAAGTGACTCACAACCGAAGATAGAGGCTACACAACCAGACCACCTGTTTTGTACCCTGAACAAAGCATATATTCAACCCTCCCATAGCGGACGGAACAAGCTACCAATCATGGTAGTCAAGGTCACTTACGGACGATATCCGGTTAGGATATACTCGTTGTCTCTCTGCCACTCGGGTATCTCATTCCAAGAGAGCGTGAAGGAATTGACATGGACAGCTGTTTGCTTTGGCTTCGTGCTGGATTTTTCTGTGCCATTCCAGACAGATGGGTGCTTGCGCTTATACATGGCAGTGAGTCTGTTAGCCACAAACGAAAGTTGCGGTCGTGTAGCCCTCTTCTAACTTTGCCGGACGTTGGCAACGAGGTGTCCACTGCCCGCTGCGGGTGTGTTGCAATGCAGAAAAAAGAGAAAATGCACTCGGGCGTTATCCGACTTCCCTTTATGGAATGTGGGAAATTTAGAATCTTGATTCACATTCTCCGCCGGCAGGTACGAACGCAACGCGTTGTGTTCGGTTACATACAAGTACAAAGACCCGAAAGGCCACACTAATGATTATCGCTTCCGAAGTCAACTCCCGCCTACACGTGCTCTACAAAGTGGCATGCAAGCGTCGCCGACACTAGCGAGACTCGTCAAGAAATGAAGACCTTCTTCAGTGCAGTAAACTCGCAGACTTGTCTGGACCGCGGACATATAACCTTGCCATTGTTTTTCGCGGCCATTTCTTCAAGTGCCTGCAATAGCCAACATCACGAGAGATGCATCATGACCGACGCGCAGTAATATCGTACCTCTGTCGAGTAAACATACCCGTTGGGAAAGGCCATAGGCATGTTGTCTTCATCCATTATTTTACCGCTCAGATAGCAGACGATAGTAGAGTTGGCATGATGACTGAAGGGCACCTCTTTTCCGAGGATACTAATGTTGGGATCGCATACTGGGCAGTCAACGTTGTGCGTGAGATCATAGCAGGCGGGTAGCTTCAAGGAAGCGAGCCCAGCATAAAGGGCAAGGTGCAGAAGTGGTTCCGTTGGCAAACTGTTCAACGAATAAATGGCAAGGCGGAATGTCTGAATCAAAGCGGTCCAACGAGACTCATCGTAGAGGCGCTGCAGCATCGTAAGGCGGGGTGGAAACCATTTCGATGGGAAACCGACCTTGTACTGTCCACAAGTTGTTGAGGGTCGAACCGCCAACAGCGCCATAGCTTGCGTTATTTGCTCCAGGTGTGTTTCCTGCCACGGAATAAGGTATTTTTTTGCATATCCGATCGCTTCCTGTGTTTTGCGAGTACGGGCCAACTCAATATACTCTTGCAACCGAAGTTCAAATTCAAGAGTGCTCTGCAGAGCCTCGGAAATTGCTGTGTCAGGTACAGGATGGCGTAGCTTAGTACTCACCCTAATTTTTCTCAACGCCGTTTTATTTTCGCTGCACCATGCTATAGCCTCTGTACAGCTGTGCCGAAAGAGCGCGCGTTCAATCCTGTGAATATCCATGAAGAGATCAATGTCCACCAGGGTCTGCATGACATGAACCTTCAACGTGTAGTCCAGTGAGACTGGCCGCAGGGCTAACGTACTTCAATGCCCTTCTCTTGGGCCAGTTTCCTCGCGGTTTTCTCTCGGCCCGTGCGGAGTGTCCAGTCGACGAGCCATCGATCCAACCGCGTGTCCGCCCAGCGTGAAAACTCAGGGCAGCCCGTGGTGGACAGTGCCTCGATCAACGCGAGATGTTGGAGTCGTTCATGTGTAACGTCAATTGTGGGCCTGCCGTTGTTTTCTTGTAGCCCCGACAGCTGCATAGAACACGCATCCCATGGATCATCGGAGCAGTTCACAATAAACGAGGACTCTTACCTTGCGCTTGAGATTTTCTACTCGTGCTATCAATCCATCGACGGTCCTGGCTGCGTCCTCAAGGTTGACTTCGTTATCCTTTGTGCGTCTCTGGAGTTCGCCCGACGTTGTCTGTACGTTTCCCAATTCACGCTCGATGTTGCGTTGAGATGCACGAAACACTTTGCGGTAATTCTCGTAGGGTACCTAACCGTTGCATGTCAGTGAAGAAGCCACCGTGTCGCGAGAACAGCCTGACGTACGCGGACAAATGGTTGCTCAAAGAGCATAACACCGTCGACATTCACCTTGCTCATGCTCATGGCAAAATACTAGAACGTCCCCGTCTGTCGTCAAGACCAAGTTGTAGTGCCTATAGCGCCGCCCTAGTAGTGCGCACCGCGCTGACGTCGATCCTGGTCATCACGTGATAGACTACGTGTTGGCCATGATCATTGAATAATTTACAGAGACACGTTCTCTGCAGTGCAAACACACGCGTCACAGGGGAAAGAAGTTTTTCATTCGACAGTGATGAGTCGAGAACTGAATCTGTGGTAGTCATCCATTCCTTGCTGTCCGACGCTCCTTTCTCCAACCATAAATCTCTCTGCCGAGCGCGACTATAAGAGGCACTGAAATGGAAGCAAATAAGGGAGTGTAAACTGCATATTTGTGCTCAGCAGGGAAATACAGCATTGCCAGCATGCCGGGATTAAAAAAGGCGTGCGAAGACAAAGACAACGCCTCACTGGACCATCGCAGAGAAACCATTGGAGCTTCCATCGCGAACCGATAAACCTATAACAAAATGATTTCATCAGGATACCGGCACGATGTGAGCCAATACAAGATACTGACCTCCTCGAGAGCTGACAGCGTGTTATGCACGTCTCCCCGAACCTTTTGGTCGACAGGCATAGTTTCAATTTGGTCCACCAGCCTCACAATACTGTCGAGTGTCTGCTGGGTGTTAAGAACATTCTCCAAGGCTCGCTGTCGCAGGAGGGCGTCCAATTGCCAGTCAGATAGCGGTGAAGCTACTTCGGGCGCCACGCCACGAGGAAGGGGAGGGACGCCCAACAAGGCAGCTAATTGACTAGAAAATACTGAAAAGACAGGCACCAGATCCGCTGCGGTCAAGTGCGTCATCGCCGCATCCTGCGCATCCCCGTTTAGAATGAAGATGCCGCCCCACTGGGGGAGGAGAAATGCACTCTGGTTCGTACGGGACCCTGAAACCGATCCAGTCACCTTATCACGAAGAATGTAATGAACGCTTACCGTGTGCGTCAAGGATGCAAAGAGGCTGCCGGGATGATGAGGGTACAAATAACACAAAATGGAGCACGGGATCATTAGAGACACTGGAGGCTGGAACGTGTCAATTCTTGTCCCCAGCGTCCGACGAGTGGGATAATTACACAATGTCCATTCAGCAGAGTTAACAAATATGGTCAGATCCTCAGGAGTGACACCGTGAAAAGAAGTGCTGCCGTCAGTGAATTTCGTGGGCTCAAATGCCAGCGGTGCATGGTATTGTACCTGACTTTCGACGGTGGTATTATAGAGCATGTTCAATCGGGAAAGCATTGGAAACAGATGGTCTGCGGGCAGGCAGGTCAACCGTCGGAATTCAAATGAAATAGAGCAACCTTCCTACAGTCGCAGGTTCAATGTCCCAAGAATTAACGAGACGATCGGAAGCGGCATTCTCGTTCAGCAACGTGAAGGCAAGCCGATAACGAGCGCTGTATTGAACAACGCGGTGTTCCTGTATCGAGGAGATCTCCGGCGCAAGTAGTCCAGACAAAATCCTGGCCAGTTGCTGAACTGGGGGGAAGGGTGTCGTGCATGAGGCACTGTGAAAGAAAAAATGACGATCTGACCCACTTGATGCATCCTTTGGACTAACAATCAGCTGTCTAGGGCGCTTGACGGCGGTGTGATTCCCAAGAGTAACGGTATATGCGTTTGCCGCGCTCCAGTTCACTATGACGTTGAATATTGACTACATGCATATCTCGCCACTGTTCCTCGCACCTGTACCTTCACCAGTACCCACCCGAACGTCAAGGTTCCTCCACGCAGGGGAAGCACGAAGGGTTTGAGCTAGAACCTCGTTGAGCCCCCTGGCCAGAGGGAGTGCGCCATTTTCAAAGCTTGATGCATTAAGCTGTACGCCTAGGGGAAAGACGAGTTTCCTGTCGAGTTGCGCCCTCACGCGGTCTGAGGGTAGGGCGATGCGTTCGATACTCGTGAGCCTCCACCAAAACGGAAGAGCAAAAATGATCACAGCCCAGTAGGAGCCGAGAACGAGCCTTCTTATCTTTGAAGACTCAAAAGATAACCTTTGGGGCTCCTTGAGACCGTGGCTTGGATGGGCCTCCATGACACAAACTTGTCATGGATACTTTCAGACCAACTTCGAGCATGGTCGGCGGAGTTTCAAACGACTTCTCACTCATACTCCCCTCTAGTCTTCCGAGCCCACGCGCGGCTCACAGAACATTTGGTAGGACTCTGGTTTCAGTTTTACTCAGGTTATCTTGACCCGCAGTTTCGTACACCGTGCCGAAATATAGTCTTGCGACGTCCCGTACTCGAAGTTCTAGTGCTTGCTTTCGTTCAAGGACCATTGGCGACCTCTCAGAAATTCGAAAAAGCTGGCATGGACATGTCCTCTCTTAGCTACGGGCAGTTGTCTCCGACTGGAACATCGTTCGCCCATGACTTCCGTCGACCTTCAGGTGGTTTCTCATCATACGATGTCAGTCAGATCAATTACCTTACTCCGCCAGTTCTTTAAAGCTTTGCGTAGCACCCCTCTCGTCGTAGATCCCCTTCCCCTAGTTCATTCACAAGACGACCCACCTACGATAGCTACAAACCTCGAAATGGCGCCCACTATGACGATCATCCCAACAGCTACAGGCCAAACGTCTACAGACCCCAGCGTTACTATAGCCGTAGTCCGTCGCCCCCTCGTTATGACCGCACAAGACCACAGGAATCTCGCCAGTGGGACCATGTCTCTCGATGGCAGTATAAACGGCCCTCTCCTAGTCCACTACCGTGGGACAAAAATCGTCGTGATACCCTGGCTGAGAGGATGTTTGAACCTCAGGATGGTTGGAAGCAAACACATTTCGATAGACCCGTTCGGTACGAATTGTGTATCATATCCTCAGGTAAGATTGCCATAACACTTGGTACCCCATAGATCGGAATCCACGCTTGATCGATATGGAGATCGTCGGCAGCAATCGTCACGAGACCTCTCCCCCCAAAGGCCCGCTGTACGTTCAGACTTTGTGTCACACTACGATAGCTACCGTCCCTCCCCCTCCTGTCATGCCGTGCGCGATTTTGGATCCTTTTCGCGGACTGCCGACACATACCGGCCCCAGTATCTAGACGATCCTTGGCCGTCTTCTTACTCAGGTGATGGTGTAGGCTACCAACGAAGGTCTACTTACTTCGACCGCGCGGATGAGCGTCAAGGAAGCTCGATTTCTAGTACCCCACCCCGTCTACCCACATCGCTTCCAAAGTCACGCCATGGTTCGCCATCTCATCCCCTCGTCGAAACAGAAATATACCGAACCAACCCAAGGGACTTTCCGAACACTAACAGTAGTCACCACTCTATCTCCTCAACATCCCACTCTCGAGGGAGTTCTGTCTTTCGAGAGGGTCTCGACTCAAAATTTGAATCTAGATCGCCCTCACGATCGCCCAGGCGTTCCAGGTCCGGTATCTCCGAACTCGACGAAGAGTTTACTCTTCCCCAGCTGTCGATCCGACCGGTGCAGGAGAAGGCACTACCGTGCGCCACGAATGTGGTGCCGTTATCGAGTGATGATAGCAGTGCTTCGTTAGAACATTCTAAAAGCCTGGGAATGGTAGTGCATGTCTTGGCCAACGAGCAGTCATCTGACCACGAGACCACATATATAAATGGCAATTCTGCAGTTCTCGAAAGTAAGGCACCGTCGCTCCTTATCCCTGAACTAGTGTCTTCCAACGACACAACTCCCCCCAGAGGTAAGCCTACCGCACAGATCAACACAGCAGAGATGTTGACCATGCGGTACAGAATTTCCTCATGTTATTGTTGTCACTCCACGCGTGGAAGCAGCATCTACAACTTCTGGTTTTCTCCGCGCCTCGTCCGTGCAACTGTCGACAGAAGTTGATCGTCCTGTGACTACCGAATTGTCTATGAGTACAGAGCGCGCTGCTCTCGGTATTTCTACCACCTCCCTCGAGGATAATGAATTCCGAAAGCCTTCTTCCCCATCCTTGACAGCGACTCTCTCGACCACCATTCAAATCCCGGACAAAGGGTCCGACGCCATATCAAGTGCTATAGAACCCGGATTGAATATTGACAACATGACAGAGCCAGTAACTAATTCATTAAGAATCGTGGTCAGTGATCACAGCGCCACACCGGCTTCTCAAATAGATCGCTCTGGTCTGTTCCAACCCGGCGACCTCAAGTCAACTCGAGACGGGGTTCGACTCGTCCTAGTCACACGTCTCCGCTGTGATCGCCAATCGCGTACCGAACGAGCATTTCCTGTACTCCGAGCCAATCAAGTGGTTTCAAATCTCAACATTCCACCTCCTAGTGGCAACCAGAACCGTCGATCGGAAGAACTAATTTCTGCCAATTCCTCCAGTCGACTGGCGACGCACGAGGCAATGCGATCATCATTGGTCGATCGCTTTGTCGAACGTCAGTCCGAGATCTTGGAAAAGTCCCGCAGACTGAAGGCCGAATACTTGGTGTTACACGAACGGTGGTTAGAGCATTGTGCTCGGCTTGACGAATTTCAGAAGAGTGGAATCCCTGAGGAGTCTACGGCACCCTCAAGCGGGAGGACAACACGACGTTCGACTGCAGTCATGGGAGATGCTGTCCGTTCGGACTTGGAGATGGAGCAGATTATTGCCAGCTTAGGGGTCGAAGAACTCACCGATCCCAGTTATCTCGCGATCAAAAACGTGGCCAAGATTCCGGACATGATTTCAGTCACCGAGGGTTCTGTGCCCTGTCTATTTGATGACACAAACAACGTTGTGGACGATCCTTCGGAGTTTTATAGTGCCTCCTCCGGTCAAGATTATTGGACGGAAGAGGAGCGCGGCATTTTTCTCAACGAGTTCGCTGCCCACCCGAAACAGTTTGGTCTCATCGCGCAGCGGCTGCCGAACAAGACGGCTGCCCAATGTGTCACGTATTACTATCTTCACAAGAAGCAGGGTGTCGACTTCAAGAAAGCTGTCATGCAATATGGCACGAGCCGACGTCGGAAGAACGGTAGAGCCAGCAAGCAGAGAGGCAATGCCCTTCTGGCTGACATACGTCGTCACGATGACGAAGTTTCACGCACTTCACCTGCATCCCTGAACGAACCTGCGCCGTCCACCGGGAATAAACGCAGACGAGCGGTCGATCGTGCCAATGGCGAATCGAGAAGATCTAGCGCGTCCAGGCGAACTGTCATTCAACCGGAAGTGACGTCTTCTGGGACCACCCCCGATCCAGACGTGGAGCCCCCAAGAAGGCGGCGAAGGACTGCAGCCTCCACGCGAACGGTTACAGTTGTCACTGCCGGTGACGTGGTGTGTAACAGGGTAGTCGAGTGTCCAGTCACAGCATGACGCAGGTGACTGCGGTGTCAGAGATTGGTTTTGCGGAAGTGACGGACATATATTCATATGTACTGATGAGGCTCATCGCCTGCCTTCGACCATAATAATGTGATACCCAAAACTGGTCTTGACCAGTGGAGATAGAACAGGCTTGTCCACTGTCGATGGCGTTAATGCAAATGCAGCGTCTTGGAATGCGCCCTGTGATTGCAAGATAACCATCAATTCAACTGCGGCCGCACTCACGGCGAAGCCAACAACTTACGACCATCGATCCTCGGGTCATCCAACCAAGGCTACCCCCAGCTATGGATGCGAGTGAGAAGAGGTAGCCTGATGCATAAACGAGAAATATATACATTTGGCCTTGTCTTCGGAGTACTCTTGCGCGACCTTGTCAAAGCGCTCGCCTGCCTGTTCAGATCAACAATACATGACCGCCAGAATGATTGCCATCAATGCATCATACCTGTATCTTCTCCAGAGCCTCCAATGCCTTTGAGTGCTTCTCACATAGTATATGGCGAACATTTATCGCAGTAGCAGGCTTCAATCCACCCCTGGCCTGTCACGACATTGGATACGGCAGAAGGTGACTTGTTGGTAGTGCAAACCTTGATGTTGTCAGATTGTTCGGTAGCGTCTGTTCTGCCATTGCTTTTATCGCTCTTCGACGCCGCCTTGTTCTTCTTCCCCATGTCTATCAGGCCTTCAACCTGAGGGATGTGTTCAACATGTGTGGCGTGGCTGTGTCTTACATTGATCAGTCGATCACGTGCCAAAATAGATATCGCAGACTCGGAGAGCGATCACAACAACATCAGCCATGGCAGACAAAATCACTCGTATCGCCATCGTCGATTCAAATCGCTGCAAGCCAAAACGATGCGCTCAGGAATGCAAAAAGGTGAGCAGATCCCATTCGACAGTGTTTGCGGGCTGATACTTTCTCTCATAGTCATGCCCTGTCGTAAAAATGGGTGCGAACACCTCTGATCGTGCCGCGTTACAAGCATCTTTGACCCGTCCTACTCTCAAGGCAAACTTTGCATCGAAGTGAAATCGTCGGATAAAATCGCATTCATATCCGAGTTCCTATGTATTGGTTGTGGTATCTGTGTGAAGAAGTAAGTTTGCGGTGGAGTTTTCACTTGTTTGCTCAATATTTTCGTGTAAGATGTCCCTTCGAAGCCATTGCCATCATCAACCTTCCCACCAATCTCGAGTCCGAGGTCACCCACAGATATACTGCCAACGCGTTCAAACTTCATCGACTTCCCACTCCCAGACCCGGCCAAGTTCTTGGCCTTGTTGGAACTAATGGGATCGGCAAGAGTACAGCGCTGAAAATCCTTGCCGGAAAACTCAAACCCAACTTGGGCCGATATGATGTGCGCAAAATTCGTTCCACCTTTTCAAAGTGTGCTTACTGGTCGAGATTCACCCAGGATCCTCCCGACTGGCAGGAGATCCTGAAATATTTCCGCGGATCCGAACTTCAGAATTATTTCACGAAAGTTTTGGAGGATAACCTCAAGGCACTCATTAAACCGCAATACGTCGATCACATACCACGTGCGATCAAGGGAAACATGACCGTGGATCAAATGTTAGACTCCAAGCTAGAACTTGACAATAAACAGAAGATGTGCGACGACCTTGAATTAAACCACGTTCTTGAGCGAGAAGTATCTCAATTATCAGGTGGGGAGCTTCAGAGATTTGCGATCGCAATGTCTTGCATTCAGAGAGCAGACGTGTATGCTTACCCCCTTGTTTACCCTTGCTATCCATTCTGATTATGGTTAGGTATATGTTTGATGAACCGTCGAGTTACCTGGATGTGAAGCAGCGATTGAAAGCTGCGGAGGTCATCCGTTCATTGCTCAACCCTAGTTGCTACGTCATAGCAGTCGAGCACGATCTTTCCGTTTTGGATTACCTGTCCGACTTTGTCTGTTGTCTCTACGGGAAACCTTCCATGTATGGGGTTGTGACCATGCCTTACTCTGTTCGAGAAGGTGTGTCACTTGCGGGCTTTCACCCTTCGTTGGAAAAAACGATTTTGGCTATAGGCATTAACATATTCCTTGACGGGTTCATTCCCACTGAAAATTTGCGTTTCCGCGAAGAATCGTTGTCGTTCAAGATGATGGAAACCGCGGAGGAGCTCATAGTGGACAAGACACGTCACTATACTTATCCTGCGATGACCAAGACAATGGGCGATTTCAAGTTGACTGTTGAAGCGGGTAGTTTCACCGATTCCGAAATCGTCGTCATGCTTGGGGAGAATGGTACCGGAAAGACTACATTCGTTCGTCTGTTGGCTGGTGTAACAACACCAGATATTGAGACGGACAAAATGGAGCTTGCTGTGTCGCTCAAGCCGCAAACAATTTCTCCCAAGTTCCCTGGGACTGTCCGCATGCTTCTGCTGAAACAGATTAAGCAGGCTTTCATGCACCCGCAGTTCCAGAGCGACGTATTGAAGCCGATGAACTTGGAAAACATTATGGATCAGGAGGTGAAGACGTTGTCTGGAGGAGAACTGCAACGTGTTGCAATTGTTCTCGCCTTGGGTACGTCGTATTATGGTGCCCTTCGAATTTATCTAAGGTTACATAGGCAAACCTAATGTGTCTGTTTATTTACTTGATGAGCCAAGTAGGTAAGTCAGTCCCAGCCCCTCGCGGGAACTGTTTGCTGACCTAGTCAATTTCAGTTTTCTAGACTCAGAGCAACGTATAATCGCCAGCAAGGTCATTAAACGGTGTGTTTCTATTTCCCAGAATTTACACCTGTTTTCTTATCGTTCTTCAGCTTCATCCTTCATGCCAAGAAGACTGCATTTGTCATTGAACATGACTTCATCATGGCAACTTACCTTGCTGATCGTGTCATCGTTTTTGAGGGCCAGCCAGCCATCGCGGCAACGGCTACGCCGTAAGTTATGTTTGGCCACTGCATTGGCCGATTCCTAAATTCGTGTATAGACCACAATCACTCCTTTCAGGGATGAACCATTTCCTAGCCTCTTTAGAGATTACATTCCGGCGTGATCCTACCAACTTCAGACCGCGTGTGAACAAGTTAAACAGTATCAAGGATCGTGAACAAAAGAGTATGTTCCACTATATTACTTTATATGATAATCTAAATATGGTGTTTCTAGCTGCGGGAAATTACTTCTTCCTCGAGGAGTGAATGCGGAGTAGTTCGACGCAAAGAGCAGCGCTCGCCGATATTTGAGTGGATGGAAGGTCTAGTTGTACCTTACGCCAATTCCCCCCAAATATTGACGAATGACCATTCGTAGTATAGATCATAGTCTTTTGTGCCTAATGATGCATTCGCCGTTTGAGTGGATCAAACTCCTCATTTGAAGTCCATTCCAAGGGGCGATGAGCACAATAACCCCCATAATCATTTGATGCGGTCTAGCAATGATTGCAGCTCGTTGTTCTAGCTCAGATGTGGACACCTGGCCACTCTTCCTCCCCAAGTGGCTGTCCACATTTCGGTTCGTTTCAGCGCACGCTGAAGACTTCTTATATTACCATAACTCATATTGCCAGCGGAGCAAGCGAGGGCCGACTCGGAGGGTTGCCCGAAAGCCGTACGTGCATGCGCGACCTCGAGGTTCCCCTTCTTTTCGGCTCTAAGTCGATTGCTATTATCCCTCCCTAGTTATCACCGATCAGTTGACGGTGGCGCAGATGGCAGTAGTATAAAAGCCTCCAACTTTGCCTCTGACGACGGTCTCCACTATCTCTTAGGGACCGACTCTAGGAAATGCTTCGATTCCGAGTCATTCCTTACATCTTGCTTATTGCATATACAGTGGATTCGATTCTTGCTGCTCCCCAAGCTACGCAAAACCTAACGACTATCTGTGTTGGTCATCTATGGGGTGTGACTATTCAACAACTGATCGTCGAGCCTATGCCAGTGTACAATCGTGAGCGCCTTTTTACCAGAATAATACCGCTGATGCGACGCCCACTTCAGAGTATGTCTGCACGACGACATGCGCAGGGCCTGTCTCGGTACAATCTAGTACAGTTCCTACTCCACCCTCGCACATCACCCTCTGGGGTACAGAGTTCGTGTACTTTATTCTTACCATCATTCGGCTTATGTAACTTGTCTCTACTAGCTATGAGTGCAAGGTCCCCGAAATTCAGTATTACTGTAGTGAGACGCCTGTGGTGACTTGCGTAAGTCCGGTCTCCCGTTTCGTATGACGGTAGTTGCTTCTAGGACTGATTCAATATAACAACAGTGCGGAAATTCTTCCACATCGGAGATGATGTAGTCACTCGATTGGTCTTTGAAAAGAGGTCAAAAGATGGTTGAGATTCAAGCTCACATGCTCTGTATCGTGTCGTAGACAATCTGGTTGTACGTGACTGTCAAAGTGTACGACTACCAGCAAAGCCAAGTTGCAACAACAATGAATTATGCTCTGGTGCAAGGAGCAGTAACCTCATGTCCGACTTGACAACGTACACGCACAAACACGATTGTGTTGTTTTTATACCTTATTTAGTGCCCACGTCTTCAAACTTATTCGTCGTCTGACTCAAGTGGAACATAATTCGTAAGAGTTTTCTACAAAAATAACCAACGATCAGTCGCGAATAGAACCAGAAAAAGACAGAGAACATGCCACGACAGCGATTTCGTTATCCAAGGGACTTGTGGCGCACCACCCCACCTTGAGCTTCTTCATTTTACCATCACCACTCAAGTCGATCTCCAGCTTGTCAGCATACACCCTCGAGGCAACCTCGGATAGTTCAAGCTTGTTTCCGATAAACAGGACCCTCCAATGTTTTTTCTTCGTCGTCGGATCCCTGAGCAAACGACAAAGCTTGTTCAGGCCAGGTTGGGGGCTTCCATGTGTAGAAGATATGGTTGTCTGGATCGCATATATATTATCATGCTCGTCAAAGAGCGCACCGTCGATCCCATCGAAATCCGGGGGGGCTCTCCAGTAAAATGGTGGTGATACGAGCCGAAGTTCATTGTTCGTGCAAACTGTTTCTTTAGCCAAGCGTATAACGGAAGGGAGTGACCTGCTTCCTTTACCATGCCAGTAGCAATGTATGGGGTTGCCACTGGCTAAAAAAGAGTGAATCCAAATCTCGAAAATAAAGCCGGCGGCACCGCGAGTACTGGGATAACCAACCATCGCATTGAAGAAGTCTTGTCTGTCTCCTTCGGCTGCACGACATATTGCCGCCCCTAATATTTCAGCAATTGTCTGGGTGGGTATGTAGATAATGTGGAGTATGCGAGAAACCGCGTCGCGTGTTTTTCTTGGCCTAATAAAGAAGATAGAGGACGGCCCGGAGTTAACAGGCAGCGCGTCGATACTGCCCATGGAGCGTAGGAGGTTTTTACAATCGGGTATTGCTCCCAAGGCAGTGCCTCGCATGAGAGACTCAAACCAGTGTTCCTTATCAATTCTGAAATTATCCAGGAGGGTGCGGGGAATTGGTCCCCACTTCGACGCAAGGTCGTTCATGCGATTGACGTCAAGGTCCAAAAGATTGCTGACAGCGCCACAAAATTAGACAACAAATGCAAGTGGGTGAAGGCAGCTTTGCATACGCGAGAGCAGCAATCTCCTCGTTCGACCAAACATCCATGATGTAGTGAGTGATCAGGTTTTGCTTGATCCAATCCTTCCAGCGGCTAACCTTCGGGGAAGTCGTTTGAAAGACTCTAACATCGGGTGTCGTACGGAATGCAATAGCTGGAAAGTTGACATCTGGGCTTGAGTCTGAGAACGCCCAGATGCCTGGATGAACTCTAAGAGGATCGCGGGCATGGCCAGGGTACAAGCCGACACCATTTTCAGAGAACAGCGCATAACTTTCACTGTAGCTCTCCGGGAGTATTTGCACTGCAACAGGTTGTTTCTTGCGCAGCCGCTCGATGACGGCATATGCGATGAAACATGATTTCCCTTGAAGGGAAACACCCAATGAGAAAATGTGTTATGGAGTAATCTGCGTCGCTGCTCTTACCGATACCAGGTTGGCCCATGATACAAGCACCTCCATTATATATGTCATCCCGCTCGAATGTCTCGAAGGCATAACGGTATTCTTCTCGCACGAGAAAATGCGCAGAACGAATGGTCGGGGAAATCACCTTTATCGCTGTGAAAAACTCGCCGAAATCGAGATAGTCCGCTATGTGAGGATGGCCGGGTCCAGGGTTTAGCTGTTTCTTGAAAATATTTTCATTTCCCCAGACTGCGTCCCAAAGCTCCCTCAGCAGCGTCTCTGTGCTCGCCATCGGGTTCTTTCAGGATGGCTTGGTGCGTTATCGATCGCGGAGAAGGATCGCACTTTAGCAACCAGCCTCGGACCATGCCGTATTAGTATGCTATCTGACTTGATACAACACCATGTGACATTAACCTGCTGCGCGTTGATTAACCTCCAAAGTCGCGTTGCGAACGACGATATGAATGAATGACCTGTTCTCCTGCCTAGGCGTTCAGGTGATCTGTATATTTAGCTTAACATGACGGGGGCAGCAACGATGTAATGGAAGCTCAAAGACTTACAATCGTAGAAAGAAGACAAGCAAAAATAGCTTACACTTATATTGATCATCCAACAAGCTTCCGAAAAAGAAAAGGGGTCGAGTGTCTAGTGTGATGAGAAATACATAGCTCCACTCAACCAGGTCAGAACCTACCTATATACTTCCTATACGTCCACGTTCGCAAAAAACGGTCCGTACTAAAATCGGAGGAAAGGATATATCACAGTTAGGAGCTGCTAGGATGAAGGGACTTTTTCGTGTTCCGAATGTGGTCTTGTCTCAGTCCGTGCTCGCGTGTCGTGTCACTGCAAAATTTACTCCGCGAAAAGTAGCGACTTAAGGTAGACGCGATACATGTTCTGCAGAAGCGTATTGTCGCCATCGTTGGCACTCGATAATGTTATTGAAAGGGAGTAGCAAAGCTGCGAAGAAATAAACACGTCGGTAAGTGAGACGCGTCTCATCAAGACCACCACCACGTTCGAGGATGGGTGACTCACATCAATCCCCGAGAGTCAACGCCGCCCGCATTCCGAACTTCGTTGGACGCATAGTACGACTGCCATGCAAGATACTCAGTGTGAGTTGCGTGTCGTCAGACCTTGGGCGTCCTTGAACTGCACATTAGCAACAACCAAACAGTGCCCTCGTCGAGGCATGCGATGGAGGGCAGGTCGAGATTCGGATGTTCGATGTACGTCTCATTGCATGTCCGCTAAATAGCCGGCTGAGGACCATTCAGAACGAGCAGTTGGGGGGGACGTTCGTCGAGATCATCGGTCATGTAATTGACGAGTCGACGATCAAGCTCCTGCGAAGTATCAGCTTGGACTCGGACAAGGAACTCGGTGGGCCGTATCACCCTTATATCCTCCTTCGTGTTCAACCAGACCCCAGACATGAAGCTGGTCAATGATGTCGTCGAATTGACGTTTGATCTAAGATTCAAGAAAATGTTTCCTTCTTGACTATCCTCAAGGCTTGACACTTCGCTCCCGTGTTTATGATTCACCATCATTCTCTTTTCTATCATCAAAACACAATCACCCAAAATATCATGCAGACGGAACAGCGCCCGCCTTGCCCATCTTCTTATCATGTCCCCTTTTCCGGTTGTCAGACTTGTGCCTTTCCTTGAGGGTTCGCTCGCGTGCAACCTCATTGCTTTTCACTTCTGCGCCGCTTCTTTCGCCTCCGCCCCCGCTACCTCGTCCCCGACTTCTACCTCTACTCCCGCCTCGTTGTGATCCACCAGACATATTTGCAGTCGCATGCATAGTCAATATGTTCCCGTTTCTGTTTCCAGAAAATTCATGCTTTTCCAATATACGTTCCTTCTTGGGCTGGAATAATGTACATACATGTGGACAAGGATTGCATTGATAACAAAAGCACTCACGTTTCTCTCCAACATAATCCTCCAGCCCTCGATTTGTTCATCCATCCAGCCTACCATAGGAGCTTAGCACTTCAAGCCTTAAGAGTGAGCTGGATTGACCGTTACCTGTCTGTTGTTTGAGGTTGGCGCGTGCTTTACTCCTTCGCGTCTCGGCGTCTCGGTTGAACAAGTTGGGATCTCGGATGTATGCAAGCTCCAAAATCGTCTCTGGCTTGACTGGGTTCACTTCTTCGTCGCCGCTGTCCTCCCCATCACCCAGGACCCTGACAGCGCCCGAGCCGGCTGCATCAAGGTCGTCGTCTAGATCAATCACATCAAGTGCTTTGTCCTCTCTGCTTTCTTCCTCATCTGAATCTTCAGACATCATCTCCGCTCGTCGAAGTATTTCTGCCTTCATCAACTCTATCTCTGTTCTGTCCCTGTGCAGCGTTCCATCCAGTCTATGCGAATTTTCAGTGCCCAATAAAAATGCAGAAGCCCCTTGGTATCGTACGGTTTCTTCCCGATGTGCACGCGACTCAGATCCATGATTTCCTGGTCGAATGCATTCCTCCTCTCCATGGGTACATCCGCTACCGGGATGTCCTGGGCAACGCCGTCTCCGAATGGATCCTCGTGAGGAGCTGTCCCCTCCAAAAGGGCCTCAATCACTCTTTCCGCGTTGCCACGGAATGGAAAGGAGGGATGCGTAAGGAGATTGCGGATGTACTCGGGCGAGTGATCGGGGAATACATCCAGTACTTGTGTCATTTGTAATTCGATATCGGCGTCGTAAGGTTGAGAGGGTTCGGGAGCTTTTGCTTTTGCTTTACCCTTGTCGGTGGTTCCTCGAACGATGCCAGATGAACGAAGGATAAGTTCGAGCGCTCCCGGGTCTTTGGAATCCACACCCGACCGCTCGACGTCCAATGAACGCAGCGTTGATTCTAGGAGCTCCATCCGCGCATCGTCGCGTGATACATGGCGGAATGCAGAAGAGAGAGTCCTGTTCAGTTCGTACGCATATTGATAATCTGCGACAAGTGACCGATTAAGAAACGGGACCATGTCAGTGGATCCTGCAGCTGCAGATTGTGGTGTAATGTCAAGCAACGAGAATACGATCCCCAAGGTCCGATCTGCCTCTACCGCAAGCTCCGCCCCGGATGCTGTTGACATGTCGCGTGCCATCGTCGTCACTATGAGGTGGAAGGCATCGACAATGTCCACTTTGGTGTCGAGCCATATTTTCTCCCAGTGATCAGGCTCACGATCACTCGCGTCTATGCGGATGTTACCGTACGACCGGGAAATAGCAGTGAGACCGTCATCGTACGCGCGAGCTAGCATGACGAGGAACTCCTTGCTATGCGCGAATGCACGAACGAGCCCTGGTGGACTGGGACGCAGAAGGCTGGTCAAGCAACGAGCAGTTTTTCGAAGACCATATAGTCCCGAAGATTTGGATGGGGATAGCAACTGTGTAAATGCGGGAACGACATCAGTGGCAAAGCTAGAAGGCAAGTCGGGAGTCCCGCCGAGGGCCGCAGACAGAATTGATCTCAAGCGAGTGGTCTTGAACGGAAAGGCAACACAGAGATCGAGCAATGTTCTAAGATCCAACCCTGGGGGAAAGGAAGAGAGCTTCTCCGCGAGGACGAGAACACGTTGGCACAAGCGATCGTGATCCTTTACCGCCTGAGTATTTTCCCATATGAGCGCTTCAAGGACCTGATGGGCACTATCAGTAGTGTAGCTTGAGAGAAAAGCACGTGTGGAAGGAGTATCCTGTTTTGCCGGTGGCAGTACAATCACTTGTGCGAGCGCGTTTAAAAGATTAGAGTGAAACTGCGCCAGTTGCGATGCAGAGAAACCCTTCTTCGCGTGAGTGGAGGGGTAAATTGGCAGTTGCACGACAGTGACCATGAAAGTCGTGCGATGGAGTATATCAGACACACAGGGCCTTCGACTGACCTCAGCTGTCACCCAGTGAGTGGTTGTTTGACGTCATTTAGCAAAGGCTTTGGTTCCTAACACTTGCAAATAAAGTCGAATTGCTAACAAACATGTTCGATTATAACTTTTTGGTCAACTCGGGGACCCAGATCTCGCCCGACCGTTCTCTCAAATACCTCCAGCATAAATGTGAAAAGAGACCGTGTGAGGGCCGCGTCCCAACGCCCTTTGGATGATTCATCTCGAATAAAGGCATGTTGCGCTTGTACCTCCAGGAACTAACCAAACCTAGTAAGCCTCTCCTTGAAACACGTATTGAATCGTACGAACAGAACACGCAACATTGGCGTCCTCGAGTGTCTTCCTAATGAGATCACGGCCTGCACGTGGCACATGCGTATCCTCCATCACACAATCACTCAGGACAGCAAAACCAAGCGTGCTGGCCAAGCGTACCTGTTTGCCGAAAATCATCTAGATTGTCCCTCGTAAGGAGGTCAAAGTTCATCATACAAAGAGAACTTACGACCAGCTCTCCTTTAATGTCACCCTTTCGCACTCGTTCGAGCGAGTTGTCGTTTTTTCCCCTTCCAAGGGTGGCACCATGGATGTCTGTTGCAAAGAAGCACACCGAAGACAGCACCCTGGGATCGAATGCAGCCTGAAAAGGACCTCAGCCGTTCAATAGCAGTGGCTTCGATGAGAATTATTAGTATCGCACACGGAATGCCTTGGTTTGGGTGAGATATAGGGTAAAAGTCGCTAAGTAGTCAAACATACCAAATGACCTCCTAGACACATTCCGGTCGCTTTGCACAGTCGTGAGGGGTTGACGAGGGAGGAAAACAGACTACGGACCTGCAACGCGACCATTGCAGTTTGGATGGGAGACCAATAAGTCGACGGAAAGCGTGGCATCCTTTATCCTGCGTGGTCAGTAGATTCGTCATCGAATCAAGGGTGGATAATTGATCACCTCGTCGTAGGCATCTACCGTTTTCTCGATCTAACAGACGTCATCATCTGAGGATTCGATCAAACGGTGGTGTGATGTCCACCTTGTATCGATTGCCTCGGTCCGTTCCTAGCCTCATATTACACGAATCTCTAAGGGAGACAACGAAAGGAGGCACCTTCTGTATCATAAGGAATTGCTTCGGGACCCTCGAATTCGTGAAAGGTTGAGGGGCATGCTAAACTCCGTGAGGGGCTGCTATCAGATCATGAGACCTATTACTAGACACACCGACAATATAACCATGGCTTGCAATCTGGCCGACAAACCTCTCGACAGGTCCGGTTACTTGGTAAATCTCGCTAATGTTCGTTGATCAATGGGGAGAGCTCAGGAATCGTCCGCTACATACCTAAAGCAGACAACGCCTGTTCAAGTGGTCTGTAGAATTATACGAGTGAACATAAACGGCGGCTCAATACCTGGGAACTTGGCCTGGGGGTAGTCTGGCACGACGGGGGCGATCACGAATATCCGAATTGGCTTCCCATTGGTGAGCTTGCTGGGTACATCGTGATGGGTTTTGGTTATCAGCATGGTCGTGGATGTCAAATAGATCTCATATCGGAATATGTCTGCGAGCTCCGGTTTTTGCTCACGCAATCTGCCAAGTAGTCAAATTTTCACTCATTTAGAGTTTCGTCACCGTCATATGTCTGTTAGGCATGCTACATCTCTCACGTTAGGGGTTGTTCCCCAACGCTAAGTATAATGCGCGAAGATGTAAAGTCTTTTCAATGCAATAAATAACACCAAAAATAAGAAAAGATTCACAATCAAGCCCACAACCTACCCAAGACACTTGTTCTTCCGCCTGAACTCGAATTCCCTAAAAGTAAATCCATACCACCCTGGATAGCCATACTTACAGGCCGCATCGGTGCCGAGTCATGCACGTGTGGACAAGGCTGCGGAAGCGGCTCAATGTCATTCACCGATCGCTCCAAGTCCTTTTCAAATCGCGAGGGGCGTCTGGGCGAACGTCCGAGTTCGTCCAAGTACGGAGGGTCGAGCGCTCGTCGTGCAGCTCTCAGTCGCGTTAGCATTTGCTCATACGATGCAATTTCCCCATCGAGATGATCCTTGGCCAGGCTCGTGAAATCCTCGACTTTTTGCGTATGATAAGTATCCAGTTCGGACATGGTCGCATTAAGAACTGTTTCGCAACGCGAGGCCACATCTTCGTTGCGCTGGAAATGATTTAGTCAGAGAAGCAAGTTAGGGCATAGTTTACGTACATTATTCCCAGTAGCCTCTGCGTATCGAGAATATGTAGATCGATGAGTCTCTATTATCCCCTGAGAGTGCTAGATCAGTTCGTGTAGAGATTCTGCACATAGAACATACCTGATACGTTATATAGGGATGTGCGACGCTCTTGAGAGCTTCGTGCGTCGCAAGCTGCCTTCTCCTTGCCTGTAATAGTCTTGAGGGAGGTGCTACACATGCAATGATTTGGTGCTGACATGGTCATCGTACAAGTCTGCCACACTTTGCAATGTCTCTGCAGTCTTCTGAATCGCGTTCGTAAGTTTGAGGCAATCTTGACAATTGTTGCGCCAACACCAAGCACCATCGTTATTCAGGAGGCCCTGCAGCTGTGGAGACGCATTTTCCTCTTCCTCAACCGCACCAAGTGCTGGTGTAGACGATGATGGCTTGGCAGTGATAAGAGACAAGAGGGAGTAAGAAAGTAAGCGCTCGGCTTTGGACATTTCTGGGCACATCAATATTTTTGGGGAACACGCTTTCGCCAGTATGATTGCCTACCAATCCGCGCTTCCCTTACTCGATTGAAGGTATTTCTCAGCCCTTGTACACCCTTCCCGACGGCTCGCACGTGGTTGTCGAACTTTTCGATCGCCTCCGCAACATCTTGAATATCGAAATTGAACGCCGGATGGTAAACGTGCGCGAAGAAGGACGATCCAGCAGCGGGCAGTGCCAAGAATTTCGGCATCAGCCGCTTCCACTCCTTGCATAGAGAGGAATAAGGAGGATATAAGCATGTTTCTAAACCTCACCATGTAACAAGAGACCGCTTACCAGGTTATCCTCACAGCTTAGGAATGAAGTAACAACTTCTGCGTAGCGTGCGATGGGGTGCCGCACAATGCGATCGAGGTATCTCTCCAGATCTCCTCGCCGAGCTTCGACAAATGCGGCGTTGAAACGACCTGCGTATTGCTTTTCGGGAAGGGGAGGCAGTGCAATTCCGGGAAGACGCCTAAGTAGCGCAGTATGGAGAACGACAAAGTGCGAAAAGCGTCGTTGGACGGTAATATATACAGGGGAAGCCGAACAGTCGGCCCCATTAGGCTTGTCGTCTTCCAACAGTCGGACAAGAGAGGTGACATTGTATGCGGTATAGGCTCCGGAAAGTCCTGACGACCGTTTTGATGGTGAATGTACCAAGACGCGAAACCCGGGAATCTTGGGCTGCCAAGCCGGGCCTTCGTCTATGAAATGTCTGTCGGCTTCACCAATACCCAGCTTATTGAGTCGGATGTCCTCCGCGACAGAATCCGTCGTTGAGACGCGTCCATGAAGGACGGGAGCAGACGCTTCGAGTTCGTCTTCGGGGGTTGGAGCACCATTCAGGACCCACTCCTCCGCACCACTGGTGACAAATGCAGAGAATCGATTGACGGTCTTTCCGCCGAGCAATCGCTGTCGGAAACTTGGGAGCACGTTTGGCCACTCCCCTGTAGTCTGCGGAACAAGCGGAGAAAGTTCTACCTCGGTGGTACCCTTGGGAGACGGACGTGGTGTGACGGTGTCAGTGGTCAGTTCCCTTCGTATCGGGCTACTGTCAGCTGGCGCGGAGAGAAAGTCGATGGTGTGCTGAATCGTAGGATGTCAGTCGAAACCGTGACCAGCATTGCAGCCCACCCACCGTGTAGTAAGTAGCGGGCAACAAACCAATCTTTCCGTCCTCAGTCTTCGCGAGGCTCCAACCATCCCCGACGTCTTGCTTCAAGACCTCGAGTTGATCCCCGGCTTCGACGGTGAGCTCCCTGAATTCTGCCTTGCCCTCGAACTGGTATAGTGCGCGTGCGGACAAACCTCGTTGACCATACAACTCTTGGTGATCCGTCGGTTCATCGTCGGAGAGAGACCCGTGATCAAGGTGCTCTGTCCATGCGGTGGATGTGTTTATCCCAGCATCAAAGTTGTGATCGGAACGAGGCCTTTGGTTGAGCGCGAGTGCCCGAGTGGAAGCGTGGCTCGTCGAACTTTGCTTTGTCGTGCGAGGAAGGGTCGCCATCGCGTAGTGCCAGTGCTGCGTACTCAAGAGAAACCGTATAAATAAGAAACGGTACTGCGCTTGAAGACTTGCTCACACAGTCATCATATGAATGACTCAGTACATTGTCCATGCTAGTACTGTGCTAGTCAGGTGATTTCCAGTGTGTCCGAGAATGATCCTCAATATCATTTCCGTCGTATTCTAGTTGGCAGGTAAAAGTGGCGGTCACTCGACGTCGTGAATCGCGATCTTTCATGTTGCGCTGACAGGACCAACCTAACCCGATCAAGGTACTTTGGGCTATTGGCGTCACTTTCCTAGAGAATCACGCTTGTAGATTAGAATTTAATATTATTCAACACGATCCTGGCTCCTAGGATACCCATTGCTATTGGATCTACCTGCAGTCAGGGAACCCAAGACCACCAAAACCGGTCCAAGCAGGGTGGCAAGCACGGAAGTGCTGCGTCTTGTCAATCTCGTGTAGGTCATCGATATCCTCCGCAGTTAGGTCTATGATCTTCGCGTTGCCTATAAACAAGGTCACATCCGACGTCACAAGTTGAAAGGGCCGCAGTAACTTACTGAGAATGCGTTCGTTCGTAACCGACTTGGGCAACACTACGAATCAAAGTCAAATTTAGCAAGTATCACAAGAGGCATCACACATACTCACCCGTGTGCAGAGGCTTGTTGGCGTGCAGGGAGATCAATACATTGGCAGGCGAGACATCATATTTGGTAGCAATTCTATTGATCACTTCGTTCTTCAACAAAGGTGAATTATCTGAGCCAAGTGGAGAGTACGCTGTCAGTACAATTCCTTTCTTCTGACAGAATTCTACGACATCATGCTGTGGACAAGATCTTTCGGAAGCTTTATTCGTGCTTAAAAACCAGCGGCTTTGGAAAGCTTACGGGTGGAGTTCGATCTGGTTTACTGCAGGAACCACTCGAGAAACTGACAAGAGTCGCTCAAGGTATTCGACTGAGAAGTTCGAAACTCCTAGAAAAGGCATATGAGCAATATTCATCGCCGGAGTCGACGCTTTGTCTCACCAATTGCCCTTAACTTCCGTGGGTCAGCGAGGTAAAGATCCTCCATCACTTTCCATGTGTCGAGCCAATCATACTCCTTGTCAGCCTTACCATCCCTTGTCATAGGGGCTGGCCAGTGCATTAACCCTGGACGTGGGATCAACATCCTGCATGGACAGCACAAAAGGGAATCCGCACATAGATCAATATAGGAGGTATCAAGTTTCTTGAGTGACAAGTCAAAAGCTGCTGTTGGATCCCTTTGATCGGGGTTGTCAAGCTTTGTTGTCAAGAAAATTTGTCCTCTCGGAATCTCAGAGGCTTTGATTCCCCGACCAACTTCGATCTCATTCTGGTAAGCAGCGGCAGTATCAATATGTCGATAACCATTCTTCAATGCAAACTCCACTGCGTGTTCAACTTGACCTGGCCTTGACTTCCAGGTACCTATTTGGGAAAGGACCATGGTCTGTTCAGTGTCACAACGGCGTGAATATTGATGTCTGATTTACCAAGGCCGACGGTAGGCATCAACACACCTGTATTAAGCGTCACGGAGGTAGTAGCAGGCATGCTGTTGGTTGTGACTGTAATAACCAGGGAGTCGGACGACGGCTCAACCTCCTTTAAGACCAGGCCTTTATACTCTTCTTCATGGCATCAGGTGTCGGAGTTGTTTATGGTGAAATTCGCATGTAGCGTAGAGTGTCAGTCCATGTTAGCATGGACCAACCGTACTATAGGTCCCATCTGACACACTGTCAATATACATTATTGATCAGCGCTGACATGTTTACCTGTTTCATACATGCTTCCTGACACCCTTGGCAACCAAAGCCGCCCCAACCGGTGCAAAACGTTGACGGGTCAAAGTGACGTATGTGTATGTTGTCGATTTCGTCAAGTGCCGCACTGTCGTCCTAGGTCCACGAATTTGTCCATGCAACACTTGGTTAAAATTTCGCGTTGAGATCGAAGCTCAACTCACTTGAGATGTGACTGTCAGTATGATAGTTTTTCGGAGGACTCCCTTAAGAAGCACGATGGAGAGGCAGATTTAGTGCCTACAAACGCGAAATGGTCTGTTTGCGTGGTACGAGAATATCAGTAGGATGGACGAAGTTGTCTTGCATCCAATACACTCTGAAAAACGGAGATTTTCCGGATCCAGATGCCAACTAAACGGATATGATGATCCCATTCTAGAGTCGGTGACATATTTCCCAAGGGCACCAATGCGGTGGAACCATTTGAACATCTAGGTGAGTAAAGTTCGATCTAGTTGACAGCAGGAACGACTCCACGTCGATGTCCCAGAGAATGAAAGAAGGCTCGTGTTGAAGGGGTGGCGATCACTGCAACAATATTTGCCGATGTGCACCAAGGCTTCCAGTTGGAAGAAAAGGGCGTCCGTTCTCGACTTCCATATGTCAAGTCAATCGTGGTCCTTGAAAGCTCGAGTCCTCAGTCTGCACCTGAAAACAATTTCCATGAATTATTAGAATACTAAATGTCATTATTGTCACGTACAATGTTGATGCAGCCATTAGTTATCCTGAACACCAGCACAGCTACACAACAGACTAGTAAGGTCACAATAATTAACTCGTTCCATCCCAGCCAGACCCACATCCGCACCAGAGTCATTATCCCATTCATCTCAAACAATCGCAGTCTTGCAGTTTGTGGTCCACCCCCAAGCTGGATTGTCGCTATCCGTCGCATTTGAACACTATACCATGCTATGCCAACACCCGCACCAATGAGCGGGATCTGAGGTACCCACGAAGGTAGCCGAATGTCACCATCCGGTCCATATGTTAACAGTTCATCGTCCGAGGCGATCGAGGTGCCACTAGCTGCGGCGTTCAGGATCCTTTCCTGCAAAACTGCTGGTATATCCGGACGTAATATTGAACATCGCCCGATCCCAAGCAGGTCAGCATGCCCAGCATCTAGTGCACCTTGAAGGTGCGATGGTGAACGAAGACCGCCCGTAAGGAGAATCAGAGGAACATTGACATTCGCAGGGAGATCTGCATTTAGACATTCCCGCGCCTTCTTTGCAAACCGAGAAAAGAAAACCTGTCGATGGCTTGCTGGTTTGGTAGACACGAAATCTGCGGAAATGGTAAGTCTTGCAGCACGAACATGGAATATCATGCTACTAGCCCGGCGACTCGTAATCACCTCCACTTATCTCGATAAAGTCAATCACCTGCCAGAGTGCGATCGTACGTATGTGATCAAGGACTCGCCGAGTCTCCCCCAATACTTTTTCGCTTGAAGGTCTCTCACCCGACTGCACGTAATCTGCAGAGTTAACTTTGACGCCAATGACAAAGTTTTCTGGAACGACAGCACGAATTCCTTCTACAATTTCCTGCATCATGCAAAGCGCATTCGATGATTCAACCGAATATGCGTCTTGCCGAACATTGCTCTATCACAGTGGATGTCAGCCAAGGTACAGTGCACGGGTTTGAGAGATACCTTGGGACTGATAAATTGGGAAAGAAGATCTGATGGGGGGGTTGTTAAATGTCTACCCAGGAATATCACAAGGTTACTTACACCCGTGGGCACAATGGAGTTGAATTCCATCAAACCCGGCCTCAAGAGCAAGTAATGCACCTCTAATGAACGCGCGCTGCACTTGTTTGATATCATCAAGAGTCATTTCTCGAGGTTCCTGAAACAGAACACGAAAGTATGGATGCCGTTCATCCTGCATGCACGAGACCCCATTCCTTGACCGAATATGGGTATTTGACCCGAGTCCGAGTGGACTCGGCGCTATGGGAGGTACGCCTAACCTACGGCCACCAATGAAATTCGGAGATTGACGACCGGCATGGGAGAGCTGCATGATGGCCAACGGGTGATTTGATGGCTTTCGCGAGCCCTCAGCGTGAATTGCTCGCGCAAGCGTCTTGAATGGTGCTACTGTCTTCTCGTTGAGTACTTCAGGGACGACGATATCGCGTCCTAGCGTCAGGTGCTCTCGAGAAATTTGGATGTTGCCAGTGACAATCATCCCCCAGTCATACTTTGCCCATTCGCCATAGAGGGCGATGTGATACTTGTTAGGAGGTCCACCGTACATCTTCGCGAGGTGTTCATACAAAGCAACCTGGAGATGCAGTGAGGCGAACAATGCTAAAGTTACGGAGGAGGCACAAACCTTTGCTAATCTGTTAGCCATGGTGCGACCACTACACGGAAGAGTGACTGGCGAAAAGATTTCAACGTCCATACCTCCTGGCAGTCGAGAAGTCGATTCAGATGACTACAGTAGTACTGGTGACCTTTGTTGAAACTCTGAAGTGTCAAACTCCGACATGTCTACCACCCCAAGACTACCATCCGTACTTAAGTCGAGACCCGCGACGCAAGACAGTGAGCAACACCCCGTCTCTCATGTGCATACCAACCATTCCCCCAGCAACGACCAGCCAGCAAGAAATTGATGCAGGGCATGGCTGGGCGACTTCTCCTGCAGAGTACCTCTCTGGCGCCGCCCCCTTGAACAATGCTAATTCATTCGTACAGAACGCCAATATTCATCTGCGCGTTTCAAGGTTCACGCGTGCCATCCGTTCGTGCGGACGCGTCACTGACATGTTCAAGACTGCAATAGGTTGTTTCCGTCTCGCGAGCGCGTTATGCTCCATCGCAAGCGCGACCATGATTCCGAGGATGACCGAGATATCTTGACGTGGAACGAGTAATGAGCGTGTATTGCTTGCAGTATCTCCAGACATCAATATTAATCATACCCTTTCCCACTTCTCTGCTTCACTCTCTTCCCCTTCTTGTGATGCTTTTTCCCGAATCCTTCTCCATCTATGACCATACCAGCTCTCCCTGGCCCGAGCGGGGTGCCATCGTCCGCCACCACATTTTGGTGTGGATATAACCTCCTCCTGGTGAACTCACGTCCATGCCACACAGATCCTTGTACGAATGGACGTGACGAAACCGGAGCGTGATGTGCAAAAAACTCTCTGTCTAGCGCAAGGGATTTCTCACTGTCTGCATGGGTCGTCAGAATCGAATCGTGCTCCGACGAAATGGTAGCTGGAGGTACAGGGGCTACAGCGACATACGTGTCGGCGCCTTTCACGACACGCGTAGCAGGCGCCCTTTTCTTCCCTGCGGCGCAGAGGAACGACAGTTCGTGTGTTCGTTCGTTGAAAGACTCTTCGGAGGTTCCTGGAGGAGGGTGGCAAAACAGGAGCTTTCCGTTCACGTAGTCCTTGAGGATGTATCTCGCTGCTCTGGCTTCATCCGGATTACCTTGGCCCGAACGCATAAACCCTCGCGCGACTGCACAGAACATATTTACCTGTCAGTGGGGTGATCTTTCGCTAAAGACATCACGTACTGGCATAGGCAATGAGCAAGCCCTCCGCTGCTACATTTCCATTTCCACCTTCCTCGACGCTCCTCACTTTGATACTTAAGCCATACAATGCTTCTAAGACGCCCCTGGGTATCCTTTTCACGACAAGCGCAACTGGTCCCGTATGTTCCCGCATTTGATCAATGGGCAGTACACCATCACAAATGAGTGCTGCCTTAGTCGTAGCAAATTGCGGAAATACCAGGCCCGGACAGTCGCATAGGACAATAGTGGGAGATAGGTGAATAGTCTGGAAGTGTTTGGTCTTTCCTGGTGTGGACGAGACGCTGACTTTTTTCTCCCCAAGGAGAGCGTTAATCGTACTCGATTTTCCTACGTTGGGGTAGCCCACGAGGCCCACTACGAGTTTTTCCGGTGGTTCACCTGAGGGACCTTTGAAGTCTATAGACTCGCTATCAGTCACAGCCGAGTAAGGAGCGGGAACTCTACGCACTTGAGAGATCGGGTGAAGCAGAGACGAATAAATCTTCAAGTTCCAATACACTGAGCACTTTCGTCCTCGGATCCCACCCGTTTGGTGCATCCTCCTCTGTTGATACATATCTGAATCTTTCATCATCGGATATCGAGTCGATTTCTGAATCTGGGGCTACATCGTTTTCTTCGCCACGGTCACCTGGTATACGGGGGCCATCTGAGTCGGATGAAGAATCGATTTCAGCAATATTATTTGGATTTGCCCTCTGTCGTTCCGCGGCTGTATCTGATTGTACCCGTGAAACATTGGCTTCTTCATGCCGTGTTAGCGAGTCACGTTGCGCTTGTTGTAATGCATTGGCATTCACGGCCGAAAAGAACGCAAAACGGATGCCCTGTTGGTCAAAGTAATCTGCCCACGTTCGTCTATCGCCCGACGATCAAAGTAAGCATGCATTTCCAAATACCGGAAATCGGCCGTGGCCTACCTCTGTGTAGCAGTCAACAGATCAGCTTTATTTATCAGTAACAAATTCTTCCGCAATCCTTTCCCAGTTCCTGCCTCGCCTTCTGCTCCTTCCACATCCTGTACGTAAGACTCGAGATCCTCACACCGGAAACTTAGAGGATTACGCGCGTCGACGATCTGCACCACGAGATGCGAACGCTCGAGCACCCGCCAGAGCTGACGCCAGACTTCAATATTACGTTCAAAAGGCGTGAGGAGAAACTTTTCCTCTTCTTGAAGCCTGTCAAAATATGCCGAACGGGCACTTCATCCTTTGTCTGAGCAGAAGATGGCCGGGATGCACATACTGTGCCAAGCCTCTTCTCCAATCCAAAAATGCATCCTTTTCCTGTCGGTCCAGTTGGGCAGTCGTTATAGTTCTTGTCCAGGGTGGTCTCCTCGGGACTCTAAGACGTTGTTTGTTGGCATGATGCTTCCTGAGCGTGGATTGTTCTTCTGCATTCGTGAGAAGATACGGATTGTGAGTGGACGTGAATTGTATTATTTTGATGTTGCGCCGTTCTGCAATGTATTTCGGATAAGCCATCAAGGAAGTGAAGGACCGTCCTTTCCATACCGGCCGTAAATTCGGTGCCAGCCAACTGAGCGGTGTTCAAGAACTCGTCGAGATCACGTTCTTGGGTAACGGACTTTAGGCGAGACGTCGAGTCTAATTCCGTGGTGTACTAGTGAGGTGAATGAGGTGTTGACGCAAAGGCAAGCAGGCAGGTATACCAGGCCTGATTCCTGTCTCTCGCGGGCATCTTTCACTTTGCGATTGATGATTGCTCGACCAAGGCCGGATGGATTCTGTTTTGGGGGCTACACGCGAAACATTGAATAGCCCGTGTCAGTGAACAAACGTTTGGCTCCCTCACCATGAGCCTCAGGCTGGCAGGCTTGGCAAGAACGAGCGGTCGAGTGGGCTACGCTGATTAAGGGCCTGATGACCGTTCTAGGAAAAACACCCCTATGATGAAGGATTGCTTGTGAATTTCCTGCCGATTATCCCTTAAAGCTCGCTGGACACCGTCTCAACGGTGTACAGCCGTGTCATTATGATGCTCAGTTGAGAGGGTGCTAGTCACGACGCGGTGGTCGTCCAAACTAAGGCTGCTAGTAAGGTAAGTACTTGGTGTGAATGTAATCTGAGGTAACACATGAACTCGTTTACTGCAGTGGGTTAGGGTAAGTCTATCAATAATTACCATAGGCCCCCTTCGTAGAAATAGAAGCTGGCAGGCTTCGCACGTCACGATCGCGCCTGAAATACCTCAAAGTATGTTGTGTATTCATCTGGTGTCATGAGCTCCTGGTCTTCCTCGGTAACCTCCGAAAAGGGTTTCCGTACGCCGTTGACTGAGGGGAGATAAGTGTCCATGTATTATGAACCGCTGAATTCGAAACTCATACCCGAGACAAGGGGATCGTCGGCCCCAAGGCCTATTTCTGCTTCCGAACGATCAACACCATTGATACCAAGAGGTTCCGCCTCTAGTTTTGCGAGTTTTTTTGCAGCAGCTCCCTCGTCTTCTTGAGAGCGTGATCTTTTCCGATATCCACCGAGTGTTTCCAGCCGTTGAATCACACGTTTCGATTCTTCCTCCTCTTCTAAATCCTCACTTCCTTGCCCTGAGGGTGTCGCTTGTGTAGAAGCGGCGTTGGAAGCAGCCAATGAGGCATAGTACTGTTCATAATCTGTCACAAAAATTAGGCATAGAAATGAATTCATCTCGTTCGACTCACAGTCTGCTTCAGTATTAATCTCTGGCTTGATATCTTCAACTAGCGGCGCAACCTGAGGAAGTCGTGATGGTCCTACAGTCCCCAGGCCTTTCAACGACTCATCCCCCGAGGGTAAGGTAGGTTGTACGGCCATACTCCGTACACTCTCCTGAATGCCCAGTGCGGTGAGATCTCCCGAAATAGTGCTCTTTAGATGCCACGCCGGGAGGAGGTTCTGTTGTCGTTTCGCTGCCGCCTCCGCATCACGTTCTTGCCGCCTTGTCGCCTCGTCTTTGTCCATTGACATGACGACTCCTATACCCTCGTCTTGCTGGCCAGAACCCGAGGATCCCGCGACCTTGAGAGTCGACGACTGTCCGGCCTTCTGTTTCTCTGTGTCGACGACGTTGTTTTTTATCCAAGATGGTACATCCAATCTACAGATGCCGTTAGTAATGTTTCGGATGCGCAAGGGTGACTGACGCAGGAAGAACCATGGATTCTGTTTTCCGCAAACCCTCAATGATAAAACGCATTGCGCGGTTAAAGCGTTGCATTCGATCCTGACTCCCTTTCACAGATTCTGCATTCTCATTGTCAATTACTTCACCATGGCAAATCTCACAAATGAAGATTCCTCTAGTAAAATCCATAAGCTTGTCGACCTCGAGTGGTGTATAGGATCTGCCACATTGCGGACAGATATACCCTTTGTTATCTAGTTCCTGTTTGGGAATGGGTGAGGACCAGGGTATTGAAATTGTTCAAGACAGACATTCCGCAAACCAGAATCGATGATTCTTCGCATCTCGGCGATTCGCCACTTAACAACGTCGCAGAAATGTTTATAGTCTATGTAATAGTATTGTTTGCCCACAGATCTTTGGGCACCTTCTTTGAGTTCATTCTGACGGTAGCTGGAACAATCATGAATGGTAAGAAGCACGATAGCTTGAAAAGAGAGCGGCTTACACGTGCACGAGACGGTCGTTCCCCAGTACGGCCATCAACTTGTTTAGTTCTTTAGCCTGAAGCCCCATTCTTCCGGCCAAATCGTCGTCTTTAAGACTGCAATTCTGAACGTGTCACACGAGGTTCAACAGTGAAGGTGACATTGAGCAGGAGTAAAGGTGCTCCATGTCCCATGTCTCTCCTATGTAAATACTTACACAGGATGCCGAGCAAGCTGGTCCAAGAGGATGATGTATTTTGACTCGTAAAATCCACGTGCGACGTGCTGAACAAGGAGACGGAGCGTCTCCCGTTCCTCTTTCGTGGCCATCCCTGAGAGTCTAGCGTGAACAAATGACTACCGAGGCTATCCCTGGGTCGCACCTGTGGCTGTCGCACGGCTTGAGTGTCAGTGATAAATCTTCTAAACAGTGAACGCGGAATAGTGTGACAAGCGTGACCTGAGAATGCTGTTACTTTTCACATGACTCGCCCTCTCGCGTCAAACAGCCCTAATGACCCTCCAGAGTGCTGGCGGCCAGGCATGCCCGCGACCCGTCCGATGCTCTCGACGACACGGTATACACAGCCAGCATCACTACCAAATGACAAGGGCGGCGAAGATAAAAGCATGGCCCACCACCAGCAACAGGGACGATGGCGACGATGCAGGGTGTGCGGTCAATGCCACCACTGCACAGAATGGACGACGACGACAAGAAGCGGCGTGCGCGATAGAACGCAGGAGGTTAATGCCACCACGGTGCAACAAGGATGGTGACGGCGTGGCCAGTGCGTGGCGGATGCTACCCCAGCGCGACGAAGACAAAGACAAAGCACTGTCCGGCCTCGTCGAGCGAGAATGCTTCGTCGTCAGCGCCCCGTTAATGAGCATGAACCCTCGGCGTTGATTCAGCGACATAGGGTGTTTTTAGCGTCGAATCTCAGGCCTAGCTTGCAGAATCGATGAAGTGATGTTTGTCTGTAGAGCACTTAGAATGTACAGTGTATGTACCATCGATATACACTAGTACAGAACATGTTGTCATCGTCATGGCCATCCTGAAACAGCGTCGCTGCCTGGGGGTGTGCATCGGACGATCGATGAAGGTTGGCTGACGGAACTTGGAAACAGTCGTCGGTGACAACAATGCCATCGTCGTGCATTGTCATCGTCGGGCCGTCGTTACGCTGAGCCAGCACCCAAGCCCGCCGGTGATGGTATACGTGTGATATGCAGGATGGCGTGCCAGTCGAAGAGCGAGCATGTCGTGTCCGACTTTGAAGCTAGTCGGGTGACTGAGGTAGCCAAACCGAGGCAATCCGTCGATAGATGGTCACCAGGCTGCTTTGAAGCCAGTGCAGTACGGAGCCGTTGTCGTCGAAAGTGATCCGAGTCGACAGACCCAACGCCTCTTGGGTACCCCCAGTCCCCGAAAATTTCAAGGGTCATTGATATATCTCTTCACACAAATGTCCTCACGCATCGTTACTGTCTTTGGAGCCACGGGTGCTCAAGGTTATCGTTACCGTGTTTGTTCTACGTGTCCAAATTTCGCCCACTCCCAAAGGTTCATCTGTTGCCAATGCATTGCTTGCCGATGGGACATTCACACCAAGGGCGGTAACGCGTAATCCGGCATCGGAGAAAGCATTGAAACTCAAACAACTCGGTGTTGAGGTTGTGCAGGGCGATCTCTGGGACGTACCATCCCTGAAGAATGCTATGCAAGATGCTGAGGGGGTATTCGGTGTAATTGTGATCATCCTATCGGGAATCGTGAACCAAAAGACCCATTGTACAGGTCACCGATTATCGGGATCCCAACAATTTCATTCAAGGCAAGACCAGCGAAATGATCATGGGAAAGAACCTGGTGGATGCTGCAACTGAAGCCGATGTTAAACTTTTCGTCTGGAGGTAATTCACCACTGCGATCTTGTCACCGCTCTGTGCGATGTTAGCTGATTTAGCTCCCTCCCAGACAGTGACAGAGCATCCAATGGAAAATACAAACTTTATCACTTCGATAGTAAGTCAGACTATTGCCAGATGTGCTACTTGCTAAAACCCATTGTACATGTCAACCAGACAAAGCCCGCATTGATGACTACTTGCGAGAAAGTCTGCTTCCACATACCATTCTTCACACGGGTACGTTTGCATTCTTTGCTGGTGAAACAGCTTCTCAAAAATTGCGTAAGATGGTTTTCCGAGAACACATGAAAACGTGCCTTGCGAAATATTTGCAATATTTGATCATTAATCCATGTTCGGTGAAGCTATAAATTTCTAGCTCTGAGCTCACTGTACCAAAGTGTGATCCAAACTCTCCGCAGTACTTTACTTGGGTTCAACGCGACCTTGGTCAATGTATACTTGCACTTCTCAAGTACGACTCGGCACACATTGTAGGGGAAAATTTTTATGCTATCAGTGACAAGATGAGCTATACGGAATTTACGAAAGAAATCGAGAAAGGTAGCTTACCCCGCCTCGAGATTAATAGCTGACTCTCATGGACGCAGCGGTCGGGAAACCCGTTCGTTTCGTGGCAAATGCGGGCTTTGGAATGCAGGTGAGGGTGTCTTGGTTGTGTTCTCTGTCTCATAACCATTCGTGCTTCTGGATCCACAGGAAATTGATGACACGGTATGTATGCATGTCGTCAAATGATTTTATCTCATTGTGGAACAAGTTGCAGCCCCAGTTCGAGTTTGGCTTGTATCCGCACTCTACCATTCCTGACCCTCGTCTGGAGTGCCTTGGAGTGAAGCTCCATTATAACAGAACGCTTGCACAAGAGGAGTTGAAGAAGAAATACACTTCATATCACAGTTTTTCGGCACCTTACCGACCATCATCGGGTGGAAATGGCTTGAACACTTCACTAGTGTAAACACATGAGTCGAGTCCACCTTCTGGGGATTTGGTCGAAACCGAGCTGCCCGGTGGGGTGATATGTATGGACATAAAACTACGTGTGTATGACAGATCATCATGGAATATACGGCGTCACCAAGAGCCAATTAACGATTTAGCCCTCGTGCTCCGGTTCAAATGTACAACATCCCGTAGCCTCTAAAAACTTGTTACGTTCTTCGTCTCTTCGGGTGATCATACTATTGCCAGCGTCTGTGTATTTTGTGCAACGCTGTCCGCTATCATTTAGGCTGTTGACCTGAAGCTCGACAGACGGGCCAAAGGGAGGGTTTGTAGGGTACCCCTTTCTCGGATCGCGGAGAAGAGGAGGGAGTAAACATGGCAAAGTGGACATGTCAGATGCATAATGGTAGATACGCGTCCGTTGCGCGGACGAAAGGAAAGGGGCAAAGAACCCTAAGATGTAGAATTTGAGCTCATTTGGGAGGGCGTAGAATGGGAACAATAAGGTGGCGGTACGCAGAGGCGGGGATTGTGGCTGTGATGGATAATCATTCATTGAGGACTTGGGACGCATGAGCAATGGTCGGCAGTGTCTCAAGAGGACAAGGGCTTCTCTCTGTGTCTGCCGCTTCCGGTAGCCGTTGCGCATGAGGAGTCTGTGGAGTGCATCTTCAGCGTCCTTCATAGCGCCAACCGTTTCTGGAACAAATCAGTTCTGTGTCATTAACGCAAGAAAGATACACACCAGTATCTGATAACTTGGGCGACGGAACAAGCTGATTGGCATACACCTCCATTTTTGTGATACTCCAGTTCCCTCTTTCGATAGCCCGGATGATTTCCCAGACACCACTCACTCCAAGACTGTTCCCACTAATTTTGAATACTTGAAGATGACATTCCCCATCACTATTTCTTTGCGGATACCCGGAGATCCAGGCTCCAATCACCGGCGTGCTTCGGGACGTCAATCCGATGGCATTTATGTGTAATTCATGGAGGTAACGCGAACGGAGAAAGGGAAAAAAGTGTTCCACGAACACATCGCCTAACTGGTTATTGCTTGTGAGCGAAAGAAAGCGGAGTCGGGAGTCATTTATAGCGCTCGCCAGGGAAGAAAAGACCGTACGCTCTGGGAGGAGTGCATTCTGAAACATGTCAAATAAGAAGCATGGCAACAACAGGTATGAGTGGGGAACGAACACTAGCCAGCCATAACGTTTTCAAAGCCTCGTTTCCTCGGATGTAGTTCGAAATTGCTTGTAATCCTCTACAACCAAGATGCGTGCAGTTCAGATTGATCTCGGTCAATGCAGCTCGATGCCTGGAACCAGATGGCGAACAGAGGTAGTTGAACAGGTAGGTTATTCCATCGTTTCCCAGTGGATTATGGTTCAATGTCAGCCTGACGACCACAGACCGTTGTGAGTCCAGCTGAGAAATAAATTTCTGTGCGCCTTTGGTGACACGAGTTCCAACACATCAAAAATGAGTGGACTAATGATAATCATTGATTGTCTACTAACCAGTGGTCCCCTGGAGTCCTTCATCCACGCAATTGAAGTGGGGCCTAGGCAATGAAACGGCCTGCAATTTGGTGGAGGAAGGGGGGCCGGGAGTAGTGGCTTTCGACGATGCTTTGGACGCCATTCGGAGTTAAGAAATCAATCGATCAGTTAATGAATGTTGTTGAATGCGGCACGCCGTGCGGGACACCGCATGACGTGCAAGCCCCACTCAACCGAGTAAGCTAATCGAATCCTCGTCGAGACCCTAAAGATTAGGAGATGGCATTCAGTAGCACAGTATAAAAGTAGGGACGTGGTATAAGGGGACTATAAGGAGTGCCACGAAGCCCATAGAGGCCGCCACGGTCGGCCCCCATCCTAGTCTGATCTCTGCCTGATTTGCCATCTTATCATCATCATCGCGCTCCACTTCGTTATCACACGCGGACGACTACGGATCGTCCCCACTGCATCTAGAGAACGTTGCAACAAATGTGACAGCGATGACGGTGTAACAGTCTGCGAAGGGCATCAATTCAAGAGCCTGTGGTAACGTTGGCTCTGGAATAAGAATGCTGAGGGCACGGCATGAATGATGGCATGTACTGGCATCAAGCTATTGAATACATGATCTACTAACATGATACAAAACTAGCTCGTGCGCGAGTTGGCCCAAAAGTTGAGTTCAGGTATGCCACTTGGCTGGACGCGAACGTCAGGGAGAGGCAGTGTGTCCTGCATGGAATGACTCTCGCCCGGAGGGGATTTGAACATTCTCAGTGTCTGAGTCAATGTTGCTTTCGTCCTGTTGAGCAGGTCCAACCGCGGAACCATCTTATCGTCATTTTCATCTTCCTTGTGCTCTGTCTGATCTGGGTCTGGCTGGAACCACCAGAAATGGCACCGGTCCCGAGCGGTCCAAATAGCCCATGCGACCAGGAGGAACACTATAAACATGACAACCGCTGCAGGAGCCCGTGTCCCCGTATCTTTCGGATAATACCACTGGGTCGTGAAAGCCGCAAAGAAAAGACACATGCTGGGAATGCATGTTCAGTAAAGTCGCAGTCGCGTGTGGCATGTAAGACACATACCCCCACATGAGGAAAGCATGGGGTAGACTATAAATGATGGCAAGCCTCTCAAGGCCGTGCTTCGTGTGCCACACTCCATACAAGAATTTGGCCTGTTCTAGTTAGATATCACAAACACGTCAAAGTAATTTGTATACTGACAGCGTCAAATGGGGTACTTCTCGCCTCTGTCCGGCTATGTCCCATGAAGACCAAGCCTAGCATGATGCTCGCCATGCTTGCAACTAGCGATGAATAACTGAGAAACTGCTCCGCCGAAGTCCCTGCTCCCGACTCCTTGGGAATGAAGGCGACGTTGACGTTCAGAAGTACAGTTGCCTGGAGATGTCCAGTCTTTTTTTTCTCGGGGCTCGGAATTTGGTCTACTTACCAACACGCTAGTTTCTTGCAGTTGGGAGTTCAGCTTAGTGACAAACATATTCCACTTTTCTTTGCTCGCGATTTTGTCGACAAAGATTCTGTGTAACAGCCTCACATTATTGATAGGCGCCATGAATAACAGCGGTGCAACGATCATCATGAGTCGCGAGGGATGGTATTTCCATCCATGGACCGCTTGATCGAAATTAAGGCGCGCACAGTCTTCTCCGTAGAAGTTGAGAAAGTAGTTACGATCTGAAAATGTGAAAAAGAAACACCAGGGAGTATGTCGAAGACGTACAAAATATGTGCATAATCCGACCTGAGTAACGTTAATGAGACTTTGTGAATTGGAAGAGGATGCTTCATTCACCTATGATGACCACGCAGTGTTTGTGCCTTTTCGTTCTCTCGGCTGAGCGATCCATGTATGAGTGAGCATATGCTACTTAACATATAACCTACGGTCGATTCGCTCAACGAGAGACAAGTACTTCTGCAATTCGTCGGGATTTAGAGGGCATGACGACCTATTCGACGTTAAATGATCTATGTTCTTAATTATTCGATGCGACACAGCGACAAGGTTGGATACTCGCCACATGCGGCATGAAGAATCATATCCACTAATTCATCTTTCAACTCTTGAGTGACCTCACAAAAATTGGGGTAAAGATTCCAATGGCTCCTGGGAGTTGCTTCAGACCACCAATGCACTGTATCACTAGATGAGTGTGTGTTAGATTTACAAATATCTTATAATAAAGGACTCACGCTCATGACACACCAGTAATGCGCTTGGATACCCAACCCTAATGGTGCCAGTTATTTGGTGAGCCCCCGTGTGCCAGTAACCTAGAGCTCACCTTTATGGGAAGGAGACAGGATACCCGTACAATCCTTGAAGACCTCATACCCGTCCCATTCATCCAGCCAGAAGAGACTTCTGGACGACGGGTTCACGAAATAATAACAGCACATCAAACCATGCTTATCAAACTTGGGTTCCAGAACAAGCTGAACTTGGTCGGCATTCAGGAATTCGGAAAGACTCCGACGCTTGATCTCAAATTCCAACTCAGAGAACAAGAATTCTCTGAAATATTCGATGTCGTTATGGATATCTCCATCACATATGTTCACTTCCGTAAATGTTTTCTATAGAATTAAACCTGAGATATAATATCGATTTCCGATGTCGGCCAGGTTGACTAACCGACTCGCAATGCACGAAGTAGAGAGCGCCTTCTGGATGACAGTAGGCTGTCCATCCCGCCGGAACCTCCTCGCTGCAAACAAAAGTTAGATGCAGAATATACGTCTGAAGTAGCGACGAAACGAACGGCTTGTCTGGGTATCTGTACCACATCCCTTCAATCTTGTAGTCGTGTTCAGATGGACATCTGAAGCATCACCATGAGCCTAAGGCTTTGTCAAATATTCACTGTAGTCTACCTCGTCTTGCGATCGTCGTACCGGAGTACACTAGTGACTGACATGGGGAAGAAACGAGCGCCAGAACCGCTGGGTTCCTCCAGTTGATTTGGGTCGTGACTATTCGGAAGAGGTAAATGAGGACCGATATTGACAGGCTCCCCAGGTCGAGTTGGGTCATCGGCGCTTGGCGGAGCAATAACGGTTGGAAAATTAACAGATTCACCCGATTCTACCGTTCTCAGAGGGTCTTTGTCGGAAGCCGGTGTTCGAACGCGAGCAGGAGGGCCATGATGCTCTCGGTATGAGGCTCGCCCAATTGAATTTCGAGAGTTGTAGGATTGGTGCGAGATGGAGAGCTGTGAAGATTTTGATTTCAATGACGATGGCGATCTACTCCGGGGAGATTCTGGGTCATCTACACCAAGGTGGGCCCTGCGAGATAACGACTTGACCTTGGGAGTTCCAGGTGGTGCTTCCAAAAGGTCGATCGTTTGGTGAAGTGGGCGGGGCGGGTTGAGAACATCCGAGAGCGAGGCTTCACCACCCGAACTCAAAGGAGGGACAAGGTCGGCCCCAATGAGTGATGTATGATTGATCCCATTGGGCTCGTCGTGAAGTGAAGTTTGACTACCGAGCAACCATGGAATAGCGTCCCGCGAATAGCGCCTTGCTGGAACAGGAGAAGATGGGGTCAGGTGCCAACCAGAGGGACTTCTTTCATTGGCAAAACGTGGGTCATGGGGAGACGGTTGACGACCGTAGGTATCGGGTGACCCAGAGGGAACCTGCATGATACAGACGATGGAGTTGGCAAGAATGAATGAAGTGGTGGGAAAGTAAACCTGAACTTGCCTTGGACAGCCTTTGCCAGCGTGCATGTTGCACGAGGGCGTCCTGGAAGTGGCAATCCCATATATCCTGCCTGCATTTCGAATATCCGCATGTACCACATCCTGTGTATTGTGTAGCCACTCACGACCTCTCTAAGTGTCGTATGCCTGCACAATAGAACAATCGAGAGGAACACTTTTAGCGTGTGTGCATGTCCGCTATTTCAAAGGTGTAACGAGACAATACTCCGATACAATTTGAACCCAATGGTGCTAGACTACAGGATTGCTCAGTAATAGATTGACTTTGTCCTCGATGCCTAGCATACTACAAAATGCAACCGTTTGTGGATTAGTGTACCACGGCGCTGGGACAATGTCAAGATATGTGGTGCATCGATTCACACTATATGTTAACTTACGTTGCTGAAACTTGGCATTACCTTCACCCCCAGGACCCGGGGCAGTTTGAACGAACGTTTGACAGCTGTCGACACAGAGAGGTGGTTTACTATCGTTCGTGGGCTTATGAGCAACATTCTCCTCAACCCACACCAGTTCCGCAGAAACTCTTGTCCGGGCTGTCAACTCGTCTGGGTAAGTTGCCTGTTGACGAGACGTAGTAAAATACTGATTGAAGGCGCGCGTGATAGCCAACCATTCTGGGTCATAAGTCAGCAGTGGGGTTGTTTGTTCTGCAGCTATACTGGCGGAATGTAGGGCCTCAATTTCGATGATCTGGGCTGTCACGTCAGTCACAAGAGATCGTATGACCCCACAAGTTACCTCCAGAAAAGCTCTGCGTGGGAGGCACTTGTCCAGAGCCAAAAACTTGGTTTCGGACTGTGAAACGATGGGTCTAGGCACTGGCCCGACGAACTTTCCTTCATTAACCCGCGTCACCTCAGAGTTCTGAAGTACTGTACGTTCCACTTTACTCGTCGAAGTCGCTTCCATCATGCTATTGCTTTCATCGACATCAAAATCATCGTCAGAAATGACAATTTCTTCAGGGTTAGCCGGGGCCACGGATGGGTTGCCGCTGCCATTCCCTGAGCCCTGTATATTGGTCCCATGTTTCACAACAGCCTCGAAACGGACGTGTAGATGCGCTGAGAGCCACCAATCGGGACGGAGTGTTTGCAATAAACCCATAAGAGGAGGAGATCCAAGGTTCCCTGAATTGATGTCCTGTCTGAAAAATGGTTTTTTGCGTAACAGACCTCGAGTGTCCCCGTATTGTTCAATTGATTGAGGCCAGTCGTGCGAGAGAAAAATGTTTGGCTTGGAAAGCTTCAATCATTGATTCAGTAGAGGCTCATTGCAGTGGGGAAGGCACTCACAAGAGATAAGCGACGGATATTGTACTCCCTTACATGATATATACTGCGCATCGAACTATGATCGTATGGCATGCGCTCGTGGTAGCCTGTTCAAAGTGAGCAGGAATGCACGACAGTGATGGTCGCAAACCTTGATGGAAGTCATGGCTTTTGAAGATCCCGGAGGCCCCAGCAATTCGAATTCCATTCACTTGGATACATCCTGCATGGCCGAGAAAGTATATGTTGGGTGCTAGCCAGCCTCCGTGATACCTATCCGCGATGTGAGTTTGCTCTCGGATTGACTTAGAGGACATACAGCTCCCAGAAGTAATTGGACGCTTCGTGGTTACCACCAATGACGATCGTCAACACCGGTGCAACCTTTTCACCCGTATAGTATCTGGTAATACTGCTGGGATCGCCGAACCTGTAGACAACGAGGAGGGAGCGTACTTAAAGAAATCACCCAGTTGCCGATACTTTTGTGGTACAGCCATGCATTGCAAATCACGATGATTCCGGACGGCTTGGAAGTCACCACAAATGAGGAGTAGGTCAACCCTGTAGTTATTCTTTTCTTCCAGTGACCTGATCTGCTGATAGATGACATCGAGTGCACCGTGGCAACAGCCTTCCACAGCAACCTGTCAGCATACTTTTCGGTTAGCGCGCAGAAAGCCGCATGAAGGATACGAATACTATCACCTTCATGAATATCGAAGTTGACTGCCAGAATAGAATGTTTAGTCAGCTCCTTAAGATTATGTAAGCTTTGTCTGTCCATTACTGGGCTTCTTGGGACTCGGAACGGCCTACATACTTGCTGTTGTTGAACGGAAAGCATCCATAGCCAGTAAGTACCGCATGATGGCGATGCTAGTGTCATAATCGACCCTGGCCAACACAAATACGACCTCACACCAAAAAGGTTAGCCACCCTTCACATGCACACGCGGTAACCCGTTGTTATCTCTCGTGGCGTGGGTCTGGGTTGACGACCTTTTCTCAAACGCGGTCCTTGCAACATGCAGCTCAAGTTGCCATCCAGGTCGTCTTCAAAATGGCGCCACAAATATTATCAAGATCCAGCTACAATATGCTCTACAGTCAACCATAGGCTGCAGAATATCAGCCCTCGTCTTGCGTCTACCTTGGGTGCGTTTGCTTTTACTTCAAGTAAAATCAGGGGCTAAGCTCCCTGTATAGCCATCAATGCGATCGTCCATGCAATCCGAAAGCGCCAGATCGTCCACAGACTGTACTTGGGGGCTAGCTCCCTAGGTGATGCAGGTTGTGTCCGATTATTCGAGTTCCTCGCTTCACCAGCCGGTATTCACTGCCGAGATGGTCTCACTGAAGTATTTCTTACGAAGAATGAAATCGGAGCTCAAGGTCTCCTTGCTGTGGCTACTTTCTTGAGAGGCAATACCACTTTGAGAGAACTATGTCTTTCTGGTGTAAGCATCTACCAACTTGTGACCGTTTTGACTGACTCATGTACGCCTACGCTAGAATCCTTTATCCACAGATCCCATTGTTGTCGCCGAGTTTGCGAGCGCACTGAATTCGTCCCGTTTATGCACGCTGCAGATTCTGCACGGCAGCACCTTGGGTGACTCATTTGCCCAAGTTTTCCTATCTCAACTCGCCACACCCTATCTTCGAGAGCTGGATCTCTCTGCTACCAACATGACTCGGGCCGTTGTGCCTACCCTCTCAGACTACGTGGGATCGAGTCGTTGCCATCTAGAACGTCTGCAATGTAATGCAAATAGCTTGACCTTAACGGGTGCATTCAGGATCGTCTGTGCAATGGAAACAAACTACTCTCTCCGGAGCGTCAGATTGGACGATCTGCATATCGATGACCATGCCGCTGCTGTTGACCCCGAGGATAGAACAATTGGATGGCAAGGGTGCAATCGAGTCCTCTCCGCTGTCCTTGAGCGCAACTCGGTATATACGGTACAGGTTAAGGATGAATCACTTGCACTTCTCCGCTATTCACGCGCCCTCTTCCTGCGATCGGGAACGGGTGAAGTAAAGGGTGATCTCCAAACACTTGCTTCGCTATCCCGACGCACCCGGAATTCGCGGTCATTCAATGCGCCCTCTCCATTTTTTGACTTGCCGGCTGAATTACAACAAGAGATTATCTCATATCTTGCTCCCTCGCTTTCCCACCAGCAGCGTATGCGGATCATCTACTTTGCAGCTGACATCACCACTCTCGTCCGTCCAGGAGGTCAATTTGATGGAATGCGTAGCTGGACGAAACGCGAGGCATTTGTTAAGACTGCTCTCGGTAGACGATCAGCCTCACAGCAAGCACAACCATTCGAGGGGACATGGAGACCTCCTGTATGGTGGGAATGTCGTTGCTCGGCTGATCGCCGTTCATCCTGCCGGTGCTTGCGTAGGTGGAAAAGGGAGAGGAGGGACATATGGCTAACCCAGGTGGCTTGTAACTCTTATGACCCCCATGTTTGACGCTTTCATTACGAGGATCCCAACTTACAACGGACATCGATTTCGTCATCGTTCAATGCGTGTTCCGCTCTTTTGGACGATATTTGGTGTAGTGTCCATGATGTCCTATCGAACTATTTGTTTAACCTGTATGCATCCCTGTTACAGATTGATCGCTCTAGCAACTGGACTTTTACGTGTAAGGTAAACTTTTACTGAGAGTTGGTCTGTGCATCATCATAGATCCTGTGGATCCTGTGCCCTTGGACCATTTAAATTAACTAGAGACTCGCTTCTTCATCACACTTCTCCCTTGATCAGAGAACTCTGCTTAGCGCCCTTCGGATCTTAGCTCCACCACTCTCATATAGGCGTCAATGAAACTGATCCGTTCTGTGCCACATAATCATTCTGATGCAATAGCTAATCGCCCGGCCAGCGGAAAGAAAAAGGCTCTATTAATTGCTATTGAACATAATATGGTGGAAAACTATCCTAGTCTACCTCAGGCGCATCGTGATGTCAAGGACCTGCAACGCCTTTTAATAGGTACTTTGACCATCTTCTACTTCTATGCTTGCTGAACGTTATATAAAGAGGTCTTTGGATGTCCACCGGAAGACATCGTGTTGATGATGGACCATAAGTCTATCCTGAAGGAGTACTGGCCTACCAAATCAAGAATAGTGAGTTTGCCGTATTTATACAGGGTGATGGACCCATGACCGATCCACCGAAGAAAACTCAAATACGCCGTTTCGTTCAAGGTGTCTCAGCTGGAGATCGCCTATTCTTTTATTGTAACGATGTTGTTCGATCATTGTTTCTGCATCCTGATGTGCAATCGTTTTGATAGACTCTGGCCACGGCCGTCAGGTGCCCTGCCGCCATCATACAGAACCAGATGGGTTGGACGAAGGTGAGTTTTCTTAGTGCGATATATCATGGCTGTCATTCACAACAGGACCCAGAGATATACACATGCAACGGGAAGGAAATAATAGATAATGTGACTACTACTGCAGGGTTTGATTTATAAGGGACTAATGTACTTCAGGACCTCAAAGAATGGCTGGTCAAGCCTCTCCCACCTGGCAGTAAACTATTTGTCTGTCACTTCACTCACTTCCCTCGAAATTGTACCAATCGAATCCTTAGGCATTGTGGGATTCATGTCACTCTCAAACGATATTGGGTGGGTTGCTTAATTTCGGATGATATAGTCATTGACTTTCTGTTACAGACCTTGACCACTATATGTGTAACGAGCCCGGAAGTGAGAAGCACATGCTGCGGCGTGTAATGTCGGGTTCTTTGTCAGCGCCTTGGCAAGGTTTATCATTTGCAATCCTAGTCAGCACAAGACTAACATCATTTTTTCAGCTTTTCAGAAACGTCACCGTGCGTTCATTTTCGGGCTTGTGTCATCTCATTCACCTTCCGTTATCTGAACAGGGAAGAACGGTCTTATAATGACCGAAAAGAGTGCATCCACCATTACGTCTCGTGAACTCAGAGGCCGACCAGTAGCTCGAACCTCTGTGTCGATTGCTGCAGTCTCTGCCGGAAATTCGCCGCCGTTGTCCAGATGGACCCCCATTTTGATAGGTATTCAACGTGTCCTGTCCCCTCCCTCCTGGATTAAGTGCAATGGAAGGTGTGAGTTACCGACAGAGAGTGATCCCGAACGTGCTTATGTCGTGAGTACTAATTTTTGTATACCCGCTCGGCTCATTATGCTCTAGATATCGCTGTCCGCGTGTAGAGATAACGAGTCAGCGTTTGACGATGGCTGTAATGGAACGGTCACACAGGTATGTTGTGTCCTTGATCCCGGAGGATTACGACCGACCATAGGAAAGTTCTTCATAGATCATCTGAGTGAGCTGCCAAGTACGCACACCGCCATAATGTGCTTATTGTTCGTGCGTTAGGGACAAAACCCAAGTCGACGCTGAAAGAATTGCTACTAGCTATCAGGTTTGTTTTTAAAGATCTGCTGCGGAGTGTTTCCCATAGTGTGTTTTTAGGCATCGTGTCGATCAGATTACTGCGGCACGCCAGGAATGGGATATGCAGAAGAGAGCATTGCCTCGGCGGAGTACCTTTACTAGTGGTCAAAAAATCAGGACCGAGTGGACTCATCGGGTTATCCGCCGGAACCTGCGCCGAAACACTGAGATCAATGTTGATGCTCTGGAGGAGTTGTTGCAGTCCACGCCATCAAGTGCTCGAGGGGAGGACGAGAATGAATATTCACAGAGACCGAGTGTGAGTATTGGTTTCTCATGCATTGTCATTGAGACAGTAATGAATCTCTTTCAAGCAGTATTCAAGTCACTATCGACTAGTAAGCACTGCTTCAAAACCCTGCTGACCATGTCCTCACTACTTCATGTTACATACAAGAACCTGGACGAACTTGTTGACATCTGACACTCATGTCATCGGAGACTTCTTGATATTTTAGTGAAATGATTGGCAGCCGGTAGCCAAGGATGGAACCAGTTGGGACCACTGTCAAGTCCACGGGCTCACAAGTTACTTCCGGGAATGAGTAGTTTTCTCTATACGAACCTACATTATCCACCTATACCCACCATCAACTCTGCCTCCAATTTCCTTATTCATAATCACTGCGCCCCTCGCTCTGACTATCCCTGGTCTTCATTTATTTGCAATATTGCGCAGCCTCGACGCATCCATTTTCAATCTTATCATCTTGTTACTGTTCCCTCCCCTCCTGTGATCAGCCAGTTCAGCACTCGAACTTGGGAGAAGGAGTGCAGTGCAAATAACGTGAATACAAACTACCAGCTCGGAGTTTATGGCTATGGTCGAGCAAGCCTAGCATAGCCAAAGGGCTCTGCAGAGCTTCAAGTCTCAGGGGCCCAGTGTTGGCGCTGTAGTGCCCTTCAAACACACTGCCTTTGAGTACAGCAACAAAGTTGGTGTGAATGGGCCGAACCAGCTTAGTTATGCTGTCATGAAACGCGCGCCAACGATTGGGGTGATGGTCTCAGTCCAACACGGCCAAACAATAATTCAAGCGGAGACTACACTCTATGGACAGCGGGCTTCATGTTCGATCAGACACGGCTTTTCTCTGTTACCGGTCCGGTAAGATGGCAATCGCATCCTTTCCCTCCGTCCAAGTTGCTCTTGTATCACTCACCTGCGCTCGCTGCATCCATGTATAGGAAGATATTTACATGCGAGGAATTCTGGAAATCCGTACGTCAGGTCCAAGAATAACTCCACCGCCCCCTTCCCGTTCAATCCAAATGATACTTGCGAGTATGTCTCCCACCGAAGCGCGTGCTTCTTGGCTTGCCTTCGTCACGGGTCTGCATGTGCCATCTGGTAGCTACAATCATTATGACACAAAGAGCGGCCTCTCCATGTTTGTCTTCCAAACTACTGTAAGCTCCACGCGCTTGGGCGGCGGCTTCAACAATTTGCGGTGCGGTATAATGCAGCTCATGCATTACACGTGTGTTCTACTGGACTATGCTGTGATCCTGTACGGTCGAGGCTATGAGCTGACCGCAATTTAAGCGACACCCTCCTTTCCGAATCTTCACCTCCACACCTTGACCTCTCGATCAACGACAGCCCGGCTTTTCTGGGGGCGATCTCTTTCAACTGTGCTTCACATCATAACACGATGTCCAGCGTTTCCAGACCTTTGGTCCAGAAGAGGGCACTTCTTATTGCCGTAGAAAGCGTCTCTGGTAAAGAGGGATCCAAGTTTAGCGAGCTGCGCGACCTTGTTCTCGCTCATTCAGATGCTGAAGCTCTTCGTGATTTCCTGATAGGTACATCCATTACTTGTTCCCATTTGATCGGTCTCACCGTCTCAGCTTCTCGTGGGTATCGGAGTGATGATATTATTCTGATGAAGGACGACAAAGATCATCCAAAAGACTTATGGCCTACTCGCGACAGGATCGTGCGTCTTTTTTCCCTTCTCACGCAATGTTTCAAGGCTGAAAATTTTATCGTAGTTATACCAAATCGACCAATTGACCAGGGATGCTCCTGATGGTTGCCACTTCTTCTTCTACTGTAATTCCCGAACTTTTATATGGATGTAATGTGTATGCTGATAAATCGTCAAATTCAAGTCTCAGGGCATGCCTTAGAAGAAGAAGTCCCCGACCGCGCGTGTATGAGAGCAGACGGTCTGGACGATGGTGAGTCAGAAGAGCCGTCCTCGAGTTCATGCCCATACTCAAACCACCCCAGAGATCGTTTGCGCCGACGGAGAACCCATTCTTGATTACGTGAGTAACCTGATGTCTATTATATTACAGTCAATCTCATATCTCTCAGATCCTCCACGACCGCTTGGTTACACCTCTTCGAGCTGTGAAGGAGTCAAAACTATTCGTATGGGCGCCGATGTTCGACTAATCTATTCACTGACACTCGCTTTAGGCACTCTTAGATTGTTGCCACTCAGAAAGTCTATTGGGTATGTGCTACCTGATACACCTCTTCACCGCGTACGTCTCTGACACACCTTTATGATAGACCTGCAAAGGGGAAATGGCCCAAACATTTATACAAGACCGTGGAATATTGGACCTGGTCAACTGTTCAAGAGTCAGTCTCAGCGGGGTCACTCGTTCGATGCTGATTTTCAGATGACGTAGATGTCGCAACCATCATAGCCAACCTCTGTAAGTCTTCTTTGTGTGTTGTGGGAGCTGCATCCTCTTATCCGTTACAGTCAGATTAAGCAAGCTATGTCGCAACAAAAAGCGTCCCAGTGCTCTACCACCTTTAAGACGAGTCAGTACTCAATGGCGCAGTCCGCCGAAATCTATGACCGAGAAAGTGGGCGAACTCAGTGTGGCAAGTACTCGATCATATAATTTTCTGCCCTTGATTTAATTGTGAATTTTTACCAGACCTGTTTGTCTGCTTGTAGGGACAAACAGTCTGCTCATGACGACACTCTGTATAGGCTAACGTTCACAAAGGTAAATTGTCTCGAGTACCACCAGCTTCCAGGATGACCACCCCTCCATTTCAAGTGCTTTATAAATACAATGGCAGCAAAATCTGATATTACGTGGACAGAACTTCACGACAACGTCCGGTAGGTGATATATTTACATTTTCCTCATTCAGCACTGAAACAAAGTGCAGGGAACTTGTTTCGGAGATTCGGATTGCATACGAGGATGCATGCTTGTGTGAAGCAGATTCTGGGAGTAATTTGACCCACGAGTCCTGGGTGCAATCCCCGAGGGTGAGTGTCTTTGAGGCAAAAGTCAAGTGATCTTTTCACTTACTTGGGATTCAGATCATTACCAGTCCTGGCATGGTATGTCCATGATTGGCACGTCTGCTTGGATTGATCGTGCATTCATGCTTGTTCCCCTCATTTACAGAACTTGAACAGAAAGGTGTCACTTTGATTTGCAGGAACCACTATCCGGTACTTATATGATCATACCCGTCAGCGAGATACCTGTCTATTTGTGTTTGAATTGCGCCTTGTCAACACTTATTCTTTGTTGGGACGCTTCACTGGCCTTCCTTTATATTCGTAGTTCTACCGGTCTCACATCGCTACACCTGTTGGCAGAAATAAATAACAATGCTGACGCTGCAGCCCGAATGTGAAATGATCGACGAAAAATTTCAGCGGATGGATAGGTATCTATGCCTATCATTTCCCTTTCTTCAGCGCACGCTTTCATCAAGTTGTATGTCGCCACCTTGGTATTGTCAAAGTCGCCCTTTCCGTCGAACCGGTGTTCGCATTGCTTCGTTAAACAGTATGACACCGCAGTGTCTCGCACCTTCCCCCACTCCATTGCATTTGCATTGGTACCGAGGGCTGTATGATCGTCTTGAGTAACTCTGATGCTTCTCTTGCCCAACCAATGCAATTCTAGGCCGGTTTTCCTTGTCTAATGAGGAGATTGTGTGGGATATCTCTGTTTTGGTTCTTGACTTTTGCGACTGCGATATGGACGAGCAGCATCCAAATCGCCGGGATGTGAACTTCCTCCGCTTCGAAGATCCGCTTTGATTGTCCATCCGGATTCGATTTCTCTTTCGCATGGCACCGCACGCTTGTTGTCTTCCTGGCTTATGCCTTCGGTCCCGCGACAATGCCATCCATGATCTATGCAGAAAGATCAACCACCATCGAGTTTTGTCATATCATGCATGTGTCTTCGAATTCAAACGCTTTAGGTGAGCCTCCACGAACAAAAGGTGCCGTAAACACGGTCCTTGTTAGATGACATGTTATAACGGTATCAAGGCTGCGATCAGGTGTGACAAGGTGTTGTGTAGGTCGTCGTGTGGGTCGTAAGAGGGTCCAGCCAGCGTGAAGACGTAACGCGGGTGATGCGACGTGTCACCATTACTTCTGTCGAATCAGTGATATTTTAGAACCCGCGTTCAAGTACCACTCGCTATTGCACGATCCACGCGTGGGTTCTGTGTGATATTTTAGAAACCGACTCGTAGTCGCAATTTGTCTGCTTCATGATGAGCTACTATTGAACGATGTAATGTGAAGCACCCTGGTGAAATTTCCTTGCGAGACTGCAGCAATGTATATCTGTGAGACGACGTGGATAGGATGAGCTTCCCATGGGACCTCTAGAAGCTCGGTGGGCCAATAGTTATGCTACTGAAACCAAGTTTCTTCAGCCAACTTCGTAACCAACCAACACCTTCGCCCTCGACCGGACGTGTCGGCATAAAACTTGCGTGGAGCCTTCCTCTTCCATAAGCCACGAATGGCCTATAGTATGTTCCAATTATTCCCCTGTAATCAAGTCAGGATGCGGCTACAATTAGATAGCTGGAAGCTCACCAAAGCATGCCTTGGAGCAGGGGCATCATGACCTGATCCCGCAAGGTGATATAAAAAATATTCCTCCAGTCGACTCGGACTACATGTTGCGAGGGGTTGATCAAGGGTGTCACATAAGTATACCCGATGAGCTCTGTGTCCTGCGCGTCAAGCTCGCCGGGTTGTTCCTTCCCTTCCTCCTTCGTATCTCGTTCAGGTTGCTCTATATGGATGCAGTCCTGAATGCGTTTCAAGTACACTTGCTCGAACCGAAGGTCGGGAATTGGCAGACGTTTTCGTGTACCGGACCCATAGTGCTCAATTTCGTGAGGAAGAGGGGGATAGTCGGGGTAAACATGGTCGTAGCTGGTCATTGTCAGACCTCGGCAGTTTCCGATCGAACTTGGTCTCACAAGTTCATCATGTTCATGTTGCCGTGGCTGCTTGCGTTGTTGTTCCTGCTGGTGTCCTCGCTATACTTTCCGTTTCATTCCAACAGCTATGTCTTGCTCGACGATGCGAGATTCGACGTTCCCCGCATACTTTTGTTGACTGCACATCCGGACGATGAGTGCCTCTTCTTCGCACCAACTATCTTGGCTCTCCGAGAGGGCCCAACCCACCCAGAAATATATTCTCTGACGATGTCTATCGGAAATGCAGACGGGCAGGGGTCAGTAAGAAAACAAGAACTGTATCGCAGCCTTGATGTGTTGGGTATCGACCAGGACAAGCGCTGGATCGTCGATCATCCGTGAGGCTGTTGCGAGTGTATATTGATTGTTGAAATCCTGAGCAGCGCCTCCATAGCATGCTCCAAGACAACATTACCCTCGAATGGGATGCTTCTGTCATCGCTGTCGTGATGGCTCCATACGTCGTGGACAACCACATCACTACAGTACGTATATCTCTCAGCTGAGGAGGGTCTTGTAGGTTGACGAGATTGTCCAGATTTTGACATTTGACGCTCGAGGCATCTCGTCTCATCCAAATCATTATTCGTTGCCGTTCGGTGCCCGAGACCTTGTAAATACTTTGCAATCAAAGGTACTCAAGTCCACCTCTGTTTCTGTGCCTCGGGTCTTTGGCCTTGTCACAGTGCCCCTCCTCCCGAAATACGCCGGCCCCCTCGCCCCCCTGTATCGTCGTCTAAGTATGGCATGGGAGAGGATACCGACACACTTTATACAAAGTGACAAGAGAGTCAGGTTTACATCTGGCGTCAAGCAGTATGTGACAGCTGTCCGAGCGATGCAACAGCATGCGTCTCAATTGGTTTGGTTCCGTTATCTTTATGTGGCATTCTCAAGGTATATGTGGGTCAATGAATGGGTTGAGGTCAAACCAGCCGACGTCCTGCCAGGGAAGATCTGAGTTGTACTATACTTGTACTGGAACTAGCGCCGGTGGAAGCGAATTGGAATGACGTGTGTTTGCTTGTTTGGCCTGTTTGAGATTTGAGTATTGTTCAAGTCTACAAGTTTCCTCGTGAATCATGGCGCGATTCAGTGCCCTCACCAGCGACAGTAGCGACGACGAGCAAACACCTCACACATCCCAAGATGCAAACAAGCAGCGCCCTGGTTCGCCATCCAGGTCAGTGGACATGGACCAGGACTCCTCAAGCACTAGTTCAGAAGACGAGGACGACATAGAGGTGGATGAAGAGGAGGAAGAGGAAGAATCAGAGGACACTTCGGAAATGGACGAAGACGACCCCGCAGTCAAAAAGTATGCCTCACCGCGTGCGCGTAACCACGCTCTTGTCGAAGACTCGGACGGTGAAATTCAATACGAACACAGTCGAAGTCGATCCGGGTCCTCGTCCTCGTCCGACCCAGAAGACGAACGCCAACGCAGCGTCACTGTCGCATCATGGGTGGGACGCGCTGGAGTTGACGCGCAAAAAATGCATGTCATGCAAACGTCGTTATTTCGTATGCCGGAGGAAGCGGCAGCGCTCCAAGCCATGAATCAATCGGCACGGTCTCGTTTCAGACTATCACCCACTATGAGCCGCAAGCATAGTCGCGATTCTGTTGGAGATGGTCGGCTGGACTCGCAAGAGGTTCGTGGCCCAGTCCTTTTGCTACGTTACACCTCACAACCATTTCCAGAGAGTTTCGTTCGCCCACGACATCGATCATCCTGTTTACCGCCCGTCTCGCAAGTATGCACGCGTAGACATAGCAGGATCGGTTGTAGCTGGTAACGAAGGTGCATTAGCGGATGCAGGTCTAGCCCTCGGACGCTCCTTTCGTGTCGGGTGGAGTTCCGGTGGCAATCTTGTCCATTTAGGTCAATTATGCGGGCCTTTGAGTCAGGTGTAAGTATACTCTCGTTCTGTTCATATAACTACTTACCCTATCGTTGGTAGCCAAATATCTGCCAACTCTTCAGTTGTCACGAAAACACGCGTTCCGTTCTTTTCTGGACTCCCTGAGGATACCGGCGACAGACTTTCTCGGTTGTTGCAACACCACTTATCAAAAACTCCCATCGTGAAGGATGAGGACGGGATTCCATTTGCTGACCCGTCCTCGGAGCTCTCCTTCTTGTCTTTCACATCGTTGTATCCGAAGACTGACAGCACGTATGAAGCATCACTTTTCCGCCTTGGCCACGCCTTGTTCGATAATACGGAGATTCGTTTGGGCCAGGAAGTGACAGTTGATGTCCGAAATCGCGTTTCATCCATCCGACGCAAGGCGGCACTCTCAGAGTGGCTGGGAGATGCTGTCACGTTTTCAGTTGACGCCGATCTTAAAAAACTATCTTCCACCGACTCCGCCACCCTCATATTTTCCCTTCTTACTGGATACCAGATTGACAAAGCGTGCGATACCGCCGTGGATTGCGGGTCTGTCAAACTAGCCACACTCATCTCTCAAGCATCTGGCGATTTTGAATTTAGAGAAGATCTCAGGGAACAGCTACAACTATGGCGGGAACAGAGGATAGACGTTCACGTCAGCCCAAGTATCAGAAAGATATTCTCTGTGCTGGCAGGTAGCCTAGACATCCTGGATGGATCAAAAGCGAACAGCCTCGAACGATGCCCTGATGTAGATCCCCTCGAGGGGTTGGACTGGAAGCGGACGTTTGGGATGTATCTCTGGTATGTGGAACCTATGGATGCGTCTATAGCACAAGTATACGAATCGTATGACCGTGCCGCGCGAGAATCGCCTTCGCGTGTTGCTCCTCCGCGACCACATTACTTGGAGAGTGCACCTTCACAGAAACCTCTGTTTCACATACCGTCACCCCCTCCCTCTGACGCACTATTTTCCCTCATCCGGCTATATGCCGATCCGGCGTGCTCGCTTTCTCAGATACTTTCCCCGCTTTCCTTTGGACCCTCACCAGGGGACTATTCTCTCCCTTGGCATTTATACATCATCTTGTCGCGATGTATGCGGATTCGTGATCTCTCTGACCGTGGAGAATCGGGACACGTTGAAGAAATGGGCACGGATGTCTCGGGACCTCGTGAGGGCCACAGTCCGAATGCCGACCTGCTAGCCAGTCACTATGCACAACAACTGGAGCAACTTGGCATGCTCCAAGAAGCAATATTTGTACTTCTCCATATCGAGGGTTCGGTAGGGTGAGTTCCCTTGGGCTCGGTCGTGGTGCTGGTCTGACCTCAGGTGGGTCAGGCGAGAAAAGGCGATTCGGGACATGCTGCATAGGTCAGCTGATAAACTAGATGAGTGGATGTGTAGTGGTATTTTGGGGAGCTTGAAGATTCCTCTCGCATGGGTCAATGATGCAAAGGTATCACGGTTTCATGCACCTCACCATCCAGTCACTCACGCGCCGGCCACAGGCACTCTTTGCTATTGGCCAAGGCGAAGTCTTCCAAGCCTATGAGTTATACATGGCAGCAGGACTATATCAGTCCGCCCATGACCTTGCGGTGGTCGAACTGGCACCCGAGGCAGTGATCCGGCAAGACCTTGAACTGTTGACGTCTCTATTCGAGCGAATGGCAAGCCAATCTATCGACGGATGGCACCTCAAGGGCAAGGTCGGCCCCACTTTCTCATCTTCCCCGGACAGAGAGGTTCTCACGTGTCGTCCACAGGCCTATTTGGACTACGTCCACTCCATGACGCGCCTTCCCGAGCTCCACGCATCCATCAGCGACGCGGCCGTGCCCGATGCGGTGGAGGAAACAGAGCTCGAGAGCCTGGCGCGAGCGATACCGAGATTGATGGGTATCCTTCCGGACGTATTGTATTTGCAGAGCGACCCGAGGCACAGGATCGCGTTGGCAGAGATGATGGCGGGACTGACGGCGGTGTTGGATGAGGTGAAGCCACTTGCGTTGGTGCGTTTTTCTTTTCGGGAGAAGAAGAAAAAAAAATTTAACTCACTCTCTGACACCGGTTGTTCGTATGTATGGATGCAGGCACAATCACAAGTCCAATTGACGGGAATGGACGAGGGAACAAAATTGCGGCATATTCAGACGACGGCGCTCGAACGGTTCATGCGGTCCATCCAGGTGTTGTGACGCTTTTGCGTCGTCTAGCTAGCATGGATTTGTTATTACCTCTATTTAAATCCCATCTCGCGAGCGTTCGACGCATCGACCGAATACACATTGTACTAGTCTGCTGAGCAGCCTTGTAACGTAACGCTTTTGACGGCGCCATTCCTGGGCACTGGTTAGCTTGGTTCCGTACTATGAAGAGGGGCAATTGATCGATGGGTGCCCTATTTAGTGAAGTCGGACAGTGCCTCAACACTTGGTGCAGTGAACTAGATGAGATTACGGCAGTGAAGCGATACGCGAGTAGGTTACAATATTGAAAAACGACGACAATCTTGGGAGACACGAGATCTAGATGGTGTTATGTACGAATAAGTCAAGTATCTTGGGGCTAATAAGTATAACGCCGGTTCAGTCGATGTTCTTGCCGGACTGCAAGAGTATGGTGGACAGGACGGCGACGTCTATGAGACCGAGGCCGACCGCGCGCGCGCTCAGCTCGAGCACGATCGCGTCATAGCTCTTCGTCATGCGCGCGAGCCACTCCGAAGAGCCCTGGGCGAACAGCTAATGACGATGCGGGTCGTCAACCGACAGCGACGATAGAACCGGGAACGGACGGGGGACGGACCTGCACGAATCGATCGCGGGGCGCCCAAGCATAATGAACGCCGCCGTGGGTCAACGTCCGCGAGCTACAGATCACAAAAAAAAAAAGATGGGTGGGTGGCCGATGAGCCCCAGACCGGAAGGACGCGCGCGCGCGAGTAAATGGCGGACGTACCGTCTGTCTGAAGAGAGTCGTAGCCACTGCCCGACGTATTGTTTAGTCCCGATCGCTTGGGCCTCGACGGTCGGATGGCTCCGCCACTCAAGGAGGGCGATGTTGTGCCCCGCGCCGTTTTTGACGACGGTCAAACCCTGGCCGGAGACGCCAGTCGCGATGCGGTAGTACGTCTCGTTGTTGGGACCAACGACGGTGCAGTCGAGGATGGTCGGACTCAAGGACGTGAACCTGAACGTGAGCAAGGTGTGGAGGGGCGGGTCGACCGACGTCGCCGATCCGGGATAGGGGAGTGCTCCAAATATGGAAGGTGTGTTAGAGCCGTCGTTGGTGGCGTTCTGTGCGGTGAATGGGTCGATACCGTACATGCTCTTAATTCAGGAGGTTCTGTGCTGTCGACCGAGGTTGGACTGTTGGATGAGGACGAGTCTGCCCATGTTCTTCACCTTCATATATGGGGACGACATGGCTTGGAAGCTATGTTTGCCTTCATGTATGAACACCGTATGACAGAGAACACACGACATGTTGTCGGAGGTAGTCCAATTGCGGTCTCTGTGAGTTGAGACGGAAACCAGAAAGAACAGGGCGCCCATGTAAAAAATACAAGGCATGTCACCAGGAAACGCGCGGACCGGGAGAGACATGGAGAATGTAGGTCGTGTGCCGATATTGAATGCGGTGTGCTACGTCACCAGGGTAGTTGGTTGCGGTGCGCGTCTGCCCGGGTCTCAAGGGCACTGAGTCGTTGTGCAAGAGTTCCGCCACCATATCCATGGAATGTAGAGGCGAGGACAGATTTATCTCACCCAAATGGTGTAACTCACCGAAAACGCGTTGTGTGCCACCAAGGGAGGATCTTGAATACCGGGCACACAAGGGCAGGGTTAAAGGAGATGGCACGCAGGACGGTGGTCCTCTACGCCGATTCACCGACTCGGGAAAGCCTCGGGCATGAACGGGTTCTGTGACAAAGACGAGCGCACGGGAGGATCTTGGACAGGAATATTATGAACACTCATTGTAATTCAGTGCCACGACGGAACAGGAATGGGTAATACTAGAACATGAAAAACGTGCAATGAGGTGAGACATTGATACACATTGATACAGCCATCGAATACAACTCATGGTACGTCCGGATGAGTTGCAAAAGGCGGCCGCAATCAAACTACATGGCATACCTGGTCGACAGCGAATCAGGAAGTTAAATATATAAACGGAGACGGGAAAACATACTTCCTTGTCCACTCCCTGGCGGTCGCCTCGTAGCGAGCACGATCCGTCTTGTACAAATGTGCGATGTCGTGCACCAAAGGGTCGTCCGGGTTAGGGTCTGTCAACATCGAACAAATCGAGAGTAGTACTTGAAGGGTATTCGATCAGAAATGCGATGCTAGATCGAAAAGGAAAGGAACCTTTCGAGATGGTCAACGCTGGGGACCACTGGTCTCTGAGGATGTCGAGGCAGATGGAACCATTCGCGTTGATGTTGGGGTGGTAAATCTTGGTAGTGAAGCTGACTTTGGGTGGTTTGAACGGATAGTCCGTGGGGAAGTGGATCGAGAGGAAGAAGACGCCACCCGCATAGGGTGAGTCACCCTGAACCCACGGTGAGCCGAATGTGGCTGTTAACTGGCACTGCCTACGTACTGGACCCATTATCGTCGCTTGCCACTCAAACGAGTTGTCACCTATAGGACCGGCGCTGCAAGACGAGGGTGGGTCGCGTCCAAGATCTGCCAATTCCTGAGAAGGGGATGTTAGGTGAGGACAACGCCGGGTCAAGATAAGGGGTGAGAATGATAACGTGCCTTCAGAATGCGCTTGACGGCCATTGCAAGATACTATGAAAAGGTTGTGCGTCTGTGCGAGAGATGAGGTACGGATCGTGTCGAGATCAAGCAAGATCGGGCACAATCAATAGCGAGGGATGACGAACAGAGGGGAATGAAGTGAGGAAAGGAGAAGTGGAGGGTCAGTCAGAGACAGCTATGTGTACAAGGGGGTGAAATACGTACGAGGACTGTTCTACGGTGGACGACTCGAGCGTAGACGGAGGGGGGGGGCACAAGAGTGGAGTGAGGGTACAAGGGAGAGCTGTGGTCGTCGGGGTGGCTATTTACAATGTTTGGAAACTGTTTGGTTGCTGACAAAATGTGGCTATGTAATAAGGGGGCGTGTTCTGGTACATTCCACAAGTACTAACTACTGCTACTAGGCTCGTCGCGTCGTATGAGACCGACGCCGACGATGACGCCGTCCGCGAGCACGTCCGCCGCCTTGCGACCCTCCTTTGCCTGATGCTCGGCCTGCCTGATGAACTCTGCCTTGACGGTGTTGGCGCGTGCGAGCTGGACAATGATACCCACGTTGGTCTCGGATCAACGCGCCCGAAGACGCACGTACCTCTTTCCTGTGATGCAGACATTCTAGGTAGTCTTCAGCTTGTAGTTTGCACTCCTGCGGTGCATCCGCTTGTGCATAGCACTACACGTTTGGCATCAGTACAGCCAACGAGACAAGGCGCTCGCGTTACTTTTTGAAACTCTTGCCAGTAAGCAAAGCACCGGGAACGACCTAGCGTGTCGTCAGGCATGGCTCGCGTGAAGGCGGTCGATGCTGCGCACCTCCAGTGTAACCGAAACCTGACTACATGATGCGACGGGTCAGCGGCGCTGGACGATGGGGATGGAACGAGAAAGACGTACGGCCATGGCGAGTGAAAGTGGAAACAAGACACTAGTGTGACATATTAGTCACACATGTGTGATTCATTGTCACAGTCAGTCAGTCAGCCAGCCAGCCAGCCTTGACCAGGTCCCCAGCTGAGATGGCAGATCAGACCGAGCGCGGGTTCGTCAAGTCGTTTGTGAAGACGATCGCCAGTCAGCCCGTCGTATTCGACGATGACTACCAGGCCCCGCCTCACGTCCTACTCAAGCGTATACCCGTCCTAGTATCCGTGCGTACAACAACCACTTGCTGGCTTGTACAACCCCGACGACTCGCGTAGATCCCCCTTCCCCCACTTCCAGAACGTAAACAGCCAGCCTCGTCGACGCCCGAAGGTATGTTGCTCGCCAACGCGTGCTTTGATCGGTTAACGTTCCAAAAGCGGCCTCGCTCACCATTACGTTCAAATCCTCCAAACCACCTTGTACCTTTTCTCTCCGCGTTCACTACACCGACACCGTCTCCGACGTCAAGTCCCTCCTCGCTGCCCTGCCCTCTGCTCCCCCTGCAGACGCACAGCGCCTCCTCCTAAAAGGAAAGGCCCTCGTAGACACAAAGCTCCTCAGAGAGTACGACGTCAAAGACGGCGACACAATAAATTTGATCGTCAAACCCGGATTCCATTGGGACCCAACAACAAAGACGTCCTTTCCCTCCTCCGGTCCAGACATGCAGTACGAATCAACCACAAAGCTCTCCGCGGGTCACAGACACACCCGTACGCCGTCCATCGTTCTCTCACCGTCACCGTCTCTTGCCTCTCTCGAACCGGAAGGCGCTGGCTCTCTCAAACCCCAAGACATCACACTCACCATCGACACCTCCACCATACCCACTCCGTCGCTCTCTTCCGCATCTCGTTCAGCATACCAGACGAGCATCTCTGACCCCGCATTTTGGAACCGACTGCTCTCCTTTTTGCGGTACCGCTCCTTTCGCTCACCCTTGGTCATCACTCAATCCATCTAGGGCCGAATTCGCCAACGAGAGCGACGCGCTGATCGTGTTCGAAGACTTTCTCCGCGCGAGCAAGGGTGGAATGACTGCGAACGAGATTGCCAAAATCCGTGATCACGTCGGCGTCGTCGGCATGGCTGGCACTTGAGTCCGCCGTGGACTTTGAGTGACCCTATCGATTACCGCACTTTCTTTTGTCACTTGGTCATCCTTTGGCGCCGAGCAAAAATGTTATTTTCGTGTTGTCCAATTCTAGTTACAGTATGGCCGTTCCGTGCCGACTCGCCAGCCACGTCAGCAGATCCCTCGTAGTACGACTCGCCCATCGCACATCACCCAGAACCTTTGCCATGTCCTCCGTTCGAGACACATTGCTGCAGTCCGACATTGGCAAGATGAAGCTCGAGGCTGATGGCTCGTTCGACAGAGCGGCCGCTTCCTTTAGGAGTTTCATCCAAAAGGACGGCCGGTTCACCCCCGAACGTGGTCTGTCTACACCATTCTTGCTGGATGCGAACCCTATTGACCCTTGTGCCTCTAGACAGGTATCACCTCTACGTCTCGTACGCTTGCCGTGCGTCTGTCCCTCTTCTCCTTGCGCTTCCGTCCTTGATCCCTCTTAGCATGGGCTACCCGCACGCTCATCACACGGAAATTGAAGGGCCTCGAAGACATCGTTCGTGCGTGTGTACATCCCATTTGCGCGATCCCCGTTGCCCACTGAACCCCTTCTTTCCAGCCATCACCGTCGTATCTCCCAGAATGGGCGAATCAGGATGGCCGTTTGCCAACGTTGATCCGTTCCCAGGCGCAGACGCCGACCCGCTGTACAACGCTCAACACATCAGGGATCTCTACCTCAAAGCGGACGTCAACTATGGGGGCAGGTACGCCGTCTCACCCACCGTCCACCGTGCGCCCGACGGACATGACCCCTGTTTGCCAAGGTTCACCGTGCCTGTTCTCTGGGACAAGAAGACGCACACCATCGTCAACAACGAAAGCTCGGAGATCATTCGCATCTTCAACACCGCCTTCAATGACCTCCTTCCCGCCGAAAAGGCCTCTGTCGATATCTATCCCGAACGGCACCGCCAGGAGATCGACGCAATCAACACGTGGGTGTATGATACCGTGAACAGTATGCGCACGTTTTGGGCCTGTGCTCGTCTCTCCGCTGGGCTGATCTTGATGACTACGTTTTAGACGGCGTGTACAAGGCCGGGTTTGCGGGATCGCAGGCCGCGTACGAGAAGGCGGTGTATCCGCTCTTCGACAGTCTGGATCGTCTCGAGAAGACGTTGACCGGCAAAGACTATCTCGTCGGCGACACGCTCACGGAGGCAGATATCAGGCTCTTTGTTACGATCGTAAGCACCTCTCACGCGCGATCTCAAGAGACGTCGACTTCTACGCTGGGCAGATCCGTTTCGACCCTGTGTACGTCGGACACTTCAAGTGCAACCTGCGTACGATCCGGAACGGCTATCCTGCCATCCACACGTGAGATTTTATTTCCTGCACGCGTCGAGACGATCGATCGTTTCCGTCATGATATGATATAGATGGCTGCGCAAGCTGTACTGGAACGATGACGCTTTCCGATCATCGACCGACTTTCAACATATAAAACTCCATTATTATTGGTCCCAGATCAAGGTCTCGTACCTTTCTGGTCTGTCGGCCACCTAACTCACGACCGTACAGGTCAACCCGACACGAGTCGTCGCCGTGGGACCGATACCTGACATCGAGCCACTGTAGGTCTAGTATGTCGCATGCGGGCAAAGGGCTGTCGCGCACAAATATATATGTTTACAACAGCGTTCTGTTGGTCGTCGTCGTGTAGCTAATAGAATGTGTGCTATACACGAGCGTATCAAAGGGTCGTACACGGACGGAGATGTTCACAGAACGAGAGAGCCTACAGAAGATGATATGATGATCATCAAGATCGTGAGTATCATGGAAGTAAACGAAGTCGACGACATGACAGATGCGATGTTCACAGAGACGAGAGGCGGACACTGTGAACTGATCTGCGTTTGAGAGTTGGGGGAGGTGGATGAGGACGAAGCTGTAGACGTTGTCTGTCCAAGCGACGAAGAAGTGGCAGAAGAAGTCAGAATGTATGTGCTTTGCGATGACACGGAAGACGGTGCAGGGGGTGGCGCGGAGGATGATACAAAAGAAGAGGAAGACGGAGAAGGCATGGTTACGTTAAGAGACGAAACAGGCGTAAGGGTATACGTGCTTTGAGATGATGTGGGAGATAACAAGGTGAACGAGATGCAAGGTGATGTAGATGCTGTTGCAGATGATGAAGCAGAAGCGTTGTATACCGAAGAAGGCAAGGTGCAGTATCCAGTGGCCGAGGACGATCCGTTAAAAGAGGCCGAGAAAGAAGGGGTGGGGGTAGATGTAACAAATGACGTTGGTATCACTGAAGAAGGGTCAGGCGAAGAGTACAGGGGAAATGTCAATGTGAACGTTGGGATCCATGAAAGAGATGGCGATGACGACGTTGAAGTCATTGCAGTAGATGTGTTAAGCGAAGACGTGTTCGAGAAGAATGTGGAAGACGAAGATGAAGCGGAGGCAGGCCAAGTAGAGGTCGGCGTCGGCGTGTACGAAAGTGAGTGATTGTACGTATGCGTGTGGTTGTGAAAATGCGTCGCAGAGACCGCGCTAGAGTTGATAAACATGGAGACGGTCGACGATGATGAAAAGGTGGACATAGTTTGTCGACGTTGGCCTGCGTAGTACAGCAAGTTGGAGAAAAGGGAGAGGGTGCGCGCATGGCCTGGGTCTGGATGACCTCGAGGCCATTGATTGGGTTACACGTGACCTATAGCCCTAATGTCAACTCGGCTAGAAAGAGGAGACACTTGCTCGTAATAGCGCACCCACAAGTACAAATAGTTTGTCCTTCAAGGGGATCTTCGTTCAAACATGATCCGGTAGGATTCCCCTCTCGGAAATTTCAGGTTCCTTTACTTTCACCAACACCATCATCATGGATCTTCTCGGGTCGATCCCTCTTCCCAGCGAGTTTATCTTGCCCACAACATTGGCCGCCCTCCCCGTCGCCGTCATCCTTGCCCACTTCATTCCTTACATCCTCGATCCATTCCATCAGCGTCACATCCCTGGCCCCTTCCTCGCCAAGTTTTCTGACCTCTGGCTCGGTTGGACCGCCAGCCAAGGTCACCGCTCAGAAGTCGTCCACAAACTACACGAGAGATACGGTACAGTTATAGGTCTGGCTGCACACCCCACACCGCTTACCTCTCTGACCCCTCAGGTACCCTTGTGCGCTTGGCACCCAACCATGTCTCAATCGCAGACCCAGCGGCTCTGCAAATCGTTTATGCTCACGGAAATGGATCACTCAAGTCCGACTTTTATGATGCCTTTGTCTCCATCCACAGAGGTTTGTTCAACACCAGGGATCGTACTGACCACGCTCGCAAGAGGAAAATTGTCTCTCATATATTTTCCCAAAAGAGCGTCCTCGAGTTTGAACCCATTGCTCGGCTCTACATCGGCCAGTTCTTGAAGCAATGGGATCGATTATATGACGCGGCCGTCAAAGGCGAGTCTGGTGCAGAGGGTGAGGGCTGGCACGGTCGCGATGGCCGGCTCTGGTTGAACTGTCTGCCCTGTATGTCGTCGCCGTTCCCTTGTGCTCCTCGCACTCACACATCTTTCAGGGTATAATTACCTCGCGTTTGATATCATCGGTATCCGAAATCCATCAAGTTATTAAGAGACTCTCTACTCACCTTCACCTTTAGGTGACCTTGCTTTTGGATCCCCGTTCGGTATGGTCCTCAAGGCCAAGGATTCCGCTCCTGTCGCCGTATCCCAAAAGGATGCAATGAAGTGCTACGGAACGGAGGACCAACCCGAGGTCATCGAAATCCCCGCGGTACAGATTCTTAATGATCGTGGCGAATTCTCCGCGTCTATGGGTGTTCTCCCCCCACCCTGGAGACCTTATGTTCGTCGCCTTCCCTGGTATAACAAAGGCAGCAAGGCAGTCCATAATCTCGCCGGCTTGGCGGTTGCCGCAGTCGCAAAGCGCTTGAACACGCCCACAGATCGTGTCGACCTTCTTAGTAAACTCCAAAATGGTCGAGATGATCAAGGTAATCCGATGGGTACGGCAGAGCTCACCGCTGAAGCTCTCACCCAACTGATTGCTGGCTCGGATACTACGTCAAAGTGAGCGAATATTCACCCAAGTCGACTCCATTCTGAATCGATTTGCTTGTTTAGTTCTTCTTGCGCGATTACCTATTACTTGGCCCTTTACCCAGACGTTCAGGAAAAGCTTCAGAAAGAGCTCGACGAAGCACTCGGCGCGGCGGACGATATTGTCGTTACATATGAACAAGTGAAACGACTTACCTACTTGGATGCTGTCATCAACGAAGCTTTGCGGATGCATTCTACCTCCGGAATCGGCCTTCCTCGCGTGGCTCCGGAGGGTGGTTTGACGATCAATGGCATACACTTCCCTCAAGGTGCGGTTCTCAGCGTTCCAACCTACACGATTCATCGGGACAAGAGTGCTTGGGGGGATGACGTGGACGCATTCCGCCCTGAGAGGTGGTTTGAGCGGGACAACGCGACGATTCAAAAGGCATTCAATCCGTTTTCATTTGGGCCTCGGTGAGCGTTTTCTGCCCTGTTCTTATTCGTGTGTTGACATACGTTGATCAATCAGAGCCTGCGTGGGTCGCAACCTGGCATCGATGGAGCTGATGATCATCATCGCCTCAATTCTTCGGCGCTTTCACTTTGTCCTTGATGATCCCGACGAATTAGTAAGTACATCCATGCGTTGAAATTATCCGAGAGTGACCGTGTGCGTTTTAGTTTGCTACGCGAGAAGGCTTTCTCCGCAAACCTGTACAGTGTCGTGTGGGGATCAAGCGCAGACAAGTCTAGGTCCAGAACTGAAATCTATCGCCTTTTGACTGCGCCAGACGTGGTTGTATTTCATGTGTAGTCACATCACATCTCTACGCCCGTAACGAACGGGGAGGTTATCGAAGTATAGTAAATTCTAGTGCGTATATACTCTGTATGCGAACATCTCTTATGTACCGGGTCCGCCGATCCTATATGTGAACTTGGCTATTGTCTTTGCAGAGCACTCACACGGAACGTCTTGGACTTTTGGACTGGGGTTCGACGTTCGACGTTATAATGTCCGACGACGGATATCGCTTCCCGTCCGTGGTTCCGTGGTACAGGACCCCTTCCACGATCTGGTCTCGTCTGCCCTCAACAAATGGCTAGTATGCTCGAGAAACACTCTCGGGGTGCATTTCTTACATCTCCGCGGTGTCATGTCAATATGTTGAATCTCGACAGTCGACGGAGATCATTGGTGGAACAGCGCGCAGGCAACAAATAGAATCCACACTATGGCGCAGAACGTACAAGGTGACTGCGTGCGTCCAGCGAGCTCCATCCTGGTCTCCGCACTTATTTAATAGGGTGGATGACCCACTGGCACTTTGCGTCGTGCATGGAGAAGGCGTTTGCGCAGACCAGTGAGCAAAAATCGCGGTGGCCAAGGCTGTCGGAATAAAAGCGTGGTCGATGCACGTGATGCAGCGGACAGGTCGGCCGCCGTCGGCCGTGATGATGTATCGTCTGTGTCTGTTCGGACGAGGCGTCCTCGGATCTGGTTCGAGAAACGATCCGGTGGGGTAATAAGGCTGTATTCCTCCGCGCTCACCGTGGTCGTCCATTCCCGCCGACCTTGCTCACAAGCTGTCTGCAGCCACTGAGTCTCCGAAAGCCAACAGGCGATGGAGTGATGATTCATTTGGACCTCGGTGAGCCCTTCCCCGTCTAGGTGTTGCTTGTCCTCGCCATAGGAGACAAGGCCAAAGTGTCGAGGGAGACTGAATGGAGAAACAGGTCAACTTGCCCATGTTTAGGCCGAGCCTTCCGCGCGGTCCGCCTCTACACCTCAAGCCCACGCGTATGACTGTGGGCTCATTTCCGTGCGTCACACAGAGAAGCAGCCGTGCTTATCATCAATCCCATCCACCAGGTGGCGCCAACTATGGCACCCAGTGCTCGGATGACGCGAGCTTCTATCGATCTTATCATGGAGCTCTCCTTCTGGATCCTTCTCACACGAACCTCCAGTCTAACGCAATCAGGAATCGAAGCGGCCCCCTTTATTATGACCAAGAGTCTTAGTCGAAGAGCGGTGACGGCCGAACTACAGAGTGGGTGAAACCGGTCCGAAACGATCATATTTAGCGACCCCGAACGCGCCAGCATGCCCGGGATGGAGGCTACTATTCTGGGATCGTCGCCGGCATTCTGGGGGCGGCGAACAAACTCTCTTCATATAAAGCTGAGAGCTGGGAGGATCTCGTCCTTCAAAACTACCCCGAGGTCTTGTACTCGTACCGGTGCCAAGACTTGCCAGGGCTACATCATGGTTGCTCAAACATCCTCACCGATTCCCACGAGCATCTTTATCTCTGCCTACCCGAGTCCCACCGATTTCGACAGCGACGATGGAAGCTCCACGTCTAGCCTCCTTTCCTCGAGTGGCTCCGCCCCTCTCATCACAGGGTTGCTCGTAATTAGCTTGTTTTTCTTCTTGATGATTGGCGTGTCCGTATGGAGACGCACAACGCGACGACGTAACATGCAACACCAATCCGTCACGGTGGACGACGAGCCCAAATCCCCTACACTGGGAAAACGACCCATCCTGTGGGACGTGTGGACAAATGCCCACGTCTACCAACAGTCCGCGGTCGAAGCGATGCTATGGCAGCACACCATAGTAAGCCCCGTCATCCAGCGTAGAAGCGGACGACATGGTTGATCTGGGCCAAAGCCCGTGGCAGGCCACTTGACGTTTTTCATGCGGCCCGTGCGACCCTCCGTTGCCTTATGTCCGCCAATCGGACCCGTGGGTCCGGGTGGCCGTGTGCTTTTTCGCGTGCTGAAGTACTTGGTGTCCGCTGTCAAACGGTTCCATTTACCTGAACCTCGGTCGCCACCGCCTGCTGAGTTGTATGGGAAAGAGGTGGCACCCTCGGCATCGCATCCGTCGGACGAGATAACGTGGACTGACGCTACGTCGTTGCAAGTCTCCGCTGTCATTCTCATGCCAACACCAAATCGACGTTGTACCGGGACTTTGGGAGGGGACACGGATTCAGAATGGACGGAGCTGGAGGAGTTTTGTATCGGAACGACAGACGTCGCTGTGAGTTCATGTGGGTGAACGTTAATGAGCTGAAGGGACACGATATAGATTAGCATACTTGTAACACTGCAACACTACTATGACTGCCAGTCGGACAGCCCCAAGTGGCGGGGTAATATTTCGAGTCTGCTGGAGACGGACCTTGTAGGAATTAATGCAATCTGGTGATTTCATGTCAAGCATCGCTATGCTGCGCCTTTCGAAGTCCACGCCACAGCTCCTAGTTGCTGGGATCGTATTCGTGTGCGGTTATTCAGGTTCATACCAGGCTGCCATTATGCCATAGAGTGTATGGTTCATGTTGAGCAGATCAGCGAAATTTGCTGACATGGGATCCAGGGGATTCGTAGGGTAAGGTACATTGCCGACGCGCTGGGCGGGCACGCCCAGGGTTGCCTCAATCTCTCGTTTTGCGTAAATTGGTAGGAGTGCCTGGACTCGTTACCCACGTCCGCTGTGAGCTTGCCGGGGGGGGGGAGGGAAAGCGAACGTCTGATGAGATTTCCGTTCACTCTCAACGGGCGACGGTGGAAGAATGAAATGGTTCGTACGCATCTGGACTGACGCGGAGTCGGGTGGCGCGGCCAAAAACATAACGCATCCCCTAGTGCCAGCACATCTATCTTGTCCCTGGACGGTGTAGGCTGTAGCACGGCCAGGGACGTAGATTCTCGCTGATCTGAGGCACCCTATTAGCACTTGCATCCCTGTCTCGACGCTACGGCGGGCGGCCTCAGTTAGCCAGTGTTCTGGGTCCACCACAGATGCCAGAGATGTTCCGTAAAAAAAAAAACACGGACGCATGGCATCATAGCAGGAAGCTGACGTAAGTACATTGCCAGAAAACAAACGTCCAACAAGTCGCTCGGGTGAGCAGATGTCTTGCATGGTACCATGAATACATCGGTACTAACACGGGCTACACGGCAAACGGAATACAGATTCATAAAAGAAGACGAAACTCTAACAAATAAGACTAAATGCGAACTCGTGACAGATGGTTACACAACGAGGGATAACTTGTGGAATTTCTGATCTACCGTGGGCATGGGGTAATGGCTATGCAATGAGGCTTGACGCATTCATAAGTAAAAAGGTGTGTGCGCTATGTGGCAAGCACGTATACGGACAATAAAAACAAGAGGCAGTACCAGCTTGCCATGTTCGTGGCTGAAAGGCTCGAACTCTATAACGGTGGCGGGATGCTGTAGAAATACGCACACTAATGCGTACGTGCGGGCGCCACTCCAGGTATCCTGGCACGGCTAAGAGCGCCAAAGTCTCTGGAAAGCGTCATGACGACCTCCCATCGGCTATTCCTATACATCAGCGAGGACAAGCCCGCAAAGACGGTGGTGTGTAGCAGGCAATCCATACGACGCACACCACCGTAGCGAGTGCGGTCGAAATCACGGGATGCTGTGCATCGTGCATAAAACACTTCTTCAATGCGAGTACGCTGCATCGGTGACATGCACTCCCATTCGAACTGGGTGAGCGGTGCATGGAGTCCCGTGTATATCGCTGTAAGGACGTCCTCGATGGTTACCCCGGTAGGATTGTGGGCTATGATAACCCAATCCTCTGCGAGGAGGTCGGAGATGATGCAGAGTGTCGCGATTCCAGGAAGCGTGGCCAACTGAGTCAGGTGATGGGTCGAGACCGCATCGCCAGCTACGCGAGCAGCACGGTGGGGTGCACGGCGAACATCCCATTCGAAAGGAAGCACGCGGAAGTATGCGGTCCCAGTGGTAGATGAGGAGAGGAGAGGGTTGAGCCCTACTTGATGGTACTGCATCGGGGGACGGGGAATGCAGAGTGCAGCGTGAGGTGGGGTGACCTAGGAAAGTGATCGAACAGGTATGCCATCATCCCGAGTTTTTATGCGATGGGACAAGAAAACCATGAAAACGGCGAATATCATCAGAGCCGCTGGTTCGAGCGACAATTGCCTTTGAGATGACGCACGTATGATGGCATCGTTACCACAGTTGGGATGGGGCCCAACTGCGAAATGTAGCAATCCCAAAACGAATAGCGCCTGCCATGCACCCGCCGCATCGAATATTCCAACTTTCCGTAAAACAGCCCCTTTCACAGCCAGAGCAAGGAGATCCACGAGGCGATGGTGAAAGATGCATAGCATAAGCAACTAACTTGCTGTAAATTGCGCGCCATAGGAGGCGGGCCACCTATAGCAGAAATGTTATAATGAGAAGCGGAGGACAGGCGGCAGTGTAAAGATGAGCGACGGCAGTGGAGCAGAAACCAGCAAGAGATGCGAACATCGGAATCAAAAACCTACGAAGAAACTTGGAATGACGACTTGCAAAGAAAACCTGCTGTAGAGGCGGACTGGCAAGAAGTCGTGGGTCACAGGCTCCGGCATCGAAAATAACCGGCCACCGTATGTGCGTGCAACACGTACGCGTCAAAGTACACAGGAAGAAAAGGTGAAACTATATCAGTACACTAAAATATAATATGTTACACACTGTCAGGACACTGCGCCTGCAGCGGGGTCATAGTAAAGAACGTCTGTCGTTGCAAGAACCATTTCATGACGCATGACGTGATCGTGTCGCGTTGATTGCAGTGCGCGAGGCATGGCAATCAAGAGTGAAACCTGGATATCCGATCCATGCGCGAGATCAACCTGAGATATATTGGTATCGCTCTGTGCAATGGGTGGTGGGGGTATCGGTCGGTGGAACAGGTAATTGACTTCGGGCGGGAGCTGATATGGCAAGAGACGTCTCCAGAATGAGGTGGCCCGCACTGCCTGGCAAGTCTGAGATGAACTTGTGGGGCGATCGCACATTCGAGCCGCCACTGGCTGGTGAGCGAAGTAGTCGATTAATTGTGGGGGGTAATGGTACTCGATCGACGCACTCACTTTGACATCGAGCCATGGAAATGGATGTTTGTCGGGCATGACCCAGATGTCCCATATCACGGGCCGTAAAAGCCGCAGTGAATCTAGTGGGGTTGGATCCACTTGCAACATGGCATCTATGACTTGGCGTCGGGCGACGAGACGATTCCAGACGATAGCAAAGCCCATGAAGACAGTGAAGACGGAGAGGACACTGACGAGGAACCCAAAGAGAAAGGTCGACGCCTTTGTCGTCGGCGAGGCCAGCGGTGACTGTGTCGCGGACATGGTCGTCGGTGTCTGATCAAGCACCTGCGCGGTGCCAAACCATCCTTCCTCTCCTTCACAGGGGACGGGCCAGTGAGTGGGTCGGACTAACGATTTTAAATCTCCGCTTATTACCCGTCGGCTCGTGCGGGGGTGGCGCTGGCACATGGTTTGGTAAGCTGATCCGTTACGGTCCATAGTGAGCAAGTACTATGCTTCCAATCACTTTGTCAGTTTTACGAAACACGATATTCTACATCACAACTTTATTGTCCACACCTGTGTATCACTTCTACCCCATATTATTGGGTACTGAAAACTTGAACGAACACGTTTGAAACAGAGTCGAGTGAGATCCCAAAATGCCCCTCGTCACACTGAATCGTCACTGCGTGTCACCTGCCGAGCCGTGCCGAAGTGGCGTCTGAATATTTGTCTGAGCGAGCGAGTCGAGCGTTGGGCGTCACGGGCGATGGGGCCGCTTTGATTTCACAGCAACCAGCTCCGGGGAAAGCAGTGATGAATCATGCGTACAGGAAGCAGTCCAAGGCTTTGCAAGGGGCCGTTATCAGACAGTCCCTGCACCAGCAACTTGTATCAAGGGCTATCTCACTGATCCGTCACGCAAGGATGTTGCTGAAAACCGTTATTTCTCTGCGCTTTTCCAACTCATACAACACGCTATGGCTCACTGGGTGCCGGGCGGAGTTTGCATTCAGCTCGTGTGACTTGGTGTGACCTGACGAAGCGATAAGGAGGGCACATTACCACCCTCCGTCTGCACGCCTGGTTAGCCCAAGACACTTTGTAAAGCATTCTCACTCACCGATGGGGTTCACTCGTCGCGATCTCCTCACTTCGTCCATCAGTCCCATCGTGTGTCTATCCAGCATCTCAACATACGGCCTCAAACTCGTCTTTTCCCAGTCAGCACCATCTCCCGCAGCGTCCAGTTCACCAAGCAACTGTGTCACCGTTGGGACACCACACGGATCAAAGTGGTCGATGTTCTCGGGATCAACTGGCACACAGACACGGCCCGTCTTCGGGTGGACACAGAATGGGGCTTTCAGCAGGTGATTTCGGTGCTTGGAAACTTCGGCATCCAAGCGGGGATACGTGTATTGTAACACGATATCTTCCAACACCGCAGGTTGCTAAATAGCGTGGATGCCATCAGACCGGGCAAGGAAAAAACTCGATTTGACTCACGTTTTTGGCATGAAGCCCACCAAGGTCGTTCCACTTTTGCGTGGAATGCCTGCCAGGGTCTTTTGACCATTCCGCACGGAGTGTGTTCACAATTGATCGGTCCGGAACCAACTGAAGCAGAGCCTCCCAACCGTCTTCAGGACCGAAACAGTCTTGATCGTCCAAGACAAGTGGCTTGAACAGCCCGTGGAGAATAGACAGGGCTCCCCACAACGATGGTGGGAGTGACTTATTGTTGGTCCGAACATTCACCTTCTTCGCCATCTCCTTTCCGCCTTCGACCACTGTCAACGCGGTGACAAGCGACCTCCGTTGATCGTCCGTCAGATCCATGGCCTGTTGATCACTGATCCACAAGTGTATTCCTCTCCTACCAGAATAGACCCACAGAAGATGGCGAAATCCAAACTGTTCCACGAGGGAGTTGTTTAAGACCTTGACCGCAGCTGCGATAAAGCCCCAACAACGGGAGCAGATATCCGCGCCGGAGCAACACGTGCGAACACCATCGTAGTCGGTCATGTCTATATCAAATACAAGCTCACGTTTCTGAGGAATGAACGCAGATGGACGGACGGTCTTCTTGTCGCGAGGCTGCAGCTCGATCATCAGTCGCCACTCTACCACTAAAGAGAGCGCGCGCACTCTGGCGGAGTAGACAGGTCCAATCTCAAAACGGGTCGGATTGAGGGCCAGGACCTGCTTTTTGAGATCGTCTGCGGTGTTGAAGGAAAGATATCGTAGATAAACGTCTCCCTGGATGGTGAATGCGAACTCGCGGTGTGTGAAGAGCTTGGTTGGGACGTGTTCATGATTCAACCAGGTAAATATAGAGTTGAAGGGATAGAGCATCCTGTAGAACTGTAGCATGACCTCTGGTGAGGTGTTGACGTCCTCTGCAGCGGACGACATGGCTGACCAGAAGCCAAGTCTCGCTGGTACACGTACGTGACGGGATGCGCGTGACGCTAAGCACGTGCAAGGCGTCACGCTTCGTTGACGTATAGCATCAGCAGCGAGGTCGAGGCCGGTATCATTTTACACTGCAGCATGGGAAGCAAGATGAGGAAGTGTTGGAGATGCCATAGCGCCGGCGGTGATGGCGACGAAACAAGGGCCAAGACCCAGAATTTGGACCCGGCAGTGAACATCTGGCACAACCACGCAAAGATTTGACTCTTTGCGCGTGAGTGGGCAAAAATCAGTGGACCCGTGGACGCGATAGCCGCTCTTCCATGATTGTGCGGATGCGGCGAGTTCAAAATCGAAATATTTTCAAAGTGCTCCCCTTCACACGTCAGTTTACCTGGGATTCAACCAATGAGGTGATAACCAGTTTGATCTGTCTGAGTGTAGGTCTGTGCATGTGAACTTGGTAAAGTTGGTCACACACAAACCTTGACTTGCCGGCGTCTGACGAATACCCCTGAGTACACTCTCCTGGGTTGGCTCCAATTTTCCCTGCCATCGTGTCTGTTATCGCAAACTGATTCCCGTGCATTCGCTATCTCTAGTTCATGACTGGCTGCTTCCACGCCCAAGCTCACGGTTTTTTGGTATCACCCTGCCTGCGTGGGTCAGACCTGCGTCTGCGTGGCGCCAGAGGCACTGACATGGTAGCCAAGTGAGTCATGCCAGGATATATTCTCCGAACTGATCGTGTCGTTGACATGACTGTTTGCTGTGCCCCACTGGTTTTGGCACGCGGATATATATCCAGCAGATCCTTCGTCCTTTGACATCCCAAGTTCCCGGCTTTCCCCGTTCGACATAATAGTATTTTGTCCGTGAATCTCCCTGCCCAACCCGGTTCCCCCCCCTACTATGACTGTCGTGCTCACCCCATACTGGTCTGCCTCAGACGGCGTTCAGAAGCTCAAATTAGAATCTCAGTGTATGTCTCTTCTGTTGAGCCTAGACTCGTTTCCTTATCGACGTGACCCCTATAGCCAAGCCGCCCCCTGCTCAAGGTCTTCTTCCCCCTGCATTTTCTCGCGTGGTCCATCTCCAGCGCGTTCTGTTGCAGCTGCGCTCCAAAACGAGTGATATCGAAAAGAACATCTACCTCACTCAATTAAAAGATGCCGATCTGGATACATTCTATAAGCTTTGTCTGGCCAACATGAGCGTTCGTGGTCTGGTTGGTTCTATCCTCTTCTTTCTTTGATAACTCTTGCAGGAAATCACACCACTTATCTATACCCCGACCGTTGGGCATGCTTGTCTGCAATACTCCCAGAATTTCAGGAGGCCCGAAGGTCTTGTACGTGCCAGTTCACCAACAACCGAACTCCTCTACTGAGCACACGACAGTTCATTTCTCTCAGAGACAAAGGCAACATTGGGACTGTCCTCCGCAATTGGCCAGCAATGGATGAGGCGCGCATTAGCGTTGTAACAGATGGCGGGTTCATCACCCTGCCCCAAAACGCGGTAGAACTGAATGATCTGTATAGGATCTCGCATACTTGGTCTCGGTGACCTCGGACTGAACGGGATGCCCATTGCGATTGGCAAATTGTCACTTTACGTTGCCGGGGCCGGGTAACTATCCTTTGAAATTGGCTGCCATAGCTGTCATTCTGATCAAACACGAATTCAGCATCCGCCCATCCTCCACACTTCCAATCACCCTTGATCTGGGAACCAATAACCAAGCCTTCCTAGACGACCCCCTTTACTTGGGCCTTCGCCAAAGACGGGCGTCCGAGTCTGAGTATGACCAATTCATGGAGGAATTCATGACCGAAATATCTCGCCTTTATCCAAAACTCTTGGTTCAATTTGAGGTATATATTACACGCGCCTGACACGTTAGGAATGACGTTGATGTCGAATATTTCAGGACTTCTCTACAGATCATGCCTTTTCTTTCCTCTCTCGCTTCAGGCATCGTTTCCCTATGTTCAACGATGACATTCAAGGCACAGGTGGAGTTGTGTTGGCGGGCCTTATCTCAGCCGCACGCCTCTCCCCTCTCCAGCCCCGTGAGCATCGTATTCTCTTTTACGGGGCTGGTTCTGCTGGTATAGGAGTTGCCATGCAATTACTCAGCTTCTTCACCCTCAATGGCATGAGCGAGGAAGAAGCTCGCAGCCGCATTTGGGTCGTCGACTCCAAGGGCCTCATCTACGATGGCCGTAGCAATGTCGCAGAATATAAGAAAGGCAGGTTTTGCACTCGTCGCAGGCAGTATTTCCAACTTACGGTCGTATTCACCAGTCTTCTCCAGAAAGGACTACTTGGGCCCTCCTATGACGAATCTGCTCGATACAATTGAATATGTGAAGCCTACGGCCCTCATGGGTCTCTCGACGGTCAGGGGCGCCTTCTCAGAGGCTGTCATTAGCCGTATGGCCTCGCAGACTCCCCGGCCAATCATTTTCCCTCTCTCGAATCCCTCACAGCTTTCAGAATGTACTTTCTCGGAGGCGCTCCAGGCCAGTGACGGCAATGTACTATTTGCTTCCGGATCACCATTCCCCGCAGAGGACTTTGGCGGGAGAAGGTGGGAGCCTGGGCAGGGAAACAATATGTACATCTTCCCGGGTATGTCGCTCCGGAATTCATGCGTTTATCCGAGCGACGCCTGACGGTCGCATGGACTAGGTCTCGGGATGGGCTCAATCCTCTGTCGTGCGTCATCTGTGACTGACAACATGGTCGAAGCATCAGCCATCGGCCTCGCGGATTCGTTGTCCAAGGAAGAACAGGAATTGGAGCTCATCTACCCTCGCATCCAGCGCATCCGGGAGATCAGCGCACTCATTGCTGTCCGCGTCATTCGCGCTGCACAAGCAGCGGTCAGTCTCCTGTCCTTTCCTGGGCCTCTATGGCATGTGGGCTGACCACTATTTCCAGGGTGTCGATCGTTCATCTAGCCTCAGGAAATTCACCGACGAGGAGTTGCTCAAATTTGTCCAAAACAAAATGTGGATCCCTCAGTGATGGCCATATATTTGACGAAGCTCCCCCAGTTGTTTTCCAGTCCATAAAATTGTTGGGTCTAAGTGTAGTGTATGTACAGCACAGTACATGGAGCGTTGTCTGCCCCTAAGTTCCCGCCAACTTCTTGAGAACAGAAAATTCCTTACGACCAGCCGCCTTGCAAAGTGAATAGAATCGAGAATTGGAGTCTGCCAAGAGGGTGGCGGGCCGATCGAACTCCACGATGCGACCCTCGTCAAGTAGCATGACCTGCGTTTACCCGTTAGTTGGAAAAGAAACACCGTCCGCAGGCAACTTACGCGATCGTAGTCAATGACGGTTCGAAGTCGATGTGCGATAGTGAGAATCGTACTCGAGGCAAATTCGCTGGGATCACGCGTCTAGTTATGTACAACCAGAACCAAAAGAGGAATTAAACTCACTGCCTGATAGTCTTGCTAATAAGCTCGTCGGTTGCGTAATCGACACTTGCAGTAGCCTGCACAAATGGTGAGATCCCAGACTCCTGTATATCAACTAGATCACCTACTTCGTCCATGACCAGCACCTTGGATCGCTTCAGGATTGCTCGCGCCATACAAAGGAGCTGCTTCTCCCTGAGTTTGCCAAGGTGAGTCGCGCCGTTGTCGGAACTCGGCACACACTGAATACACACCCAGTGGAGAAGTTATCACCGCCTTCGGAAACAGGGGAATCGAGGTTTCGGAAAACGTTGGCGTTGATCGTCTCTGGGGTCTCTTCTGGAGCGTCTTCAGAGGGTATCAGGTGGACGCGACGGAGGGCTTCGAACTTCAAAGAATTGTTCAGCTCGCCATCAAAGGAGACTGGTGTTACCCACAATCTCCGCGTCTTCGTACTCATCGAAAACGTCTAGCGCGGACCGTAGCGTTCCACTCAAGATCGTAGGATCCTCTGCTAAGTGGTTAACGGGTGTATGTCTGGGTTGATATACGTGTACACACGAGGGATGATTGTGATCTTGCTTCGCAAATCCGTCAAACCGATCTTTGAAATGTCGACGCCATCAATGACAATCTTTCCTTCCGTCGCCTCCACGAATCGGAAGAACGAGAGGGCGAGTGTACTCTTTCCAGAACCAGTCCTGCCTAGTATGCCAACCTAGGTTCCACAGAATTAGCAAAGGACGGACAGGTGTTCACTTATTGCTATACCTTTTCACCGGATTGGACCTCAAAGTTCAGATGGTGTAATACGTTAGGAAGTTCAGGCTTGGAACAGAATTTCGTTACTGTCGTGTAGTGGAGGAAAATAGACGTACAGCATATCTGATCACCAAGTCCTCGCACTTGATGTGACCATTCTGCGGCCAAGAAGCTTCAGGCCGGGGGTCTATGAACTCGGGTGGTTCACGTTTGAGTTCAGAGTATTCTTTGACGCGCTCAAGAGCAACCTTATCTGAAGTTAATCCACATCATCGGGTAGGGAATTGGAAAGCTAACCATGGATTGTTCAAGTGAGACGAAACGCCGCACCAGGAATAAGAGCTACAATGAATGACACGGTCAGTCAAGCGCATAGGACAAAGTCACTGGATGTTTGGCGCACATTATGGGTTATGCTAGAAGCAAAAGACAAGGCAAATCCAGCCAAGGCCGCAGAGATGCTCGGATATAATAGTGCCACCGCGCCTGTCAAACCAACAACAAGACTCGACAGCAAATTGAATCGCATAGAAAGCCAGCGATTTACTTGAGAGGCTGTCAACACTGCTGATCGTTTCCCAATTCTACTGATGAGGCTCACCTCCCCACATCCAGTAATAAGGATTTGCATTCTTAGCACAATGTGAATGTAAGTGGGTATCGAAGGGTACTTATCAAGCGTGATACTCACCGTATCGACACAACGGATCATGTCACGCAGGAACTTCGACGACGCCCCAAATGCACGTAAAATCGCGACACCGGCAATGGTTTCACCATAGATCGAATACAATGGCGACCGAGTCACAGAGTCTTCCAATGATCAAATAAGACATCAGATTCCAGCGGACTGATAGAGCGCTTACCAAGGCGTCTCATATCTCTTGCTGTTTGACCATACACCTTGGCAACTAAGCAGCCATCAGCTTGATGGAACTCATTAGAACAACAGTCTCTCACCGCTATAATATAGATAACTGAGAGCAAGGGCCGCGATGATGAAAGGGAGGCCACCAACGATGCTAATTGTGATGATAATAGTCAATGCCGCCAAGCCGTAGACAATACTACGACCAAAATTGTCGGACATGGAACTATCAATTCCTGGGGAGAGTGAGATGACGGTTCTGGAAAATGGGAATTGTCATACCCTCGAAATCTTTGCCAAATCGGTTCAGAAGGCGACCACGGGATACGGTATCGTGGAAGCGAATATTGGCAAACAGAACAGTTTCCAACAACCCTATTGTCCGCGTGAGTACAGCACAATGGTCTCAGGACAAAATTCCAACTCTTGTAGAGAATAGTTGATGCGTTGATAGAACCATTGTCTGTACGAACTGGTCAGCATAGGAGCAGTCTGCGAATGAACATGAATCACAGAGGATGTAGAACCTGAACACGTTCAAGAAGAGCCCTGATAGTGTATTAATTGAGAATTCTTCGCGTATCTCCATACTCACCAAAGATAGTGACCTACAATTTGCGTCAAAAAAACATCAACATTAATCGTGATCATCGTACCGCAGCATATATCGCGATGTAATATACTGGCCCGTTGCGTTCGGCTTCAGCGGGATCAGCGCCAGACCAGGTCCTATGGAACGATGTGAGGGTCATGGTCTCCATAACCTACATGTCCAGAACATACTTTAACCACCAGTTCTCTATGACGGGGCTCAATGCACCAAGCAGGAGGGACAAAGCAAAAACAATCCAATACGTGTGTCCCCCGCAAGCCCTAATATATGTCTCCCAGATCTCTCGGCGAATGTGACCAACAGCACGCTTTTCTTCCTCGATCAGCTTGCGTGGTGACTTCTTCTGTTCTGGCTTGCTCTCTTCAGTCGTGAAAGCCGTGGAACTGGTCTCTGAAACTGGCTCTGTCTCTGCCGATATAGCCTCGACCGTTTCAGATTGGCTTTCTACTTTCTCGATAGCCGGAGCTGAGGCTTCCTTCCCATCTAGTTCGCCGGTGTTGGCATGTACGAGAGTAGCCATAACAGGGGAAGCAATGAAGGAATCGCGATCGCCCTGGAACACCACGCGTCCGTTATCAAGAGCGACAACATAGTTTGCACCGGGGGCACACAGCTGGACGTGATGAGAAACCAAGATAACCGTTCGTCCGCGTACCAGCTCGCCCTTCAAGCATTCATTATAGAGGTGATGGGCTGTGTGAGCATCAACCGCAGATAGAACATCATCGAGAAGGAGAATGGATGCACGAGAGTACACTGCCCGAGCTAGTGAAACTACAAGAATACCATCAAAATCAAGTGTAACCAGATATAAGAACGAACTTACCTCGAGCCTTTTGGCCCCCAGACAAGTTGACCTATGGAAAATATCTATTTGAGCGTGCTATATTGGACGGGGAAATGGGCGTACACCACGCTCTCCAATCTCGGACTCATCTCCGTCCTCAAGAATCAGAAGATCACTTTCGAGTGCACATGCCTTGAGGGTTTTCCGGTATCGCTCTTCGTCGAAAGGAAGGCTGAAAAGAATGTTATCTGCAAGTACGTCAGCACCAGTAAAAACCCAGTCGGTATGCAACACCCTCGTTCACCTTTGATGGATGCGTTCCGAAGCCATGCGGTCTAAAGCATGTGAGACTAAAATGTCCCATGGAAAGGAACAAAACCCACTTGAGGGACATAGGCACAGGCACCTTCAACAACCCAGTCTTCGGCAGAAGTTGATTTTTCCGAGAAACCTGCAAGGATGTCAGGCGGTGACCTGGGACATACAACTTGTCCGGCCAGAACATCAGCTTCGCCAAGAAGGGCTGAAGAAGCAACCATGTCAGACATAATCAAGTACCAGCTTCCCAGTAACACGCACCCAACAACAACAGGGTCTTTCCGCTTCCAAGCTTCCCACACACTAAAGACAACTCGCCCTCGGGGAAAGAAAGTGCAAGATCAAGTAACATAAATTTGGCCCTAGGAGTACCAGCAGCAGGAGTGGCGCTGCCGCTCTGGTGAAGGCGGTCTTGGGGCCAAGTGATCGTCGCATTTTGAAGGGCGATTTGCTGCGACTGCATGTCTAGGGGAGGGACCGGGCGGACCTCTGCGCCGTGAAGGTACTTTTCAATACGACGGAGAGACACGAAACCCTGAAAGTATCACTTAGTTAATCGACAAGGAAACTGGGGGACATCATATTCCACCTGGAGCATGTTGATAAATGTTTCCGGAAGGGCATTCAGCGCAAACTTCATCTCGTTGAACACTGGACCAAACGTTAGAGCCCAGAGGAAGATGCCGAAATTATTACTCACCAAGGATCTAATTCCAACATTGATCAGTCTTTTCATAACGTTGAAAACAAGTTACTTACAGAAGTAAATGCAATCGAGGGTGTAAGAGTCTGCCCTCGGACAACTGCAAAATGCCAGAACGAGACAATAGTGACAAGGATTGGTGAACCGTCCCTGCGGTACAGTTAGATTTGGCTTGGGAGAGAATGAGAAAAACATACCATAGCACATTGAACAACAACTCGACCATGTAACTCAATTTCTGAAATTTCAACTCCCTCTCCCGAACCTTCAAAACCCTCTTCTCGAAACTGCGTTCCCAAGCCATGAACTAATGCCAATGTCAGACCTATGCGCCAACGCGAAGTAAAATCTTGTCACCTTGAGCATGCGGATTGCGCCAAGAATCTGTGTTTCCGATGTCACAAGAGGGAAATGATATGATTGCAGCAATTTCAAGTACCTCGTTCATTAAAGCCACGCGTTCGTCACGAGTTTTCATCAAGTTTTCCTGGGCGTTAACTACAACCTTGCCACCATAATGATTTAAAGGCAAGAACAGGCAGATGACAGCAAGCCCAACGAAGGATGATACGCCGAGTAAACTATATAGAAACCAAGTGCCAATGGCAATTTCGATTGGTGAATCTATGCGACCACCTTAGTAATGATGCAAGCGTCTGGTTTGAGTCCGTACCAACAAGCGTGAACATGTGCCATGAAAAATCACTGACGCGATCGACGTCTGTCGTCATAAGCGTCATGATTTGCGCCTTGCTCGAAAAGTCGTCTTCATCTTCTTTGATATCGCTGTTTTTATCCCTGTCGCCGCCTTTAGATGTGTCCGCGGCGCCAGTGGACGATGCAATGTCCTTGCGCACAAGGGTCTTCCCAAACAAGGTTGTGTTCAGTTGAATCCTCAGGCGAACTTGAATGGTAGTCGTGGCCAGAGACCAGAGCTGCCCAGTAGCTTGACATGATTGTTAGTTATCGATGACATCATGAATCCACGAGGACGCCTTACTGATGTCCACGAGAGCAGTTGAAAATATCATGCCAGCAAGATAGAACCAACCCCAGCTGCGATCCTCTCGGTTGGGGTCTGACTCTAGGTACACGATCACCTGTCTCAAAAAAAGTGGAGGTGCATAAAATAGGCCAGCAGAGACAGCGGCCAATAAAACCAATGCAGCGAGAGGAAGAACGTTAACTCTAAGAAGCCTATATGCGAGCTCCCAACCAGACCCTACACGGGGACGCCACCAGCTGAGGCCCCACTTGACGTTGCGTATAGTGCGACGCATGGATGTATATAAGTGGGTACCACGCATGTTGGCCGGAACAACTGGCAGGTCACCGATCTCGAGAGATTCCGAGGAATAGCCAAGCATGACTACTTTTGTGGTGTAGTTGAACAGGAGATAACCCCAGACGGAAGTTCCGACAACACCACAAACATTATTTTGGTCCTGATTCGTTGCAGTTTTGATGATCTTCTCGGAGTAGAGTGTCTCGGACGGGTAGTGGAGGGGTGGGCCCATAGGGATCGTGAACACGATGACAGTGACGACGAAATAGGTGACAAGAACCGCATACCAAATACCAGGCAAGGCGGAGAAACTCTGAACTATCGACATACTGATGGGCCGAGAGGTCGGTAATATAACGAGAGCGAAGAGGAGTATCGTGGGCACAAACGTCAACACCGCGAGATGAACAATCGACTTGGAATGAGGCCCAACCGTGTTCTGGTAGACGGAGCGGGCGGCAAGCGCGGTGAGATAGAAGGCATACGCGACATGCAGGCCATAGGTCAAAGTGCTGTCGCCGTCGCCTACAGAGAGAGTCCATCCTAGGACCAAAGACTGGAGAACCAGAATGGACGCAAGAAGTACGGAAATCGATAGCTTCCAAAGCCGAACCTGACACAGGCCAATGAGGATAAGCATGGAAGGTTGACCAAAATGTGCCAGGACCTGCCTTATCCCAGAAAGCCACTTCGTCGACCGGATAACCATCGACAAGATCCTCAGAACGCGTTACGTCGAAAGGATCATGAAAGAGGGACTCGCTTTGTTCACCAGCAGTTGGGAGTTGAATTTTCGGGGGTGGGGACCGAGAGAGATACAAGACGAGGACGCTCCCAGCGCCAGTAGCTGCCAGAATGGCAGCGATTAGCAGCTGGTACTGAGGCATGACAAAGTCACCAGCTTTGGGGCCAGAGACGGAAACGTGTCCGAGAAAGCTTGCGAAAAATTGTACTTGTCAACAAGATACTACTAATAAGCGAAACGTGATGATGACTCTGCATGACCCCGGAACCGAAAGCTTCCTCCGAGCTCATTGTGCCGCCCAAAATTTCGAGTGCAAATAACCTTTGTACGACGAGCCCAAGATCGATAGGTAACTCGTGGCCACTAGGCGATGAAGTCTGAGCCAAATCAGAGCCATGTCATGGGTACTGTGCTATAAGGAATCCGTCTTCTTTATGAAAGATTCCTATTATCTAGCAGGCTTATATATAACGCACGCGTCGTGGCCTGGACCTCCCAAATGAACGATACCATTGGGATTTTGGCGACTGTCTTCATTTGATGTGCTGCTAGGTTGGGGGACCCAGGGTCCCGTTCGAAGTGCAAACTACAATCGGGTAGCAGCCGTCCCACGAGAAAAACCTAGTCAAGCGTGAATCAGGACCACTTGGTATCGTTTCAGACGATAGTAAGAGTATTCCTGGACTCGTAAGGGGGAAGGTTTACAAGCCTTTGGATGTCATAGGGGGTATCGATCAGAGGGGAATCAACACACAAGGATCTCAAGTACACGGAGCCGTAGCAACCTAGTGCGGGGACATTGCAGTTTGAACAAAGGTCTCATCCGAAACAGTAGCACATACCTAGCGAATCGCCTAGCTCATGGCAAGATCAGTCAACACCATGTGGCCGGAGGAGCTACTGACAACACCCGGGTTGTCTGTCTCGCACGGCGTTTCGAAACGCGTGTAAACGGCTCGCACTGGTGGGTATACACCATCCTGGCAAATACAAAGGACAAGGATGGCGGTAACTACTCATCGGATGGCCAGCGGCGGCCGCAGTTACCTGGAGGCTGTCGCTGCTACGTGGGAGTGAGGACGAAGTGGAGCCGAGAGTGCCGCTTACTGCCCTGTTCCAAGGAGTTCATCCCACTGGAAAATGGACAGCCGTCCCTAAGTCATATCCGCATGGTGAAGCCTAGAATACCCGTGCGGTCTTCTGCAAATAGCATCAAGGGTTGACATCGATAAACCGCTAGGTCGGCAGGTCCCGAGGGGGCCGTGTCATCGTTTGGAGCGGAGTTGATGGCTTTCAGAGACTTGGCCAACTTGGCCATGTTGGAGTAGCAGGTGGACAGTTGGGGATAAGAACATGTGTAAACGCTTAGTCGGTTAGCACTCGTCATATGGCGTACTTCCGTTGATTCTCGACTTGCACGTCAAGTCCGTAGTCGAAATCAAGATTAGTCGGATGGAAGCTCTACATCGAACTTGAGGTCGAGTCCTCTTAATTCCCGCGCCTCTAAGTGCCAGACTAGATAGCCCCAAGGAGTTATGGTGGTACGTATGTACTACACATGGATGAGGCTGAGGTCCCCATTACCCACGCTCGTTGAGAAAACACACTTCCATTCAGCTCCTCAATCGGAGCCAGTGACCTAGCTGCTAAATACACTTCCAATGGTTGCTCAATCCACAGGGTAATGTCAGGCAATTCAAGTTCTCGCAGGGATAATCATCTCATCCAAGGACGCGTTATCTATTACCATATGGTCGGTGCTAATGACTTCCGCGCGCATTCGCGAAGGTGGCGGTCATTAGCCCACTTCCATTAAAAAAACAAGGTGTTGTACTCTAATGTGTCAACTTGTGAGGGGTTTTCGGACGCCGCCACAGTTCGGAGAGCGCAGTTAGCTCGTCAAATGCACAACGTAGCTCAAATTTCAAACGTGGTCCAGCTGTTTCCTAGCATTTTCGCACCCTCAGCGTCCTGCGACAGTTTTCCACACTTGCGACACTACATCCAACGATTGCTCTCTCGGTCCCTTCTTCTCGCCTCTGTGATCCGCGGGTTCTGCCGGCCACTGGCAGGTTCGGCGTACATACATCGCAGCTATCATGGTGAGAGAGTCCACCGATTCAGGATACATGATAATGCGCAACCCTTGGGTGCCACTGATGGGGATGACCCTTGTGACAAGGACATGGGATCCAGGCTCGCGCGGCCAAGTGCATCTGTTGTTGAGTTTATAGATCAAATTAAACCATCTACGCAAAGATAATTTTTGAGATATTTCGACAGAACGCTATTTTCAAGCAACACCTAAACCCAAGGAGTTTATCCGGCATGGTCACATTGTGACAGAGTTAACGACGAGCGATTTTCCACTCAATGCACTACCGTTTCGTGCAGTTCAGCCAAATCCAGTTGGAAGTCGTGTTCCGCGCGGTCCCCTGAAACCCTGGTACCCATCGGCACTACTTGCACCGCAGAAAACCGCGAAGTAGATGACAGGTTCATGAAAGCTCCCGCCCTTCAATTGCCCATAGCATCCGCCGTTAAATGTTCCGGATTCTTGTTCAAATTTCTCTCCTGGAACGGTTGCTAGCCGAATCCATAGGGCACTTGTTGATCCCCGTCCGAACAACGTGAAACCTGCTCTTCCCTTACTCTTGAAACTAGGGGTTGTCTACCAGGGCCTACTCATCTCGCGAATGCGACCGTCCGAGGAACGCGCGGCTAGCAGCCTGGCACTGCCCACTCGAAACCGATCTAATTCTATACTGCGTTATTCGAAGGGCTGGAGCTCGCTAGGTAGTAACTCGACTCTCGGCGCCACTAATGCAAAATTACCCTGGCTGAAATAAGCAAAACCGCTCACTCAGCGTTACCGGGCGTCCACGCGCAATCATCAATATATATGTAACTTTCTCACCCGGAATGCGCGGGCCGTGTTGAAATGACATGTGACTGGTGACCACCCATAGCTTCTGTAAGCGCTCGAAACCAGACTAGATTCCGTTGAATCTCAGCAACCGTCGAAGCCTGGAAAACGATTGAGCAGTTGGGCTAAACATAACACATTGTAACCTCACCCCTGACTTGACCATTAGCGGTAAGAAACCCATCCCTTCATTTGGACAATTTGAATTCTTGGCCATCTGTCGGGGAAAGATAACACCATGTACGTCAAGAAAAGTCCACAAGACTCGTGTTTATTAATTTTATTTTTTTTCAGACGCCAAAGAAGTCACTTTTCGCGCGAAAGACACAGATGCAAGTAAAATGAGATCAGCGACCCATCCATCCCTGATGGATGATTTATCACGGTCACTATTATCTACTTTCGAGAACCTGCTAGGGCGACTCACACCATCCACAACCAAGAGCTCTCCACAGACGTATTGACTCGCGCTGCTCGCGAGAAAAACGACGGGCCCCGCAAAATCTTTGGGATTGCCCCATCTCCCAGCCGGAATTCGTTCCGATATCTGCCTGGACCTCTTTTCATCCGCCAAGAGCCGCTCGTTCCTAGGACAAAAAAAGTCAGCAAAAGATAATTAAACACCGTTCCCGGAAGATAAGACTGAATTCCAGTTGCTTGACACGAAGGACCCCAGTTCGCTGACCTGTGAACTGGAGGAACAGCGTGTCACGAGGCCACGGGGCAAGGTCCGCTGTCGATAGAGATATCAAAGATAGCTCACATCTCCGTGGTAATGTAGCCTGGGCAGATTCCGTTCACCTGCACGTTGTGCTGGCTCCATTCATTGCTGAGAGCTTTGGTCAACTGCCCGAGCGCTCCTTTTGCCGAGGCATATGCAGGGATTGTGAGGCCCCCTTGAAAGGTCATGAGGGAGCAAAAGTTAATTATCTTGCCTCTGCGCAGAGAGACCATGTGGCGGCCAGCTGCCTGAGAGAGTAACCAGGCTGATTTAAGATTGATATTCAGAACCTAAGAACCCCACCAATTCGTCAGAGTGAAATTGTAGAATTCGAATAGATGAAGAGGCGGAAAGCGAGACTGGTCCACGCGAAGAAAAAACCTACGTCATCCCAGTCTTTCTCTGAGAAGCTGACGCTAGGAGATCTCCGTTGTATGCCAGCACAGTTGACAAGAATATGTATATTTCCACCCATAACTTCAAGCGCCTTTGGGAAGAGGTCTCGGACTGCATCTAGATCAGCTAGATCACAATGGACAATCCTAGCGTTCCTTCCTATAGAGTGTATGGCATCTGCTGTAGCGATGTTCGGTTCGCAGTCGGACGGGGACTCCCTCTGCACCAGGCAAATAGAAGCACCGGCTTCGGCCAATGCTAGGGCGCACGCAGCACCTATGCCTGAATTAATTGATTCGAGGTTCCGATCAGGAAACGGGTAGCATTGCATAAACGGGGGAGGAAGAGTCAACGGTCATTTACGCAGCTAATCATATCTGAGCAATAAATACGTTACCCCTGGTAGCACCGGTAATGAGTACGTTCTGTCCGGACAAATCGAAAAGCTTGGGTGACTGGATAGCGGGTGTGGGATCCATGGGGCAGCGTAAATGAGTCCGACACACAGAAGGCGCTCTTTAAATTCATGGAGCAGCCTTGCCTCTCGCTTAGCGGCAGTCAGTTTGATCTACCCCGCTGATCGGAAAAGGGGCCGATGTTCCGGTAAAGGAAATATTCGTGCACAAGGGTCAATTGACAACGAAAAACAAAATAAGGCGAAAGTAAGAACGAAAAATGCAGAAAATGTCGTGAACCTACAGTCGAAAGTGTCCGGAAAAGTGGATGTCTATCCAAAACGGGGTGTAATAAATTTATGAGGATCGGGAGTTTGCGTGATCGGTGTGTCACACACTGTGATAGGTTTATGTCATCAGACGTTGATACACTTCGGATTACGGACCGGGCAATCTGAGATCAAGATGACCCGTTCGAGCAGCCATATTTCGTACCGAGTCTCCTCACGAGATGGTTACCTCTTCAAACTTTATAAGACTTTTGAATAGCTCTACTTCACCATCTTCACTCCCCCTTCCTTTCAACAATGCCCTCTGCACAAATCCCTACTCAGCGTGCTGCTGTCCTGTGTGGACCCAAGGACCTCCGTCTAGAGGAGCGACCCATCTGGCCACCGCGGTACAACCATGCTCAAGTCGCTGTAAGTGCGACGGGTCTTTGCGGAAGTGACCGTGCGTGCTGTCTCTTCCAGTGCTAGTACCACTACTCATCACACCCTTCCTTAGTTCACTACTATCTGGAAGGGCGGAATGGCGATTATGCACTCCAAGCCCCCCTCGTGCTCGGTCACGAGTCCGCGGGCGTGGTTGTCTCCGTCGGTCCTGGCGTGACAAATCTCGTGCCGGGTCAGCGCGTCGCAATTGAGGCGGGTGTCATGTGCCAGCATTGCAGCTACTGCGACTCTGGACGCTACAACCTCTGCAAGGGCATGCGCTTCGCCAGCAGTGCCAAGACCTTTCCTCACCTTGATGGAACGCTTCAAGATCGCATGAATCATCCTGCACATGTCCTTCACCCGTAAGTTGTTGACGAATGTTCACCGTCACACTCCGTTTAATTTCTAGTCAGTCTACCCGATAGCTGCAGTTTCGAGGAAGCCGCATTAGCAGAACCTCTTTCCGTTCTCATACATGCCGGCAGACGGGCAGGTCTGCGTAATGGCCAGCGCATCCTCGTCTTCGGCGTCGGCACCATCGGCATCCTCGCGTGTGCCCTCGCAAAATCATACGGCGCTTCTGAAGTAATGGCCATCGACATTAACCAACAACGGTTAGACTTTGCCAAAACCAACGGCTTTGCCTCGCAAATACATTGCTTGACTGTCACTAACCAACCTAAAATGCCCGAAGAGCAACTTAGAACCGCCAGAGAAAACGTGTCACAAGCATTAGCAAATTTCCGAGTTCCGGATGGCTTTGATATCGTGTTCGAATGCACTGGCGCTGAATCGTGCATTCAGATGTCAATATATGTAAGTACCGAAGACTGCTCGGTGTGAGGTGGAACGCTTATTCGAGACGTCACAGGCTGCCGTTACTGGTGGGAAGGTTATGCTTGTTGGTATGGGTAGCCGAAATGTCATGTTGCCCCTGTCGGCAGCTGCGTTGCGAGAAGTCGATATCCAGGGGTCCTTCCGTTATGCCAACACTTATTCCGATGCCCTTTCTCTCATTGCTTCGGGAAAACTACAGAACATCGGCAAGTTGGTAACTCACCGTCTGGGCTTGGAGGATATAGCACATGCTTTCGAGCTACTGGCCCGCGGGAAAGATGAAGATGGAAACATGGTTCTCAAGGTCATGATCAACTCATGAAGTGATTGAGTGGATGATACCCGATGCCTTTTCCATTGTCTCTTAGGCTACAGCAGCACTTCTACACAGGCTCGACGTGCTATATGTAACTTTATTCGATACAGTTTGGCGACAATACCTCGTTGTGGCCCACTGTCCACACAACCTCCATCATCCAAAGGGGATACTATATCTCGCTCCCGTGAGACCATGGATCGCCAGTACAGCTATTTGCACATCGAGGTTATCTTCATGCTAGGCGAGACAGCGCGACACGTGTGGTCGACTCCGAGGGGGAAATTTTACTTAGCTAAACACGTACCTGTGGTGTGTAGAAACGTCTCCCGGTAGGTCTCGACGTGTGAACAGATCTCGCACAACTCTAAGCTTCTCCCGCGAAAATTAGGATATATATCTTGAGAGATTTCTATGAGAGTGCGGACCACTTGGAAGAATAACTACACGCTGATATTGTCAAGAGGAACCAAGAAGAGTATGGGTTTTTTTCTGTTGCGAGACGTATTTGTGTGCCACACCCGACCAATGTTCTGGCAAGTCGCCATTGTGCCGTTCGGTTTGACATCCGAAAATATGACGGCACACTACTCGGCGTGGTAGCACCACATCGGGACTGGCCGAGTGAAGCGAGGGTGGGAAAACGAGTACACGTAAATTGGGGTCCACCCAGGCGCTCCTTGTGCCACGGACTTGATCATACCTCGATACAACCGATACTGATTTAGGACGAAGCTAAGCGTTGTCTATCCTGCCAGATCGACCGCGGCGAGCCGCGACGGATCATAATTGGAGACTCCAGGAACACGGGGACAACTGTCACTGCGCGGTGTTCTCGAAGTGAGCTGTTCGTTTTGTTCCGCCAGCGGAACCATTTGGTTTGCGATGCATTTCTGACTTAGACAGATCCGGATTTGCGGGCCAGTATCGACGACATTTCGTTCCATGAGCGTGGCTGTTCGCGTCAGTTGTGGAGGGACTTTCACCCCTGTCGTGCCATCAGAGCTAGTAATGGTCTGGCATGATTCAGAGTGAGCTTCTTATCAGCCGTGTCAAGGTTTGGTCCTAGGTCAGAAGCGCCACCGGCGGCACTCCGTCACAACGGCCCAGAATTGTCATTTCCTGGACGAAGAGGGTTTCAGGATTTGCTGTCATGGTTCGGTCCAACGGAGCGTCTCCACTTGTCGGAGTTTTTCGCGGACCAGCTTCTGGCCACATATATCTATCCGTTCGAGCGCTACAAGCGCATGTACCGTCGTCTGTTCCTCGTCCGAGATTTGGCCACGTGGTGCCTGGCACTTCGTGGCTTCCAGCGTATGACGAGCCTGGGGGTTTGCGAGGCGTTCTTGCGCGTCGAAGCTCTTCCCAGGGCCATGGACCAACCCTGCCTTTTTTCGTGTTGACTTGGCGGCGGTCCCAGGCCATCCGTTGGTGGTGAGCGATGAAGACGGTCCGCATTTCCGTTCCGCTCAACAGCAGGAATGGAGGATTTGGCACATCACGTACAGAAGTGACAAAGTGGACAGAGCAGCGTCACCTCGCCGTTATGAGATTGCATCTGCTGGGAAAACGATTGAAGGTTAGCAGCAAGAAGGGTGACAAACGAGTCGGTAAACAATACATACCAGGCTAAAAAAAACAAAAATAAAGATAATTTTCTCATGCAGTACCCCTGATCTTGCAAGACGTTTCAGATCTCCTCGACACTGGCGCATACCATGATGGACACCCTCGTCGGTTTCACCGCCCTACTGCATTGGCCACAACGGAGTGATGACTCTGATATGCGGTCATGCTCGATTGTCATGCCATCGTCGGAAGGGGTTTGCACTACAGTCGAAGGCTTTCAGCCTGCGTGGGGGCCTTGGATGACTGGGACTGAATGAGCCATGGTTTGCACGACGCTTTCCGTGATTGAAATTACCATTTAATAATGCCTTGTTCTTCCCCTTGGCCACCAGGGCAAGTTGTACTAAGCTGCAGGTGCACTGCTACGGAGCACCCCAGTTCGCACAATCTCCTGTTTCGTGGTTACTGCTCCTCATCGACGCGTTGCATATCAAACACGGATCCTACTTCCGGAGGTCGGTCATGTCTTTGGCACGTCCGACGAGTTAGACCGAGGCATGTCTATCCAAACGTTGATCGTCCACTTCAGTTTCATCTCTTTCGACAAAAGGAGTTTATGAAAATATCAATTAAGAGATCAAGTACGCCATACAACTAATATACAACAACCCATGGAATCCACCGTAAATATAGGACGAGATCCACATCTATTTGGCAGCAGATGTTGAAAACTAGAACGAGGTTAAAATCAAAGACGCTTAGAAGCTGAGATGAACCTGCCTTGGTGACACTCTTCGTTCCTTCAGAGATAGCGTGCTTGGCAAGCTCACCCGGGAGGATTAAACGCACTGCCGTCTGAATCTCTCTCGATGCAATAGTGGATTTCTTAGAGTACGAAGCAAGTTCTGGGGAATGGGTGAGCCAAGAGCAACAGAACAAGGGGAGTATACTCACTGGATGCTTCAGTTGCTATGCGTTCGAATATGTCGTTCACAAAGGAATTGAGGATGGCCATAGCCTTGTTTGAGATACCAGTGTCAGGGTGGACCTGCTTCAACACTGGAACGAGGATAAGGAGATACAGGTATGCAGAAAAAAGGAACGCACCCTTGTAAATGTACGAAGAGTAAGTCTCCTTGCGAACCTTGCGCCTCTTTTTCTTTTCGCCCTCTGCCGGAGCAGCACTCGACGTCTTGGATGTCTTGGACGCCTTCTTGGTGGCCTTGTCGGATACAGGCGCCTTGGCTGGGACTTTGGAAGCAGTGGAAGGGGGAGCGGCGACCATGTTAAATAGGTTACTTGTTGGCTGAGGGCGCGGACAGTTGACAATATACGGGAGAGGGAAAAGGCGTCATGGCGGGTTATATACCTCCTGAGACGCGTGTGGTCATGTTTGGCAGACGCGTCGAACGCGTCGCGCTTTTGTTGATGTGCAAACCTTAATTCGTCCACCCCGCCGCGTGGGTATAAAGAGTGGTGGGACACATTTCGGATGGCCACATATTTGTCCCCTCGTCGCGGCACCCATTACTACCTCCTCCAAATCGATATCCAAGTCTTCTGAAGTACAATGTCAGGAAAAGGTGGCAAAGCAAAGTCGGGTGGCAAGGCTGCTGGTGATTCCGTCCCAAAATCCCAATCGCGTTCTGCCAAGGCTGGCCTCCAGTTCCCAGTCGGTCGTGTGCATCGTCTACTGAAGAAGGGCAACTACGCACAGCGCATAGGGAATGGTGCGCCTGGTGAGTTTTGGATCGTAGCCCGCTGTGAAAGAAGGACTCACCACTCGGTGCAACAGTCTACCTCGCCGCTGTTCTCGAGTATCTTGCAGCCGAGATCCTCGAGCTGGCTGGCAATGCCGCACGCGACAATAAGAAGCAACGTATCGTGCCTCGACACTTGCAACTGGCCATCCGGAACGACGAAGAGTGAGTCTGGTATGCTTCGGATGCTTGGATGTGATTTATTGAGATGCGCCCAGGTTGAACAAGCTCCTTGGCGATGTGGTCATCTCGCAAGGTGGTGTTGTGCCCCACATCAACCCTGAATTGCTACCTAGCAAAACATCAAGGGGCAAGAAGGAAAGCCAGGAAGTTTAGGTGCTCATGACCAGATTGTTGTGCTTTCTCTTTGGTGTAGGACGTATTGTATTCTATAGTACTTATTCATCTCCTTTATCCACTACCGATTAAACATGTCACGTGCCAAGGTTCGTGTTGTCGTACCATTTTTGTGCGGCCTCGAATAAAAGCGCGTCGCTCTTTTCGTTTTGACCTTTGGCTTGATTTGTGGGTGCGACGAATTTGGTCTTCAACGCAAATCCCATGTCACGATCCAAGACTCCACCTTCGAAGCCCTCCGCGTCTTCGGGAAGCTTTTTCAAACGATGGACACTAAGCGCTGTGGTCTTTGGCCTGCTCTGCGTGGCGTGTGGCTGGTTAGACTCGATCAAGGTGAGCAGGTCATTTACTGAACCGTAGCTGGACTAGAACGTCGGTGGTTTCGTACAGGACAGATGGTATGTCCTGGACCCACCTTTCCTACACGAGCTCGCACGGGATGCGATTGCTGCATCCCCAGACAATACTGAGGGCATGATTCAACACATTGTCGCGAACCTTACGTCGACCTTTCCGGCAGAGTCCAACCGAATCTCGCTGAACACGAACACGTCCGAATGGGTGTTCAATAATGCTGGAGGCGCGATGGGCGCCATGTACATCATCCACGCCTCCATCACGGAATATTTGATCATTTTTGGTACGCCCCTTGGTACCGAAGGACACACTGGGCTGCATACGGCGGATGATTACTTCCACATTCTCGTTGGTGAGCAGTGGGCGTTCAGACCGGGTGCTCTCGAGATGGAGAGGTATAAACCGGGAGACGTCCACTTGTTGCCACGGGGGACTGCGAAGCAATACAAGATGCACGAAGGGTGTTTTGCCATGGAGTATGCACGAGGTCGGTCTTTCGAGCGATTTGGAAGACCTGTGACTGACAGTTGGGTGTGATGTACAGGATGGATTCCCTTGATGCTACCGTTCGGGTTTGCCGACACGTTGTCGTCGACGCTCGATATCCCGACGCTGTACCACACTGCACGCATCACGGGTCGCGAGATGATCAAGAACGTCTTCATTGGAAAGATTTGAAAATGTACTTGATTTAATTTATACCACTTGGGCGGCGTTGCTGGTAATGAGGACGGTTTTCGTTTGTTAATTCTGGTCTGTCTTGTGTGTGTCGTGTCGTGTCTGCTCGCCCTCTGCCCGGGGCGGGGTAAGGTAACGGGTGTTATAAAGAGGGAGATGACGTCTGATGCAAAAAGGTGGCGCGGCTTGCACCCTGTTTTTTGTCGCTGTGGAGCCATCCGTGTACTACATGAGCGGACCTTTGCGTTCCCTTCTCTCTCTCTCGCCATCGTCGTCGTACCCCAAGGCATGTCTTCTTCTTCCGTGCGTACCACTTCTTCCACTTCTTCCACCTCCTCATCGTCCCCCTCACCTCTCTCCGCAGCCATCACCTCCCTCTCACTCCCCTTCCTCGCCCGAACAACACTCCCCGCCCCCCCATTCGACACCGACAAATGATGACATCGAGGCAGTCATCAAGATGGCAACCTCCACCCTCCCATCCATCGACAGACCGCTCCGCGATACCCGCACACAACTCTTTGTAGGAAATGTACGTCTCTTTTCCCTCCTTCATCCTCCCCCCCCCATCACATCCTCCCAGCTACCGTACCGCGTCCGCTGGCAGGACCTCAAAGATCTCTTTCGTCGTGCCGGAACAGTCCTTCGTGCCGATGTATCTCTCGGCCCAGACAACCGTTCGCGTGGCTATGGCACCGTCCTCCTAGCCACCGCAGAGGACGCAGGGCGTGCCATAGACATGTTCAACGGCTACTGTTGGCAAACACGCGTCCTCGAAGTACGCCCAGACCGTCTCGGCGCAACCCTTGACGCAGAGTTCAATATGACCCCTTCCTTTCCAAACCCATCTGTATCTTTCGTACAACCCACTAATATCCCTATCTTGAGCGCATTGAACAATCTCGACGAGCTTGCAGTCGCCCTCCCAGGGAACGGTGAGTTACTTAGCGGAGGAACAGGCTTACGCACCCTTTTCGTTGGCAACGTACGTCTCATCTCTTTTGCCCATCACATCGATCAACACCGCGCGATCACTTCTTGACCCCTTCTCATTCTCTCCCACCGTATTGCTCACCCGATCCCCAAGTTACCCTTCCACATCCAATGGCAGGATCTAAAAGATCTCTTCCGTGCCGCCGGCGCAGTCACACGCGCAGACGTTGCCCTTGGACCCGACGGTCGTTCTCGGGGCTTCGGCACCGTCACTTTCGTAACCGAAGACGGCGCAGAGCGTGCCAGACGTATGTTCGACGGGTAAGTTGGACGTGTGGCCGGCTCGCCTTGCACACGCACACGCTTGAGCCCTATGATTAGTCTGCAATCTTTACTTCTCCTTACACGGTGGTATTCACTCGCTCATCATACCACCATTTGATAGGTATGAATTCAATGGCAGGCTGTTGAAAGTTCACTACGACAAGTTTTCCCAATCATCTCAAAACGTTACGCTTGTCGGTCTTTCACCACAAGCTACATCAACCTCGCTTGTCCCGCCATATGATTCACTTTCTCAGTTGGCTTCGCCAATGTCCCGATTCGAAGTCCTTAGTGCTCATGAGGGCAGACCACTTTCTCACCTTGATGCACTGGCTCAGTCACAGTTACATCTCGATCTCCAGCGCTCCCGACTTGAGGCTGAGGGCCTTACAGCTGCCCAATTAGACGCTCTTCTCGCTCGGCCACGTAGTTCATCATTTAAATCGCCTTCACTAACACCATCCGTCGCTTTGTCTCAATCTCCATCGCATCTCTTGTTGCAACCGCAAACCCAGCCATTCGGCGGCAATTCTTTGGGCGCATCAATAGCGCAATCCATCCTTCCCCCTTCCTCTCGTTCCCTGTCGCAGCCGCATTCCCTGACTGGATCACCTCATCCGATATCGGCAAAGGTGTCGTCTGCTGGCTCTTCAGTGCATGGCTCTAGTACGACAGATCCCTTGGGAAGTGTCACGGACTTGACATTGGTCACTGACCTGAATGACATCAAGTTTACTCCTGAGTCCATCTCGTCGATTGGTACAACCTTTGGCTCTCCTCGACCTAGTCTAAGTGCCAATTCCTCTCAAACGTCGAGTTTCAGTTCCACTGGGCCCCGTAGACCGAATTTGAGCACAACATCATCCAAGGGAGACGTGTTCAGTGACGGGGTGAGCCTTGGCTTGGGCTCACAGTCTGCAAGACTGTCGTTTGGTGCTGCCGGTTCAGAGAAACCTTCCTTCGGTATCTCAACTTCCGAAAGACTTTCATTTGGCGCCAGCTCGGAACGGCATCTTTCGATGGGCTCAACGACCTCGCACAGTTCTAGTACGGGTGCACCATCTCAACGACCCACGGTCCACCTTTCCGCACCGGCCTTGGAGGACGACACAGCGCCTTCATCGTCAGCCTCATTGTCGGCGATAGGAACCTCGCCGCCTCCGCTGGGTTCTGTGATCATGGCGCTCAATGTACCAGCTGAAAAGTCAGGATCGCAGTTAAAATCAACGGCATCGACTTCCAAAACGACTTCCCTTCGTTCGCTTAATAGTGGCGATGTCAGTAACAAGTGGCCTGAGCTTTCAAAGATTGGATCGCTGGAGAGTAGAGGTGTTCAAGCGTTGTCGAGCCATGGGAACACCCAAACGCCTCCGCGAAACACGTCCGAAGGGCCGTTATCTGAAGCGACGCTGTTAGCACAGTCGATACTTAACACCGATTCGTCTCCTACTCCTGACACTACTTGGGGTATGTCAAAGCCTCTCGTACGCAAAGACTCCCCTGCGAGCAAAGTTAACGGGAATGTCGACTATGTTACGACGGCACCGGGTGCGCTGGGGGTGCGCCGTGCTAACAAACTTCAGAACAAACAGGCAGAGGAGAGGAGGAAGTCGTCGACGCCCTCTGTAGAACAACAACCCCAGACCCCTTCGTCAATAGGGTCCCATGGTCACGGCAAAAAATCTACACAGACATCTTCTCATCGACACCCGGGACCGATTTCGCTTCCCCCACCTGCCGCCTTCACCCTTCCGCCCGCGGTAGTTTTCTCGCCACATGCACACCCTCAGAGTCCGATTTATCATCCAGGGTACCCTCTTAGTCCCGTGCATCCGCATCCAATGGGCAGCCCGCTTCACCACCCTATGGGCAGTCCCCTAACCCATCCACCCCACGTGCACAGTCCGCTTCACCATCCCAGTCATCCACAGTATGGTGCATACCCTCATCACACGGCTCCTGTGCATTATGGTGTGATGACTCCTCATGGCTTACCCCCGATCACACCCAGCATGCCACCTTTCACATTCTTGCCTCCGCAGGTACAGACCCCAACGCAAAACGGACATATACGGGAGGATAAAGGGAGTGAGCCTCGGAGCCAACACGTCCCTCAGGAGGAAGGGAGGCAATATGATCCTGCAAAAGGGGAGTCAACTGCGCAAGCATCTTCGTCTACATATTATCCGCAGTCTTCCAATGCCCCGCAACAGCGAATGCAATACACACAGATCCCCCCACACATGTTCTCGCCTGGAATACCACTTTCTCCTACAATCATGGTGCCGTTATCACCGGGAATTGTTGCCCCAACGGTATCCGTGCCCATGGCCGGCGTCCCAGTGCCGATGACGCCTGGCGTGGCATTGACACCTGGGGTAACGATGACTCCCGGCGCGTTTTGGTCACATGCACCATGGATGAACCCGGCAGTAGGAGCGCCCGTGCATGCCGGGAGCGGACAGAATGGACTATCGCATATTGCCGCCGAGGGGTACTTCCCACCTGTCAGCCAACCCAGTGGGGATGCGGGCTACTTCCCACCCGTGTCGAGCGTTCTCAATAATGTTCTCAAAGAGCATGTGTTCATGTCGGAGAATCCGCAGGATGAACGGGAAGAAAAGGCCACGGAATTTCTGTCTCGAAGTCCATCTCCGAGCCTGTCCCAGGTATCCTCTCCTGATCCTTCCCCGGAAAGCCCACAGGATGCTCATCGTAAAAGAGGTTCGCAAGCCATGAAACGTTCGACCTCCGCTCAGTGTGAAGGTGGTTTTCCGAGGCGAAACGGTTTATTCCATCGGGAGTCGAATCCCGATGTGAGTATAACAACGAACAAGGGTTCGAAGGAAACATAAGGGCGTCTTGGGTAATATATTTGGTTTCGGATTTGTGCTGAGCAATTTCCAATGTCCAGGCCTTGTTCACTTGGTTTCACTTATCTTTGTAGCCCCTAGGATTTTTGGCTCATTTCCATACAGACATTGGTTTCTGGGATCACTGAATCGGTTGTAACTGGTTTTCACCTTTTTCCGTTTGTTGATATCCGTGATCTGTGTTGCTAGATTACTGTTGGAGTTGTTATGTATACCATCTTGGAGTCGCCCCCCTTCTGCCAATGCATTCGGTTCGTGCAGTATTACCTGTCGCTCTGTACCACCGCGTAAATAAACATCTAATCTATACACTGACTTGGATTACGCCGACGACGCAAAGCCATGATTCCAGACCTGTCTTTCATTGCGGCCCCGATGGTCAACCAAAGCGATGCACCATTTCGTATGCTCACTCGGCGGTATGGCGCGACGTTGACATACACTCAGATGCTTGATCCGCATAGGCTGCTCAACGACCCTGATTACCTGCACTTTCATCTTCGCGATCTCCAGTCCACACATCCCGATTGGAGCGCCTATACACGTCCTGTGGTGGTGCAACTCAGTGGTAACGATCCAGAGGTGATCGTGCATGCAGCACGACGTGTTCAGGCTTATTGTGATGGTATAGGTGCGGGGTCATCTGGCGTGATCTTGTTCGTCGTTCACGCAAGCTCACTTCAGACTTGAACCTTGGGTGTCCGCAGGAACATGCGCGGCAGGGTCATTTTGGAGGGTATCTACTTACGAAGAAGGACTGGCCGTTGGTGGCCACAATAGGTTTGCCGTTCCAATCGTCCTGATCGTGCGAGCCTGACTCTCTCATCTTGCCTTCTATGACAGTCTCCGCGATGGCTCGCTCTCTCACTGTGCCGGCGTCTGTAAAAATACGTCTCTGCCCCGCAGCTAAAATGACGGAATTCGGGCACCTCCTCGAGCATGCGGGCGCGGCTTGGATTGCCTTGCATGCACGCCACGTATCAGCCAGACGGCGACGCCAAGGTGCAGCCGACCTCGATGTCATACGCGAGCTCAAACGGGAGCTCGCAATCCCTGTCGTCAGTAACGGCAATGTCCGGACATTTTCAGACGTCCAGCACAACGCGTCGTACACCGGCGCGGACGGCGTCATGGTTGGAGAAACGTTGCTCGGTAATCCTTGGTGTGTGACGCTTGTTCTCACTGGTCTTTGGCTCCTCCGCCCGTGTCCTACGAAGACTAATCCGACAATTGTCAGCCTGTTTTCGGGAGAAGTGGTTCGAGATCCAGTTCTCATGGCCTTGGACTATCTCGAGACGTGCAAGCGTCTCGCGGGTGTGGCGACGCTCAACACGATGCAAGCGCATGTGCGACATATCGTCGAGTTCCAATGGTACATCTTGATCTCGAGATCACCGCAGGGCTTTGGTGACGACCCAAGTTCATCGTAGCGCGCGTCGTCCCTGGTATTCGAAATTTCGGCCCGCCCTGAATGCGTGTGAGAGCTTGGAGGAGATCGAGGGGGTATTGAGGCGTCAAGTGAGCCGCTGGCGAGAGAAAGCGAGTCGGCTGCTCGACGGAGCAACAAGAGGACATGGAGGCGAGGAAGAGATGAGACGAGATTCTGATTTGGAGGATCTCGGGGATGTGTTGAACCTCCACGGTTTCAGCGAGGGGTCGCTTGATCGACTACCGGTATCGAATGTCGGCGGATCGGCAATGGACCTCGAAGGAGATAGCAATTAACCCGCTCTGTTTCAGATCTCGCTCACACAGCACGGTCACTGTATGTCAGATAGAGCCTGGTTCACGGGAGGAAGCTGGTCGTTCTCGGCCTCGGGGAGGCTATTGCGAATTAACAGATATGGACGTCGTAACCGAGTAGATTACATCGAAAAGTCATGTATCAAAGTCGCAGTCAACTTGATCCAAACCAGGAAGGATGGTATGCAGCCACGTCACTGTCGCCGTCCAACGAGTTGAAGCGAGTGCGGGAGATGTTATGCGGGTAGGCTAGGGTGGGGGACGGCCAGACATCTCGACGAGTCAAGGTCTCGATTCATCTGAGGGAGGTCCTGCCAATATGATGAACCCGTTAGGATAAACATCCAGGGTTGCCTTGAATATTCATACCGTAAGGACACCAGCATGGCAGCATCTACTGATAATATAGATACTTTGATGAGATGGATTGGTAACGGGACGGCACCTAGGAACCACGTATCGTGCGTCAGCTCTGCACGCAGCCGAGCACCGCCGGCGACGAACTACGTGGGGACGTGGAGAATTTGGTCAGCCGATGACAAGTGGGGCTGCGGTTTCCCTCAGTCACGCGGCGGAGACACAGCGTGGCTCGGACCGTCGAAGTGAAGTCGACGGTTGCAGCAATGGTCACAGCGAGGCCCCGAGTTGGTCGTCTTCATTGACCACCGAAACTTCACTGCCTAGTAGTCGTAAAACCCAAGGCGAGAAGACCGCTGCGATCTCAAATGTGTTCCGTGCAGTGACACGACAAGAACCACAAAGGACGTTCTGTAGTCCAATAGCGTGAGTCGAGCGATCTATCTCGGCTTCTCGACCATCCGTATCTCACAAAATATGTTTATTCGTGCAGTAATTGACAAGCATTGGTAGCAGGTGGAGTGGATCACTAGAGCAGCTATAAACCGCGCGTACGCTTGAGTAAACCATAGACGGAAAAAAATGATAGAAGAACATATTAGGAGCACTCGCCAGCCAGGAGAGAATTTTCTTTCTTTCAACTGGTCCTAGTACCTTGAGAAGCGAAATGATACGTAACGATCAGTGGGGACATAGCGGGGTCGAAAACACGAAAGTATACCACCGCCCACAACGCGTGTGGGAGTATCAACCAGACGTAATCCCGACACCTCCACTTCCTTTTCTTGTCCTGATTACTTTGTTCCTCAAAGCTCTCTCTTTTAATTCATTTTCGCGTTTCTCTAACTCTTGTTTTTCAGTGGCATCTTCATCCTTGGTACTCCTGCCCTACTCCATGAAGATAAAATTCAGTAAATGAGCATCGAATACAACAAGACCACTAACCTGCTTTTCTTCGTCGTCCCATCTCGACTTGGCAGCGTTCGCTTGACCTTTGATCTTTAGTTCACCTCTTGAATTTTGAGGGAGGTCGGAATCGAGCATTCTAGAGTGCACTTCTGGCTTGTCAACATCCATCGTGGCGGGGGACGGATCTCGCCTAGCACGACGTTTATCATCTATAGTCCGGTCGCGCTCTCTAGAATCTCGGCGGCGCGATGGTGGTGGCGTACGAGAGCGAGATGAGCTATCGCGCCCACCCTTGCGACCACCTCTAGGACTTGGACTCCGGCGGCGACTATATCGAGGTAGGGGGGAAGGAGAACGACTTGAGGGTGGTGTTGGGGATCGGGAAAAACGGCGTTTACGGGGCGGAGGGCTCCGACTGTCGCGACGCCTGTCTTTCCCTCCACCGTACCTTCTTGGAGGTGAACGAGAACGAGAAACAGAACGTCTCCGCCTCCGAGGGAGCGGGGGCGATCGTGAACGGGACGGAGAACCACGTCTAGAAGGGATCAGAGAAGGAGACCGTTGGCGCCTGCGAGGAGAAGGCGAACGACTAAAACGACGGCGTGAGCGCTGAGGAGGGGAGCGGGAGCGGCGAGCGATGGACGGCGAGCTAAATCTCTGAGGTGTACGAGAGCGCCGACGGGGAGGAGGTGAGCGAGAACTGCGAGCATCAAACGGTGATCCCGATGGAGAGCGACGGCGTTGTGGCAGCGGAGAACGCGAGGACGGACGACGGCCTTGGCGCTGAAGGAGACTGATTCAGTCGGTTTGAATACTCATGACGATGGGATACATACACCACCACCACGGCCACCCCAGCCGTTGTCTCTGCCTCTGCCGCCGCCTTCAAAGCCTCCCCGGCCACGACCCCTGCCTCGTCCTCGACCTCTGCCACTACGCTCACCTCTTTCGTTTTCTCGGATCTCATCCAACCTGGCTCTGCGATCTCTTTCGCCAAAGGCGCGTTGGTCGCTCTCCCTTGCTTTGCGCATTTCTTCCTTTTTTTCCTCCACAAACGTCTTTGGGACACCGGCGGGCGAATCCTGGGCCTCAAGCAAGAGGCTCCAGAGTGCTGTCATAAAAGCAGGGGTAGAAGACGTAAGGAAGCCGGTCAGGTTGATTTGCATTTTTTTCGGGTCGGGAGTCTGTACAACGTCAACCAGTCAAATTCGGAGCTGGGTAGTGACACGATGCTTACGGTGTGGTTCGGATCCTCAAGTAATCCCATGGCGTACTCGACGACAACCTCGTCTTCGAAGCCAACGAGCCCAGTGACCTTTTTGGCGATCCACGGTTTTATGACCTGTAAATTTACTTTTTTCATGTCCACCTGGGACAATCAACGACTCGTCAGGCAGCAGGGTGGCGAAGACATACTTTTTTATCGAATTCTTGAGGGAACTTCATCGTCTTGAGGAGCTTGAGTTCCTTGTCGGAGAAGCGCCTGTCCTGGTCTGCCGACGTGCCCTTGAAGAATCCTTGTGCGAGCGTGATCAGCACATGTAGCTTTTTGTGCGAGAACTGAGTATCTTTACCTGCGTCTGCCATGGTTGGGACAAAGGGCGCGTGAGAACACGAGCGTATTTGGCGTGTTTCTTATTTACTAGCATTACTGACTCGTGTTTCTAAGTTTCCACTAGTACAACACTTCCCGTTCGTCGAACCCGACCTGGACTTGCAACACTCCGCGCTCCTGCAGCATCCCCAGTCGCTCCCTGACCACTTTTCCAAGTCCATGTTCACCCTTGTTAGATATGACGACCCGCACCTCCTCTAATTGGGACCACACTCGCTGGTCAAACACCGCAGCCAGCCCATTGAAATCGACCGCCAACATCGCGCGTACATCGGCTGGGTACAACGCAAGCGAGAGCACACGCATCTGCGACCGTATCTGTGACAGCAGCGACGTGAGTGCCGCCAGCGCTCGCCGTGGCGGCCTCGCCTCTCGTTCAAATGGGTCCACTGGCGGCGGGGAAGGAACGACAAGCCCAAAGATGTGGACCTCCTCTAGGCTCTTGTTCTCGCCAAGCGCCATTTCCCTCACCAGAGCATCTACACGCCAGGTCAGTCATGTTCATCGCTGGTTGCTATCCAACACTCACCCCCCCTCTCCACGAAATCCGTTTCAAATCCAATATGCACTTTCCTCAGACTTTGACCTACACTCTTCAGAAACCCGCCAACCGCACTGGCTTCCGATAAACCCACCCCTCCTATTCTCACAGTTTGGATGCCTCCTCGTTGGCCTTTGAAACTTGCTATGATCCACTTGAAAACAGTTTCCATAGGCGCATCCCTAACTCCCACTTCATTCAACCTCCTCGGTGGCGGCTTTATAACACTCTCCTCGTCCACTGTAGCATTGAAGAACCATGTCGGTGTGTTATTCTTGGCGCAGCGTATTCCGTCCAGAGTGAGCACCTCCAGCTCTGTAAACTCGCCCAGGAAGTCGCACATGTCTCTTGTCGTGTGGAACACGAATCCACGCAACGTTAGACTTCGTACACACTTGAATTCTTGCAGACAAGTTGCGCGCGAGTCGGAGGAGAGATATTCCCAAGTAATCTGCTCCATCTCAAGTCTTTGGATGCGAGAAAGATGTGCCGCGAGATACGGAAGAGCACCGTCCAGCCATTTCGGATCCCAGGCATTTCCACGTGTCTCCCGGATGGACAGATGCGCGACGTAGCGTCCAAAGCTGGGTATAGTCCACGTTGGACGACCACCACCCGAGTCCTGCATATATGCCCGTAGTAACCGGACAAACGACATACCCTTCTTCCGACTACTCAGCCTCACGCCTGTCCATATCCCGAACCTCGCGGTGTTCAGCCAGAACTTGCATACGAGCGCGCAGGTGCAAAGGGCATTGCGGTCTGCAGGATCTCCAGGATCATCTGGATACAGTGACTGAGGGACGCGACGAGCAATAGCGTCGATGACTTCGAGGTGAATTTCAGCCGGAAGTGAAGGAAGAGACCGTGATTTCCCTGTTATGGGGGTGATGGCCGGGGCGTCAAGTACAGCTAATTCTGCGCACGGAGTTCCGCGTTCGCCACCCGAAACAAACGTATACGAAGAGAACAATGGCCGACATTGGATGTTGGTGGTTAGAGGTCCAGTGAGCTCGATTGGCATGGTTGGAGATGTCCAGCGGTATCAGGCAACGGAAATGAGTTTATGATTTTGTTGACCGTGAATCAAGGAAAAGGCCCAATACCCGCTCCAGGCAATAATTAGATAGCTGTGGTATCCAATCAGATGGGGACGTACAGACTGTCGCTTCATACCTGGGTATGCGTACGAACCGTTGCAGGGTAGTGACAATGGTCAGAAAAATGGTCGTTTTATGGGCTGCCTCTTGCACTGGTGCGCAAGAAAGACGGGGTCAGTGAGTGACCGATGATGATGAATCGCACCCGGACTAGAAAACTTATACCTGCCTCGATCGACAAAATACATGCAATCATCTCCCTTTTTATCGATGTAGGTGGAATCATGTCTTGTTTCGAGCAAGCTAGTGAGTCACGGTACTGTTCCTAGCCGACTCCATGCGTCGGCCGAACCATGTACTGCAAAGCGCTGGGTTGTTGTCTCGGGGACACCGCAATGCAGCTGACTGCAGGTTCCGTGATCTATTTCCGGGTGGCTCATCTTGTGGTCCAAGAATGGGACCCTCCTGGGCGCTCTCGTCGCCACTGTCTCATCCGAGTTCCTTCACCCTGTGGAAAATTGACTGTCTGAATGTGTTGCATTTCAAATTCTGTTCCACTTGGTCAAGGACCCGCTCTAAGAATGTGATTACCAGTCTCCAAGACCTCCGTCTTTGTCCCACCACTCCATGCGTCCCGGGCGCGGGCAACCGAGCGCGCCTTGACGACTGTCTCGTTAATGGCACTGCCAAGACCGGGGCCAAGCATTGTCCGAGGTAGCGTGCAGTGACTCGAAGATGTGGCGCGTTAGTAAGGGAGGAGGTGTGCATTATCCACCGAGATGACCATACGGAGGTACAGTGGTCATGGACGTTAAGCGGAAAGTACGGCCAGAGGTGCCTGGATATCAGATACCTCACCGTAACCAATGTTAGCATCGGTGCTACCACTGGGTGCGTGGATGTATCCCTCCTGAAAAGTGAATATGCTCGGATCCTCGAGGGTATGTATAATGGCCCGCTTCTCGGCTGTTGTAGTGGATCTGACAAAGTAGTTTGCTTCAGTGTCGACATCTTCCTTGTCTGTCGCTGTGCTTCACCTATCGGTTCGTCTCTCAAACAAGGACCGCGATACAGACATGAGGGATATCAGCGACCAAGGAGTACGTTGGCAGGTTTGATGGCAAATAAGGATCAAGATTCGCCGTATGGTTGTACAACCCCCCTACTGCAACGCATACTGCGAGTGTGATTGGGCCCAATGGGCAGTGCGGCGCAATGGTAATGTCCAGCGCTCTTTGTTCGAAAGAATGGCCTGAAGTTGTGCCGTGAATACAGACGCTCTCTGACGGTAATAGAAATGGAGACGGAATGCGCAATATCTGCGAACTTGGACGGAAAGGTCGGGAGGAGAGGCGCTGCGTCCATCACGTCCATTATTATCAAGGCGAGAACGGGTGGTCCAGAACCCGGTACATGTCTTCGGTGAACAAGATGCCTTCCTTGTCAAGTAGGGCTGCGAGTTTACGGGCCATCTCCCTGTGAGGTCGTCCATACCCAGCTAACGGACTTCCTTGACGCGCTCAACGGTCAGAACGTCAGGTGAATCGATCCATGCTACTCCCCCCCCTAGATTAGCCGAGTGCCAAAGCCCGCATTTGGAGATGGCCAATTGCTAGCGTTCATCTTGACGGCGGTGGATCCCTCGCGTTCCGTTCTGCTACTGCCTCGCGTACAGCGCTAGGGTGGTCACCGCCAATCCAATCATACTACACACGAAGGGGATCGCGGGCTTTACCACCCAGCAGCTGCCAGATCTGGACGCCTAGTTTCTTGCCTTTAATATCCCAGAGCGCAATATCCAATCCCGACAGCGCCGACTGGCGCTTGCATGAAGTTTTGCGGCAAGTGTTTTGGCCGAGGGCGTACCTGCACAGGCACCATCGAGGCTGGCCCACCCCGGTAGAAGCGCGCCCTGTAGGCCGCCTGCCAAATGTCCTCAATTCCGTCAGCGTCCCAGTGAATGAATCGGGAGATGAGATGAGATCGCTAAAAGCGCCTTAAATCGCTTCAGTGTGTCCTCGAGGATGGATTCTCTAGAATTAGCGGATCCGCCTGCAGCCTGCATGAAGGGACTGGACGTATAGCTTGAACACTGTGAACACCGAGATGCACCTCGATTTTTAAGATCGGGCTTGGCGCGGCCATTGTGAGCGACATGGTCAAATCGCGACTTGATCTAGAGCGCTTTGATCACTTTTTATCTGGGAAATCACCCAAGTCGGACAACTGCGGCGGATGAACATAGGTAACAAATAATGTTTATCTCGATACATACACTCAATAAACTACGAACTGTGATAAACGCCGGCTAACGATACATATACAGAGGTGCTGTGAGTTCGTGATTTCGTGCATTACTTTGGGGCAGAACTGGAAAACTGAATGTCCGTCAGCGGGTGTGTGCAACAAGCGAATGATGACCACCAACTTTGGTAACAGACTTGGTACCCTCCGAAATCGCGTGCTTCGCAAGCTCTCCCGGAAGGATCAAACGTACAGCTGTTTGAATCTCCCGGGAAGAGATGGTCGATTTTTTCGAGTAAGCAGCGAGTTCTGTAGTGGGCTAAATGAGGCGAAAAGTGATCAACATGAACGTGCGTACTGGACGCCTCAGTGGCGATGCGCTCAAAGATATCGTTGACAAACGAGTTCAGGATGGCCATAGCCTTGTTGGAGATACCAGTGTCAGGATGAACCTGCTTCAAAACTAGTTGACAGGATGAGCAAAAACGTGCCGCGTGGCAGACAAGCAACGGACCTTTATAAATATAAGATGAATAGGTCTCCTTGCGAATCTTTCGACGCTTCTTCTTCTCTTCCCCGGCAGCCTGTGGAGCGGCGGTCTTTGCTGTCTTCTTCGCACCCTTAGCACCCTCAACGGTCTTTGCAGGCTGCTTGGACGCGGTTCCAGAGGCAGGTGCCTTACCGCCCGTGGTGGAGGCTGGTTTTGGTGCCATGATGACGACGGTGCACTGAAGCGAAAGTGGTTGTCATGATCTAAGCGATGCCCCTATATATATCGTGCACGTGATGTTTGTATGTATTTATGCGTGTCGCGTCGTGACGCGTCTGTTTGGCGCGTGTGGGGGTATAAAAACCGCGTCGACGAAAGACGCGTCTCGTTCAACAGCCCCGTCAACATGCCTCTGAAAACTGGTGCCAAGGGCGGAAAGGTTGGTGGTAAAGCCAAGAACGCTACGGGGGATAAGTCCCAGTCACGCTCTCACAGAGCCGGACTGCAGTTCCCCGTTAGCCGGATTCACCGCATGCTGAGAAAATCTGCCCTTGGCCGCCGTATCGGCAGCGGTGCTCCAGGTCGGTTTCTTTACCCCCCCTGGCGTGGTTGTATGCCCTGATTGTCGTGAAACACATGTAGTGTATCTTGCAGCCGTGCTCGAGTATTTGTCTGCTGAAATCCTCGAGCTCGCTGGCAACGCTGCCCGCGATAACAAAAAGCGTCGCATCAACCCGCGACATCTCCAGTTGGCTATTCGCAACGACGAAGAGTGGGTGATAACAGCGCAGTAATATCTAACACTGATGGTATTTTTAGGCTGAGCAAACTCCTTGGCAATGTCGTCATATCTGAAGGAGGTGTTGTACCATACATCAACCCTGCGGTGAGGGACTGGTCACTGGTGTTGAGTTGAACTGCTTGCTCATTCCCTCTACAGCTTCTTCCAGCCAAATCCAAGAAACAAAGTCTAGAGAGTCAGGAAGTGTAATATATGTCTCGATAGTGTATATCATATTTGTCGTTTGCTTGTACGGTACTTATCATTCGACGCATCTCCCATCGACTTTTGTTGTACATTGAAACGAGTCAATTTGAGATATATCCATCTTGATGTTAAATGCTGCTCAACAAGATCTCATTGTGATCCTACAATATTGTATACCACCTAAATGATCCAGATCCAAAAATCTAAGTAGCTTTGCCTTCCATGGTGCCCTCCACAAGCTCTCCCACCCAGGTTTCGAACAAGTTTTGGACCATGACACCTTTTTGATCAAAGAATGCACTGTACTCTCTGGAACCCTGTGCGCGATTCTTGGCTAAAAGGGACTTTCCACCCGAGGTAGACTGCACATAGGTGATGTTGAGGGAATAGGAAGGGGAGTTTGCAGGTGATGATTGGGAAGCCGAGACGGGGCGGGTGCGCGAGGAAATAGTGATACGCTCGGTTATTATCCGTTTGGAGAACGTCTTGCGCCTCCCCACGAAGACGATATCACCCTCTATAAAGTACGCGTAGAGGGCTTGAAGGGACGTCAAAACGACATAGCTGGAGGAGGTAGAGGTCAGACGCGGACGACGGGTATTCTTTGATGAGACACGTGCACTATAAAACCGGCCCAAACTGCGGGCTTGGACTGCTCAAAGTCGACTTTCCAGCCGTAAAGACCGGTGGCAGCGGCAACGAGGACGCCTGCCCAGCCGAGGGTGAGACGCACGTCCGTATGGAGGTGTATCTGTTTGAACAGGTTGGGGCGCGAGAGATACTGTGCTGTGTTTAAAAGGGGCATTGTACACGAGACGAGGAAAACACGTACCCGCTTCAAAGCGTCATCACAAGCGTTCTTGAGGTCGGTCGCGTTTGCGTTGTTGACCTTGATAGTGTCACGTTCCTCTGCAGAGACTGGGATGCTAAGCGGTCCGAGTGGTTTTTCGGGCGAGGTGGAGCTGCTGCGACGAGAGCTCGAGATAGGTGCGGATGACTCTGGTGTGAGGTCTTTCAGAGGCATACTGCTACTGCTGCGAGGGGGAGAGAGACAGAGGGAGACAGAGTTTGGCACAGAGGCGACGTGTTCGATATATGGTGTGAAACTCTTTCTTATTTTGGAAGAGTAGTACCGTCGGTTGTCGAGCGCTAGTGTCAGTCACTACGCTCGCGATGCCAGGATCGATAGCAGTCCTGGGCGGGGGTCTGACGGGCCTGTCTGCTACATTTCACCTTGCGCGACGTTTTCCGACGACGTCCATCGTACTCGTGAACAGGGACGTTCGCTTCGGCGGTTGGGTGCGTTCAGAAAGGCTCACATTGCCTCCACTCGGCGCAGAGTTCCTTCTCGAAGCAGGTCCTCGCACGTTGCGCCCTACTGCGCCCAGCGTGCTCGAGTTGGTGCGTCGCCCACGCCCAGACTCGCCGCTGTGCTTGACTAGTACGCCCGCCAAGACCAGATTCATCTCCTCCACCTCTCCCCGTCCCTTCTCCCCGTCCCTCGCTCGGCCGCACCTGCCAAGAACCGCTTCATCCACCTCCCCGGCTTGCAGGGAATCCACCGCATTCCGTCCTCCCCCCTCGATGTCCTCTCCTCATTATTCTCGTCACATCCACCCCTCGCTCGCACGCTCCTTTCCTCTCTCCTCCGAGAGCCTTTGAAGCAGAGAAACAGGCCACCCGGGATCGAGGACGAGTCGGTGGATGACTTCTTCACAAGAAGGTTCGGGTCTGACTTTGCACGCCTCTTCGCCAGCGCTCTCGTCCATGGGGTATACGCAGCGGACTCTCGAAGATTGAGCTTGCGCGCTACCCTACCTTCCATCTGGGACGCAGAAGAACGTGGTCATGGATCTGTCCTGCTTGGTTCTTTCCATACATCCGCTCTTCCACACACCTCTTACGACTTGGGTGACATGCAGGAAAGGATGCGTAATGTCTCCGTTTATACATTCCGCGAAGGCATTGGCACGCTCGTAAATGCCCTCGTGGATTACCTCCGCAAACAACCCAACGTACGCATGTATGGCGGTGTAAGGATCACGGGCCTTCGCCTCAATCCATCAAGAAATAACCGTTTCGAGGTGATTTCGCATCACATCCCTCGATGTTACGTCGCGGTCTAACGCTCCTTAGGTAACCACGTCGTCTCAAGAGACCCTCTTTCCGACGCATGTCGTCTCTACCCTTCCGCTCCCTGAATTGCGGGGGATACTTTCACCTGCGACACCACTCCCCCATCTTACGACCAACGCTTACTCTTCCGTGACAGTCGTCAACCTCGTGTTCAGTTTACCCCCATCTTCCTCCCCTCCCCTCCATCCGGACGGGTTTGGCTATCTCGTCCCTCGTCCAATAGATGACTACGGTGCCAACAGAAGTTCGGGAATTCTGGGCTGCGTCTTTGATTCGTCCTCGACTGCGGCTCAAGACACACCTGGCCTCGTCAAGATGACCGTCATGTTGGGCGGTCCTTACTTTTTTGGGTTGGCTTCTCCGCCACAAGTGGATGTCTCGATCCTACTTTCTGAACTCGCGGATCAACTAGGACAGCCTCTTCCATCACCCTTATTTGTCAAAGTTCACTCCCATGTGAAATGTATACCCTGTTATGCCGTTGGTCACCCACAGCGAATGGAGGAGCTGAAGCGAACGCTCGCATGTGGACCATGGAACGGTCGGTTGGAAGTTGTGGGTGCGGGAGTGGGTGGCGTGAGTGTTGGTGACTGTGTGGAAGCCGGGAGGAATGTTGGGAGGTCGTGGGGCTAGACTCGTCTGCGTGAGTGACGCGTCGTCGTTGCAGCGCAAATTTACATGCATCGCAAAGTACAGTGAATCAAAAACTGGGTTTAACTCGTGCTGCGCTCATGCTTGGTCATGCCGATGCTTCTGCGAAGTTAATGATAGGGGCGATGAACGGAAGTTCGATAGACCTCCCTTATGAAGCACTGGATCCGATAGCATGTCTGCCGCATTGTCTTCCCATGGAAAGGGACCAAGGGACCCATCACTCCATTTCGAAGCTAGATCAACGTCATTATCAATGCACCTGTTCTGCTATTTGGGCATCCTGTGTGGCCAAAGGTCTGTGATTCGTCATTATCGCTCTTGACAAGGACCAGGCGCAGGTATATGTCTGTAACAGGCTCCCGAGCTCCATGGGCCCGATGCTCGGTGGCGTCTGTTTAGCGTTTATCTAGACCCCATTCCGATCATAAGCGGCAACTTGCCCGAACACGGTGCTCGCACTTGGACACATTACATCCACGGCGGACTGTCGTGGCGGTCAGCGTCTCCACAAAACGTGCCTCAACCCTTGCTGTATATGTAGACTGGCACGCCTTTGAAGTGGACAGTCGCGCCTACCACCCTTTTTTCTGCAGGTTGATAACTCGGTCAAATTGACCCATCTTTTCGTCCTTTCGCGTTACCCCTCCTCCATGGCCCTTTCAATGGCCATACCAATCTACCGTCATAACCAAGTCTACGACGACTGGGAAGTTGCGTCGGTGTACGATAGCGATGACTGTGAAAGCCTAGGTCGAAGTGCATGCGACGAGTCCTTGCATTCGTCGGCTTCGGTCGATGATCCTGCCCTGTACATGCACGGTCACCTTTACGAGGACGGTCGTCCTCAAGTCCGGTACTCGGTACCAGAAAACTATATGTCGATGGCGTATACCCGTCCTCAACGGGACATGCGCACGGCACCCAGGAAGCAAAACGACTTTATCGTACCTCCTCCCGGGGTGATATTTCCATCCCAGGATTGGAGTGTCTCTTCGCAAGATGCATACCGCTCCTGTGCGCCAAGCCAAATAGCACCCTCACCCATGCATTTGGGTTTGGCTGAGCCACCCCCATCCTCTTTACTTCTCTCACCATCTTCGCCGTCGCGTGGATCTTCTCCACTGATAAGGCTACCGTCGCCTACGACGATCGCGCACGGCCAACTTCCTAACGCGACCTCTGTCATCACGTCGGGTACTGTGACAAAGGTCGGCACACATGCATCTGCTATGATGCAACACCCATCGCGCTATCACAAAATGGCCCACATGGCTCACACCATCCCACCGCGCCTCGCGGAAGCAGGGTGTCAGGCACATTCGGACATGGGGATGAATCCTCCTCGGAATGACATGCTGTCGTCGTCGTATGCACCTGTGCGTGCGTCGATGCTACGCGGTCCGCAATCGAGCGAGGAGATGACGGTGGTAGACGGACGCTACGGCCCCCTGAGCCACTGCGGGCCAGGTGATCGACCTGAACCACTGCCGTTGCCGAGCAAGCATGAATACGATGCTATCGGACGGACCAGAATAACAAGGCCAGGCCCTCGAGAGCGCAGACCGAGCATATGGCGACGGTTCGTACGACGATTCAGTCCGTCGCAGGTATCGGTCGGACAAACGTAGTCGACGTTATTTGTTGTATTTATGCTACGCTACCTGGATGGGTGTTTACTTACTGGCAGTTATTGTTTATGTTGTCGTGTTGCCTTGTCACTTTGTTTTTTTTTTTTTTTTTTTTCGCAGGCAAGCAATCGACGCCTATTCAAGCATCAAGCCTCGAGGGCGACGAGGGCGACGAGGACAGCATGTTTCTTTCGTGCTAGAGCGGAAACTTCCCCAAACGCTGGCAGCGCCTTGGTTACGACCCTCACAATACCCGCCATCCTGAAACACGCCGCATTACCCAGTCTAGATTACCATCGGGCTCAACCACTCTCAGCGATAATTACACCAGGCCGCCAGTTTTCATTGACACGGCCTCCTCCTCTCTTCCTCTCCTTCAATGAGTACTCCTACAAGTGTCCCTTCGAGTGCACCACTATCACCACCGCCACCCCCAAACCCCACAGACGCACCGAGTATCACTGGCGCCAACTACTTTTTTGGCTTCATCGTCACCTTTGCCGTCCTCCTCCTCGTCTTTGTTGGGTGTGGCATAGGATCGTGGCGACGATTTCGACTTATCGGTACTGCATGGGACGAGCGATTGCAAGACATGGAGGGGAGCCCCTTCTCAACCCGCAAACGCGGTCGGCGGCGAATGGTGCGACCGGTCTTCTCAGAAACATGGACGCACCCCAGCCCATCCGACGAGCGCAAGTGGGAGGGCATACAGGTCAGTACTTCAGTCCTCTTCCTCCTGCCTCGTTTTCGTGCTAGGGCCTTGTTCGGCACCGTCCGTGCTGTCTCGTTGACACCGTCGTTTTCGATCCTGTAGCCAATCTCCGCCGCGTTCGTGTGGTCTCGGTCGAAGCTTCTCACTTGTGCGCGCAAGCCGAATACGCCTGCGGCGGCGGCGCAGGTACAGGGACAGAGAGAAGAGGGCTTCGTGTACGGTGTAGCTGCGGGGTTGCGCTCGTACGTGCTTCCTCGACATGGACGTCGAGATCACCCTCCAAGACCGTCACCTGCGACGCGACCTCCGCCAGAGGCGATCCAGGTCGCCGTCATGATTGCGATGCCAGCACCCTCATCTCAATCATCTGGCCTGCTAACTGCCAACCCGAGCTATGTGGGGCACTCGAGGGTGGGCGAATACCAAATCGGCCTTGTTCGGATACCTTGGCCAAGCGGTGAGGGGCCATGATGGGTCTGTGGCCCAGTGTACGATATTCTCTCTCCCCTTTCCCTCATGCGTAGAACCGAGTCATGCTACCTGGAAGTACTATAATGCGGTCGATCGCTGTTACCCCGCGTTCTTCACTACCCGCTTTTATTACCCCGCTCTGTAATGTAGGACATGGGATAAGACTACTAATAGCAGAGAGTAACTCTGTCTGTTACCCCGACGCTCGCATGCATGACACAAACGTAACTCGTGATGGGATTTCATGGCTACTCAGTCGATAAGGTACTTACGCTTAAAGAAGGAACGGAGGTGGAAAATCTGCCATACACCCAGACCGACGAGCGAGACGAGCGAGAACCAGGCAAAGCTTTGCACGCGCTCATTCGTCGACTCTGGCCGGGACGAAGGGTGGGTATAATGCATGAGGTCGCAAGGACGACGTACGGTTCGTGTTGGCGAATCGCTCTTCCCGCTTCTTAAGATAGTTGAGCTCGTCCAAGACCTCTTTGACGATTCCTTCCAGTTTACGCATCTCTGTCTCGATTCCGGACAAAGACTCTTGGTTGGCGATGGCGCTGCACGAAGTGGGTCAGCGAGGGTGAGCCGCAAGGACAGCTCATAGGGACGTACTTGTAGTCGACCGCGTCCGCACCAATGTCGACGTCAAGGTCAATCGTGCGCGACATGTTCCGTGCAATGTCCCGTGCGACGTCGGCCCTGACCTCTATGTTCACGTTCAACACAATAGCCCAGGTGTACAGGCACAGCACGACCGACCTGGTGCCAAATAGTTTTTAAAGCACACGCCAATGTCCTCGTCGGCGTGGGCGGTGACGGCGAGGCGGGTCTCGCCCTTGATGTCCTTTTTGGAGAGGTAGACGTTTCTTTGGACCGTGGAATCGATGATTTCAATGTCGATGCGTTGGCTGGGGCCGGGGCTGACGTTGGCGGTGACGATGACGAGGGCGTGTATGTGGGCCGCGTTCCATATGCACTTCTCGGTCGGGATTCTAGCTGGCGGAAGAGCGAATTTAATGGCAGTGGAAAAAGGTAGCAGGAAGAGAAGTAGGAGGAGGAGGGACACGGATGGACGACATGAGGATGGCATGGCCGTCAATATGGTTAGAGTCTAAGCACTGGTCACGCGAGAAAAGCAAACATTCGACCTCTACCACAATGACAACCCTAACGCAACTTCGCCGAGATGAAGTAAAAGTAGCTACTGTTGCGTCAACCTCACTTCTATCGAGCAGAAGAGGCCAACGAGGTCCTCAATACGGTCCAAGTCGATACCCCACCTTGGGTCAGCTGTTTCGCCCGCTCCAACACGACGGTGTGGAATGAAGTTATTCCCCAGTCTGGTGGCGGATACAGGACTGCGCGTCTTCGACGGCCAGTTCAAAGTCATCACCGCCAACTTATCGCTTCAGTCACCAGCGGAAAAGTTTGTCGCATTTAACCATCTTGCGATGGATTCTATGGCAGCACAGCGACTCGTTATTACCTACGGCCTAGTGGTGTGGCTACGTCCACTGATCCAGGTGCTGGTTGTATCTTTGAAGCCCAACTCTTACATCCAGGCAGGGCAGAGCGATGGAATCTGTTGTCAGCATCGTTGAATATGCACGAATGACCCAGGGAGTGCATCCGCAATTTCGACGATGGCGTTACAGACAAACATTAGGCCGAATCTCGAACCGTACGGACACCCGTTCGGGAAGACGGCAAACCCGGGTGCACTGAGTACCCGTGCATCGTATGTCTAGCAAGTTCACCTTGGCCACACGATTGGGCGCTCAGCCCAGAGCGCACACCTGGCGACGGCGCAATGCCAGATGTAATCGATCTCACCGAAGTCCATACGGAAGACGTGTCTCCGGTCTGATTAACTGTGCAGATACTGCCGCGTAAAATGCAGCACTAATGCAAGCGGTGGCAGACAACGATAGGAGGAGTCGAGACACCAGCGTGTGCGCCACTTGTCTATTTTAAACATTAATCGTTGACTTCTAGGTTTAATACGGACGCCGTGTCTACTTGCCGCATTTTTTCTGGCCTCTGTTGATGCCAAGCGTACGAGCCAACTAATATACATCATTGTCATCGTGCGTAGAAAACATCATGGGACGTGTGCAATAGACCATGGGTAGTAGTTAATTAAGAAGGGTGATACAGTAGCATGAGACTCTCTGTAACTCGTAGGAACTTACAGTGGACGGTGATCTATAACGAATTATCTTGGACACTACATAGATCGAGCCCTCCGAGTCCTATTGCGTTTAATCAATCATACGCCTTCATTGCTTCTTCTAGTGCGTCAGCATCCACACCAAACGACAGATCGAACGATGAGTCGGCCTCCTGACCTGCTCGTGTCGCCGTCTCGACTGCCGGTATCTTTGTAGTGCTTTCACGAGAAAGAGGCTTCGAACTGGGCGTGGTTACGGGCTTCGTCCTGGTCCCGTTTTTACTCGTTCCACCTGCATTGGCGAGCAACGGGGGTTTGAAGCGTGGAACTGTGAGGCTCTTTGCGCCTTGAGTCGGAGTGTATTGTGAGGGCTGGAGTTGTGGAGCACGACGCATGCCCAGCGGCGGAGGACCATTGCGAGTACGCTGCGTCGGTACCAGAGGCCTTGGCGCCGCGCCTGGCTGCGAAGGGTACAGTTTCGATTCGGGTGGTGGAACGCGAGTCGTTGGTGGAGGTTCAGGTTTGAAAAAAGACACATCCATCTCCGTATCGCTGTCTTCGTCATCATCCACTTGTATGAACATGGCGGTATCAGCACGGGAAATCGGATCAGCGGTTGGCCTCTCCGATTCCTTATCCGTTTCGGTGATGTCCTGCATTTCAATGTCGCAGTGTTTGGGTGGGTATTCTGCGACGTCGGGTTCGTGAGGAGCAGTGAAATTGGGATGTGAAGCGTTGGAAGCTCTGGTGGGCAGCCGAGAAGCGGAAGCAAGCTTAAGGTTGCAATTTAGATTTGAGCTTGAGAGTGAAGCTGGAGTAGACTTCCCAGATACAAGGTGAACACCGGGTTCCTCGAGGCTCGCCGTCTTTGCCAATGCACGTCCACGGGGCTCGTGTTTACGAGTCGAGATGGATGTGCCCGGTGTTTTCTCTGGTGCTCGCGTGAACGAAATTGCGGGCGCGCTCGAGGTCTTGGTGAGGAGATGTGCACTTGGTAGGTTAGTGACTAGGCCCGTTCGGTTGTCAATGCCACCCGGCAAATGATCTCGCCCCTTTTCCTTTGTTCGAGCCGCTCGCTGTTTCTTCACCGAGTTCGCGTCAACTGTTCTGGACGTGTTCTGGAGGAGCTCGGCGAATGCTGTTGTTTCCGGCTCGTCGTCCTGCAGCATGTACCTTCCTAGTGACGCAGATGGACCAGATAGCGCGGTAGAATAGGACGACGATCGTGGTCTGGCTGAATGATGGGATGGTTGATTTGCAGATGAAGTGGATGAGGCAAGGGGCTTTCGCTGCGCGGCAGAGGGAGGTTTTGGGCGCCTAGAAGCTGAAGGTTCCGAGGTACGAGATGCGAGGGACGTAGAGGAAACAGATGAACTACCATTGGAGAGTGGAAGGAGATAAGAGGCGTCGGCGGTGGAATTCCAAGCGGATGAGACGGAAGAGGAGAGTGAGGCAGACGAGGACGAGGGTGCAGGTGGGTAAAACCACGACACGGGGGGTGGTCTTGCTGCACGAGTGCTGCGGTTGGCAGATGGGTGCAGATACGACGGGGTGGTACTCACTTTTCTTGTCGCGTTCTGCCTCTTTGATGAGGGCCCGCAACGCAGGATTCGCGGTCTGGGACGCGACCCATCTGACGATACCACCCGGGGAAGATTGGAGATCCTGGCTGGTATCAGCGTGCATGGACGAGTCCAAGTCGGCATGCATGATGAACTTTTCATTCAAGTTGGGTTCACGTGAGCGCGTCCACACTTACATGTGGCCACTCAAATAATATCTCACTACGCTCAGGAGACAATTGTCAGGCGCGAGTGTATCCCTTCACTGAACTAATCACTCCTGCTCGTCTCCCATGCTTTGGCATAGACTCATCTCATGATGGGGTGGGTGCATTCTCACGACAAAGCACCCCTGTACCATCTCCACTTTGTAGCATGCCTGACCGTGACCTAGGCTAGTAATGCGCCTTCATACGAGAAGCACAGACTCAGACTCAGACTCGGCTCCCAGTGGTCCAACTACGATATTAAGTCGCCTGTTTCCTTGGCGACTTATTAGCAAGGGAAATATTTCGGTGGATTGAGTAAATTGACGCCTGCCTAGTTGATTGGCGCTCGCATTCATTCCTAAGAGCACGTCCCAAGGTGGCGAGCTCGCAATGTCCGAAGAATTTACTCACAGTCATTGAGATCAGTCGTCCAACAACAATAACGGTAACTTGAAAAGGAACGGCGGGGAAGCTTTATCTCCCCGCTTCAAGCGTCTACGCGTACTGGACGTACTTACTCACCTTTGTATTCACGCTTGACCCAGGGTCCCCACTGTGTCCAAGATCATGTCAGTAATATATTAAAAGTAAACACAGGCACGTTGACCCTGCAGTGCCGTCACGTGCCAAGCTGGTTAATTAGCCCATCGAGAGGGTTCTGGTGCCTCTATGGCTACCCTCGTCCGCGCTCGTCCCCTCGAACATGACCCAGTGGACATTCGCAAAAACATTCCCACTCCATTCCCCACTCAACAATTCCTTGACTTGCACCATGATATCCTCGATGACCTTGCTGGCGAGCCCGTCGACTATGTTGGCACTAGTCCCCCAATGGCAAGCCCTCCATGACCCGCGCTCGCTCATCTCCTTACCCTTCCTCTTAGCTTGCAGAGCCCAAGAACGACCTTCAGGCTTCCGTAGCTGCGGTTCATCACTCCTGCTTGATGACCCTGGCTAACATTCTTCCTCTCTTTTCGCCCGTGGCCATCCCTGAGCACCGGGATGATGCTGAACCCACTGGCGATGGCATTCCTCTCAACCAGGTCCTTGCAGAGTCCCCACTCTCTTGTCTGGTCAATGCCCTTCGTACCCGCCAAGGTCATCTTGATCGCCCTCATACCCCTCTTTCCGACGCTGCCCTCCTCGCTCAACTACGCGATCTCGTCGACGCAATCGTGCCTTCAATGGACAGTCGAGATGCCCCCCTCGCACAAGTTCTCGTCGAACTTCTGTCTGACCTTGAACAACTCCCTGCTTCCCTGACCCTGACTTCTACTCAGTGCGCTCCCCAGTCCAACCCTTCTCAAGACAACCAAAAAAGTGTGGATGTCTCTTCAGGGTCACCTTACGACACCATTGCCTCTCTTCAACGACAGCTGTCCTCCTTACAACCCTCCATCGTGTCCACATCTTCCGGGTCTCGACTTTCTCCCGCTGAAAGCGTACGAACTGCTTTGTTATGGGCGCGCATCGATGAGCAGCTCGAGACTGTCGTGTCCCTTTGCAGAGCACGCACATCTTCTCCCCATCACGACATGATGGAGCCACCTCCGTCTCGTCCCATAGCCCAGCCGTACGAACCCCAAATTACAAACAAGACCTCCCATGTGCCACTTGATGATGTTCTGCCGCCAGAGTATGATTATGAATATTTCCATTATTCGTCGGAACGCCCCCCTTCATACGCTGCTGATGGGTATCTCTTCGTATCTTCCGAGGAAAAAATAGCCGGTGAAAAGTGTTTGGTTGAACAGCATCCTCGCGAGAAGGTTTCATTGCGCGTGTCCACCTCTACCCTTCCTGGAAACGCCGAGATCACGCCAGAACGCGACCTTTCCAGGTCTTCCCGTTCTCTCGATCTCGACGCGATTACACACGCCATCGAGAGGCTGTATGCCGTTGCACCGCAACTAGCAAACCAGCGTGTAGAACTCCGGTCAGAAAAAGTCCTCCAAATGGAGAAGGCGAGGCAAGGCAAAGGTAAAATGCGTACACTCACAGATGTCGCTGATCCAGAACTCGAGAAAATGCTCGACTTGCTGGGTCGTGCATCTGCGAGGGAGATTCCAGACCAGAGCGTGGTCATCGACCCACACCGCATTGCCCGCGAAATGGGTGTAGTCGAAATCGAAGAACAGGTATACTTTCTTTCTTCGTGATTGAAGGGTGACCTCTAAATGAGGTTTGCTTCAGCGTAGGAAATATTTAGAACACCTTGTTCACCGCACATCCACTGGGAGGTTGCATAGCCAGGATGCAGTGCTGTCACTTGGCCGGCCCTCAGCCTGCGCGGTGCAAGATATTGGCGAAGATCAGAGTTCGGAGACACAGCCAGAGGGCAGAGGCTTCCGAGACGAAAAAAGAGCGTCTTTTCCCACTGCGCCTAAATCTGTCTCAACGCTTGAACCGCCAGCAGAGAAGTCTCGGAACAGGAGCCTTTCCGCTCCTCACCTTGCGTGGCTGTGGTCCAAGGAGAGATCTGGGAGCGGCACCAGTACGAAGGAAGGTTCAGGCTCTATGGCAAGATCTCTTTCCTCGGATCCTAAGAATCTACCGTCCTCTGCCACCCCCAGGTCTGTTCGAAGCTTTTCAGGGAGATTGCGCGGTGCGAGCAAGAGCCGTCCTTCATCCGCTGGTGGAGAGAACGTGAATCATGGTGTGTGCCTTTTGAATAATCCTGGTGGTACATCTCAGAGCATATGTTGGCCAGGTGCGCTCGATATCGCATATGTAGCTGAGTATCACGAGACGCTCAAGCACGTCCTTCTCTTTATCACTCGAGCGTCTCCTCCGAATTCAGTGCCTGGTGGGGTACCTTTGGCGGAGGTGCTACCTAGCACCTCCAGTGGTACACACGGAGAATACCTATTCCTGCGGCTTGGTGGTATACCCTCTCCACCACTTGCGCTTCCAGTCCCTGTGATCCCAGGCTCCAAGTCCGTCTTCAGTCGCGGAAGTCACTGGGAGGTGAAGGCGAGTTGTTACTCGGCCGGTGTCCCGCCAAGAGAAAGCGAAGACGCAGGCTTACTCCCGGCTTCTGAACTTTCGTTGCTCTCCCCGTCGTCGTATACGTGTGCTTCGTGTTCCCTCCCCCTTGTCCCCTCTCCACCTACGCGGTATCGTGACCTGCCATCGGAACATTGGGAGGAACTGATTGATGCATGGATGTGTCATCCCGAGGGACAAACACTTGCAGGGACTAGAATGCATGGAGTGGATGACAACGGAATATGGAGTGGTTTTGGGTTTTGGCCGACACGCGACGAGGCTTTGGTAGGGGGGAGTTATCTACTGTTTGATACGCAAGCAGTTACGGGTGGAAACATCAAATGCGTAGGTGGTCGGGAGGTGAGTATTTATTCCTTGATTTTTACTTTTCTGCTTCCACCTGCCTGTGCACAACCATTCCGGACGCTTAAGAAGACCATCGTCGTGACTCCACCGACGCACGCGTTATCGTGCCTCGAAGCCCCCGGTTGGTTTCGAGGTAGCGGGGCGCGGATCTGGTTGATACAAAACGTCCCAGAGTAAACCTGCTTCTCTTAAACAACTCTCATTACTAAGAACAGTGTGTTGGGGGCTACACAAGAGGGCACACCTTGTTGCATCATTTCACTTGTATTATTTTATTCTCGACCTCTGAACTAATAAGAGCCAATTGCAGCGCAGCGGACAGGCTCACCTGGCACGCTGTTTATGTGGTGCTATTCTGGGCAAGCAGCACGAACGAAGACGGCAAGATAACTCGGTTTTGCGGATGTACCGGTTATTCAAGTATGCTATCCGACCGGTCAGTACAATATCGCAGTGAGTGGTCTCTGGCTGAGAGAGGGATGCGAGCTAACTTGCAGAATAGAGTTCCTAGGATTCCGATGAGTGCGTTTGTGTTACATGACATGTTGGAGCATGTTCAGGCGCATGCGACATATCGATTTGTGCTGTCGGACGAAGAGGACGAAAGACCGAGACTGTTGGTGAGCTTGCATTTCATGATTTTTAGGCACAAAGAGGTGAATAATTACGATACCTCTAGATCTGGTTGTTCAAGCCCCGGATACGGATATCGTATATGCTTCCAGCACCAGTCTTGCTTCCAAAGAGTGGTACGGTCGATGCTTCCAAGGTGTTGTACAAGATTTTGGGTCCAACTTCGGCTACGAGTGACCTGAAGGAGTGAGTTGGATTGGTTTGTGATCATGTCGCTGAGTTAATGCTGACGGCGGATGGTGTAGCATTCTGAACCAATACCCCGGGTTCCCTCAAGCGGAGTACTTGTTTTATCCCATGGATGTCTGTCGAAAGCTGGCTGCGCTGCTGAAGGAGAGTACGGCATCATACCCTGAGGGCATGCGGACGATGACTGGTTTGGATGTGGGTTGGTTGACGATGACGTGAAACATGAAGTGGCACTGGACTTTATCTTTTCTTTTCCCGACCTTTTTTCTTTCTTTTGACCGGGCCGGATTTCGAGTTCATCTCTATCATACCTGCTACTCTCGTTTTGTCTTGTTTTGCACAATGATAAAGTGGTTGTCACGTGCGCTGCGGGGATGCCGAATTTGGAAAAAGCGGGAGGACACGTCGAATCGGTCATAGCACTCTGTGTCCATCATGTCCTCCCTGCCCCCGTCCCGCCCCTTCTCGCCCGCCATCGTTCAGAACGGCGCCCGGACGTCCACAGACAGCGAGCCAGCCGCCAACGCGTTTTCTGTCAATGGCATGGTCCACCACGACGAGCCCGATATCGAACAGGACCCAGACATGGATCCCCTTGAGCGAGTCCAGCGCCAACTCGCGCGTGAGCGAGCTGAAAAAGAAGACCTTGCTACGCAATACCGCAACCTACTTGCCAAGCTGACGACCATGCGTACCACGCTGGGCAACAAACTCAAGCAAGACGCTGTACGTTCCCCTCCCATCCTGCGGGGCCGTCCCGTATGGTCCGCGCTGACGTGCGTGTCTTTGTGTTTTGTCCAGGAAGAGCTCGATCGTCGGGAGCTCCAAGTACAGACGCTGACGGCGCAGAACGAGGACCTCGGGATCACGGTGGAAACGCTCAAGGCCGAGTTGATGGCCTCGCATGCAGAAACCGAGCGGACGGAAAGAGAGCTCGATTTGCTGAGAAATAGGGACTTGAGTGAGAGCGTGGCGAATGCGCAAGAGTTACGGGATACGATGACTGAGTTAGAGCGGTGTCGGCTGGAGAGGGACGAGTGGGAGCGCGGCGTGATGCAAGAGAGGCTGGCAGTCGATGAGGCGCGTGGAATTGCGGAGGCCCTGAGGAGGGAATTGGACGTCGAACGCGAGGCGAGGGTGAGGGACAAGGGAGAGTTAGACATGGCAAAGGAGACGGCTGCAAATCTGCAATCCGTGCTCGAGGATTTCCAGACAGGTGTGTACAGTCGTTTGACGCCTGGCAGACCGTCGTACGCTGACCCAGACCAGCAAGAGAGCATGAATTGGATCAGGCAGTGAGAGACTATAAAACCCAGCTCGACGACACTACATTGTCGTTGGCTGAGTACAAGCGGCGTGCACTCGATGCCGAGGTCCGCATTGTCCTTTTGGATATGGACGCGTTTCTTACTTGTAATACAGCTTCAATTAGAAGAGAACAGGAGCAATGTATCGCGGACATCGGAATTAGAACAGGAGGTCAAGGAGAAGAACCTCCTCATTGGAAAGTTGCGGCACGAAGGTATCTCTGCTTCCACTGCGTTTTCAATGTTACTCTTACTGACTTTGGCTTCGGGTTAGCCGTCATCATGAACGAACACCTAATTGAAGCTCTTCGTCGCCTTCGGAAATCATCTTCTGACACAAACGTAGACCGTCGACTGGTCACCAATGTTCTGCTTTCCTTCCTGTCCACGCCTCGTGCCGATCCAAAACGATTTGAGATGCTTGGATTGCTCGGAACTATTCTTGGATGGGGAGACGCGGAGAGGGAGAAAGCTGGTTTGATCAGGTCCCTGGGAACAGCATCGAACGTTGGCGCGACCGGAAACGTGGCTTCAGGAGGGGGATTGTTTTGGGGGAGGGGCGTGAACGGGGCAGCATCACCAAGCAAGAGCAAGAATATGGAATTGGAGAGGACGGACGAGACAGAGGCACGCCTTTTGCTTTCTGATTGGGTGACGCTCTTTGCTTGACCTTTTTATTCTTAGTCGTTCTCCCGCCTATGGGTTGAGTTCCTGCTCACGGAGGCCAACCAGGGCGAGTCTCAATCCCAACCCGGGACGGAGACATCACCAAACAAGTTTCTGTCACGCGCCTCCACACCCACTAGTTACATACACTCGCCGAACCGTGTCACCAACGGGACAACATCACCAACGGGATCCCAAGGTACGCGACGATTGGGTTCTTGGACGCCCCTCGGCGGTGGCACAGCAACACTAAGCCTCCCTAGTTTGAATCTCGTACCTCCGCCGTCGAGGAAAGGCAAGGAGAAGGAGATCATACCATGACACCTATGGACCGCACATCCTTTGCAGAGGTCGTAGCATGTGATAAGAGGATTTATGGTTCGCCGCAAGGCCCCTTTCCGAGGTTAGGGACGTGGGTGCTGATGCGACGAAGTCGTGTTGCATTAGTGAGCACATCGGTTCCCGCCGTGGGTACTTACATTTGGTTGGCCGTGTACATCAATATCATCGACGTTGTTTCAGCGGATCGGTCGCATGGGCAATTCACTCATTTTGCATACAATGCAACGGCATTGTACGTTGGCACTCGTCTATCGGTATTCGAGGGTACCTTCTTGTGCTTGGAAGGAAAATCGCAGACTTTGACCCGCCGCTGAGCATCGTCTGTCTGCGTTGCTCCGACAGGTCCGCAAGAATGTTTGCATGACAACCGTAGTTCTCGTCGAATGTTTCCGCGCATTCGTGGCGAGGCAACATTATCCTCAGTCTCAACCTACGATGGCCGCGGCCAAAGGATTGGAACCCCAGGACTCTGCAGAGTCAAGAAGCTCTTGTCGACGACATAGCGCCACAAGCACACTTGGAAGTAGCCGAACGATAACACGACCGGCGGGTGATCTACAACAACGCGGAATCAAGGAATGATGCATTGGACTATTGACAAACGTATCCGAGCCATTTCAGTGGTCGACAAATCACAATGACGGACTAGCAACTGTCTCCAGCGTTCGAGGCGCTGCGAGGGCGGGCAAGACTGCCTCGCGGTGGCTCAGAGATTCGCTCCGGGGACGACCATGATTGCGAGCCGTGGATCCCACTCGGAAAACGAGACACGAACGAGAGCATGCCCTCGCAATGTCCCTTGATAGTGGGCGCGAACGTATCGAGGAAGGTTCGTCGCGTCCGGTTCCCAATTCGTTAGTCCCTGATTTTGTTGCTAAACCTATCTAGTCGTATCTGTGGGTGCGTGGGCATGCCCTCCTTTCTCGCCGAGGTTAGATTGCACAGCAAACGAACCAGCTATACCCTTTGTGTACCTACAAAGACCCACAAAGGGGCACAGAATGGATAAATAAGTAGGCTGAATGGCAGCTGGGGACGTCACCAGAACCAACGACATGTCTTTCTCGTTTATCTGTCTCTTCCCCCCTGCTTTGGTGCTCGTGTTTTGGGTCGCATGGCCCTTGTTGATCCCCCGGGTGCGCACGTACAGAAATGCGGCCCAAATCCAACGTCTCCTCAACCCACCCAATCTTTCGCTGGGGAGTCTACTTCTTGCACGGGCGACACCCAATGAGCGCCTTGTTCATGCGTTCGGCCTGACGAGCACGTTCGTGAGCGGCGACATAAAGGTACACAAGATCTTCACCATGAGGGCCAAGGGGCTCATTGCAGGTACTGGCAAGAAGGGCGACCGATGGCAAGCGCTGGCGGTCATCGCCGAGGCGGCTGCGCACGAGTTCCTACCTGTTCAGCAGAGCGTCGAGTTTGCGACGTTCATCCAATGTATCACCTTTGCCGTCGTCCTCTCCACGCTCTTCCACACAGATCTGGACAGGGTTCGTTACGACGACCTTGTCTACGTGACCGACATGATCAATCGACGATGGAAAGACTCCAAGATCAGGGATGCGGAAGAAATGCGGCGAGAGGGTCTGCTGCGCAAATTGATGGCTCATATCGACCGGTGGATCGTTGATCGCGATGAATACCCCAATCCACTCGACTTTATTCTTCCCGCGTACGAAACTATGTGGCGAGTTGTTGCGGTGGCGGTAGCTTATGTCTACCGATGCCACGACAACACGTTACGCGACGTCGCGATCGCGTTCGGGAGAGACCCCACGGAAGGGCGATTTCAAGCACTTGGAGAGGAGAACAGCCAGCAACCGAGCATGCAGGCGATTATTTTTGAAGTTCTTCGACTTCACCCGCCTACGAGGCACATCGCGCGTGCGCCCATCGCGAGGAGGACCGAGCCGTGGTGGCGCGCGATGGTCGCGCCCGCTGTCGAGTTCGCGGACATCGAGGCTGTCCACCTGTCACGCGCGTATGGGGAATGCCCGTCCGAGTTTGACCCGATGCGATTCGATCCATCGCAGAAGGGTGGACGACCTGAGCTGTATGCGTTCGGCTATGGGAGATTGAAGTGTGTTGCGGCTGGGTGGGCGCCGATGGCAGCCGGGGTCATCGCTGCCAAGGTGGTTACGCAGGTGGAAGAGATGGGTCATACGGTGACGATTGGGCAGAAGATCGGGGGACGAAGTGGTTGGGAGGGGTGGGTTATCGGAAAGGAGGTTAAGTGATGAATAGTCGGCGAAGTTCGGTCCTGGGTAGCGTACGATGAGTGTATATATGTAGTATTCTTACCTGAACCAAATGTAGGATTCGACCATCATCATCATGCTCGGTCCAGAAGGTGTCAATCCCCTTGTCAAAGGAGGCTGCTTTTGCGGGGAGGTCACCTTTTCGATATTCGGACCTCCCTTGCTGAGCGCGTACTGCCACTGTACCAATTGTCAACGAATGATGGGCAAGCATTGGTGTGTTCTCGGTATGCTGGTCAGGACTGACGAATCTCGGGGACAGGGTGTCCGTTTGTCCACACGATGCACTTCAGGGAGATGGACTTTATCTGGACGTGGCCCTCTGGACGATCTAGTGATGCGAGGGTGGACTACTACGAGAATCCGTCGAGACAGTACAAGCGGCGATTTCGGTGCAAACAATGTGGGACTCCAGTGGCATGTTTCAACACACGAACGGGACAATACAACGCGTGGGGGGCCTGTCTCGAGCGAGGGCCGGACGGTAATATCGTCGAGTGGGAACAGGTCAAACCGACGGCACATCAGTTTTATGGGACGAGGATGCTGGACGTGCCAGACGAACCTGGCAAATGGGAGGGGTACGAAGACAAATCAACAAAGATTGAATAGCACGCTGTATTGTAGACAGACGACTTGTACTACTTCCTCGATTCTCACCGGCAGCGGGAGGATTAGGAACTTGCGACCAAATTTAGTCCTTGTTTATATATTGAAGCGTCCGGCCAGCGGGGCCCATTGCTTGTTACTTCCTCCTCGTACACACAGGATGCTTTCCAAACGCATCGTCGCACTCGCACGTAGTCGCTCGGCTTTCGCAAGACATGCACCCATGTTCACCTCGCATGTATTGCGCGCACGGTTTCATGCTTCGCACCTCTTACAAGGTCAGTCCTATGGTTGGTCTCGTCGCTGAGCCGGCCAAAAACAGTAGCTATAGCCGAGACCGTCAAGGTCCCTCAGATGGCAGAGTCCATCTCAGAAGGCACACTCAGGGCATGGTCGAAACAAGTCGGCGACACCGTCGAGGCAGACGAAGAGGTTGCCACAATCGAAACCGACAAGGTATCACCCCGCTGACTCTCCCCTCGTTCATACCGCTTGAGCTGACCCCAAAGATCGACGTTACCGTAAACGCTCCTGTTTCCGGAACAATCATCGAGCTCCTCGCAAAGGAAGACGACACTGTCACTGTCGGACAAGACCTCTTCAGAATAGAAGCTGGAGAAGTCGGTATGTCCAACCCTCAGTCCCATTTCTTACCTCATCTCCCGTAGCTGCCACTCCCCCCAAGGCCCACCAGACAACTGAAGAACCCACCCCTGCAGAGTCCTCAAACCCTGCCGAGACTCTCCCGCGGAAAGAACAACCAGCCCCACCCCCGCCACCTCCACAAAGGACTACTCCAGTCCCAACCAAGGAACCCAAGGCGATCAAACAGGAACCAAAACTTGAGGCTGCTGCGCCGTCCAAGCTACCAGGAAGCCGTAATGAGACCAGAGTGAGCTACTGTCTCCGATTCGTGCCGTTCCAGTTTCTCGACTGCCAAGTAGGTCAAAATGAACCGCATGCGTTTGCGCATTGCCGAACGCCTCAAGGAGTCTCAAAATGCTGCTGCTTCCTTGACTACTTTCAACGAGATCGACATGTCCTCCTTGATGGAGATGCGCAAGAAGTACAAGGACGAGATTCTCAAGGAACACGACGTCAAATTCGGTTTCATGAGTGCGTTCGCCCGCGCTTGTACGTTGGCATTGCAAGAAATCCCTGCTGCCAACGCGTCCATCGAGGGCGACGAGATCGTCTACCGCGACTTTGTGGATCTTAGCGTCGCCGTCGCGACTCCCAAAGGCTTGGTTACACCCGTCGTCAGAAATGCAGACACAATGAACTTCCTTGCCATCGAAAAAGAGATTGCCTCTCTTGGAAAGAAGGTTTGTGGTTCCCGTCACTCGTTTCAGCTTACTACACACGATTCTCGCAGGCCAGAGATGGCAAACTTAGTCTCGAGGATATGGCGGGAGGCACGTTCACCATGTCAGTATATTTGTCCTGCGTGCTGTAAATTAGACTAACGATATACGTTCAGTTCCAACGGCGGCGTATTCGGCTCCCTCTACGGCACCCCGATCATCAACCTTCCTCAATCCGCCGTGCTCGGGATGCACGCTATCAAGGAGAAACCGGTTGTCGTGAACGGCCAGATCGTCATCCGGCCAATAATGGTCGTCGCTCTCACTTATGATCACCGTCTCCTCGACGGACGGGAAGCCGTCACATTCCTCGGTCAGTTGGTCCACCGTGTTGCTGCTTACTATCGCTAATGTCGTCCTATTCTTCTTTGTAGTCAAGGTCCGCGACTACGTTGAAGACCCCAGGAAGATGCTCCTTGCTCCGTTTTAGGGCATATTTTGATTCCATTCTTTAAACTCGTAGCATCAAACTGAGTATAGTTTTCTGATCCATAATACAGCACATTTTCCAGCATTCTAGCTCCTTTGACACACAATACCAATGTCACTGATCTGTTGTTTGTTGTATGAGCACTCTCGAGATGGGATGCAGAAACCAAGAAGCCCAGTACGCGGCGTGACCTCAGTTCCAGTACACCCGCGGTTATCATCCGAGTCGGAGTTGACGAAACAGTTTTGATTAGGCTAAACGAGCGGTTTCACTTTCTGTGTGTCAGCACTCCAGCATCACGTACTGCAACGTCGACCTGCTAGCAGCGGCGCTGTTGCGCAGCCGTTCTATATGCGCGACGTGTAATCGACCCAAGCGTAATCCTAGCGCCCGCTTTTACTTTTCTTCAGGCCAACGTCCATCAACCATGGAAAAGGCCTTGGAGTACATACCAAACCATAGCATGGAGTTGCTGGACTCGAGACGCTCATCCACCCGAAGACCAAGTAAACGTATCTGGCCAGTCCTGGCGGTGTTCATCCTCGCAGCCTTTTATTTCTCCGTCGAGCTTCCTCTTCTCTCCTCAAGAGGTTTCCGACGTCACGTCCGTGTGCCGCTGCACGCTGCAGACACGCTCGCAAAGTGTCGGTCCTTGTCTGTCAAGCCAGCACCTCCCGCAGGATTCACCAACCGCACGCGGTCAGACAGGTATGAGCCAGGGACGACCCCCGTTCTGATTCGGAATGCATCTATTTGGACTGGCCTGGAGAATGGAAGTAACGTCGTTCACGGGGACATTTTGTTGGAGAATGGATTGATCAAGAACGTGGGGGATGCGAACATCTTCAAGTTGAACATGACCAGCGTTACCGAAATTGATGCCGAGGTGAGGAAGTAGAGGACTATCTAATACTGGTTATCCGGTGACACGTATTCATTCACAGGGTGCATGGGTAACTCCAGGGTGAGTGGCAGTCGATTGGCGCTCAATGGGAGACCGGCTGAAGCGTATGTCCCCGAAGCATCGTCGATGTCCATTCGCACCTCGCTGTTCTTCCATCCCCAGGACTTCGTGGTGCCCAAGATTCCTTTTCTACAAAGGAGCTCACTATGCCGTGGCTGCGGTCTGTTGATGGTTTGAACACGCATGACGATGCTTATGCTCACACTATTGCGGGAGGCACTACCACATTGCTCATTCTTCCAGGCTCTGCTGATGCTATTGGTACCTGCGACTTACTGTCTTCATTTAAGTGTTTTGGGTCGACTGACCGTGGTTTCTCCACAGGCGGGCAAGCGTTTGTGATCAAGGCCCGGACCACCAGCGAAAGGTCGACATCGTCATTGTTGGTCGATCCGCCTTATGGTCTCAATGGCACTCAAGTGGACTACGACATACCGCCACGTTGGCGACATATGAAGTATGTGGTCATCCTTTCGCCTTTCTCACTCTCGGTGATTTGCTAACTTGCTTCACAGGCATGCATGTGGTATGTCTTTGACCGTATCTGTACATGTCGGCGGACTACACTGTTTGTGCCTTTAGGAGAGAACCCTTGTATGTATTTAATCTTGGCCACTCCCGACCTAAGCTGAACCTTTTGAATTCAGCAAGAGTGCACTCAGCGGTGCGAATGGATGTCGTGTGGTCGTACCGTCAAGCGTGAGCGCTTCCAGTTGTCTTATTGCGTGCGTTTGAACAGCGGTAGGCAGCTACGAACATGCTCGACAGATCAAGGACAAGCAGGATGCGTATTGCTCAAAAGCTTTCGCCGACGAATGGGAGGGTTTGGGTGAGTTCCCGGAGGATTTGCAATGGGAAGCCCTCGTGGATATCCTGAGAGGGAGAGTCAAGGTGAATATGCATATCGCTCAGTATAGAAGCGGCGTTCAGCACCATCTCAGGTTCACACGCATTGTTATGAGGCTGTAGACTTTGACGCTTTCGTGAGGGTATGTATTTTTGAGCAGCGTGTCACTTAGCAGTGATCGCTTGGTGACATACTTCGCAGTTGTCCAACGAGTTCCAGTTCCCGGTTGCCGCGTTCCACCACGCGCACGAGGCTTATCTTGTTCCAGTTGTCCTCAAGCGAGCCTATGGTCGGACAAATTCCTGAACCAATAGTCGAAAGCTGACAGCCTTTTGTAGACCATCCTCCCGCTATTGCAATGTTTGCAGCCTTCTCAAGGTAGCAGCGTAAACGCTAAGATCGAGTGTCAGAACTGACCGCCTCTAGGTACAAGCGTGAAGGGTACCGCCACTCGGAATTCGCGCCTCGCATTTTAAACGAGCAGGGCATAAAAGTCGTTATGAAGGTAGGATAACCTCGGTTTATTGTGAGGCGACTTTTATCTGGCAGTTATCCTAGAGTGACCATGACGCAATTCAATCTCGCTGGCTTTTGCATGAAGCACAGCAAGCCCATTATTATGGGCTTCCTGCGGATGTTGCCCTTGCTTCTGTTACGACGAATCCTGTCAAAGTGATTGGACTGGAGTATCGTCTTGGTTACATCAAGGAAGGCAGGTGGTCTCAGTGATAACGACATGTTTTTATCATAACATCTTTTGCAGGTTATGATGCAGGCAAGTCATAAGTGAAGATAATAATGGTGTCGATTCTCAAGGAGACCATCGTAGACCTGGTCATTTGGGACAGCCATCCGCTAACGCTCGGTGCTACGCCAGTGCAAGTGTTCATTGACGGAATACCTCAATTCAAAACATCGTATACGAAGAAGAAAGACGACAGACAGACTGCTCCGGTAACCCCCAACTTCGACAAGGAAGCTGAGACAACTGTTAAGTTCGATGGACTGCCTCCTCTAGAACCGACTCCGATGACGTTGAATGTCCTGTTTCGGAACGTATCCAATATGTGGTGGAGAGATCAATCGGGAGTGTATTCTGCTTTCCAGGTTAGCGATGTCGATGACGAAGGCATCGTCTCTGTTAAAGACGGGGAAATCGTCTGCGCGGGCTCGATGGGAACCTGTACTTCTTTTATTGATGATCAGGCATTGAAAGTAATCGATTTGGAGGGCGGGTCTATCGCCCCTGCTCTAGTGTCTGCAGGTACCTCACTCGGACTTCAGGAGATCGCACTGGAGCCAAGCACCTCGGACGGCGTTGTCTTCGACCCACTCCAGGGCTCTATTCCAGCCATCTTGGGCGAAGATAGTATCACCCGTGCTGTGGACGGACTCATGTTTGGGACTCGCGATGCTTTGTGAGGCTGTTCATCCGGATGAACTAAACATACTAATCCGCTTCGTTTCAAGACTTGCTTATCGGTCTGGCGTTTCGACTGCGGTCACGTCGCCAGCTTCAAATGGATTACTGGGCGGTTTGGGTACACACCTGTCCCTTGGAGCGAAGCACGGATTAGAAGATGGGGCCGTACTCTCCAATACCACTGGTGTTCATGTCGCCGTTTTACACCAAGATGGAGGGCCGAGTGTGAGCACGCAAGTAGCAACGCTCCGTCGGCTTCTGTTAGGTCCGTACACGGGCGAAAGAGGTGCATCGTTTGAAGCGGTCATCAAAGTTCGTCGACCATTTTCTCCAAGAATTTCCCCAGCCTGACGTGAGCATGTTTAGGGAGTGTTGCCACTGGTTATCCGAGTAAAAAATGCCGACATCATTGCCAGTCTTTTGAAGCTCAAACAGGAGGTCGAAGCCGTCACCGGCACACCGATCCGGATGTCCCTCGTCGGCGCAGGGGAAGCGCACCTCGTTGCCGCTGAGCTGGCGGCTGCGAATGTGGGCGTTATCGTTACGCCTCCCAGACCGTTTCCGTTTACCTGGGAGGGTCGTCGAGTGTTGGTCGTATTGTATATATTTCGTGCGATTGGACTGATAGGCGCCATTCTATTCAAGCATCCAAGGACCACCAGTCACGGAACGAAGTCTGGTGACTGCGTTATTTGCTCAGGGCGTGACCGTCGGAATCGGACATCAAGGTGTTGAAGAAGATCCGAAACTGTCTGGGTGGGCCGCACGCAACCTAAGATGGGATGCTGCCTGGGTGGGTTCTTTCGTGTGCGGGTGCCACATTGCCGTGTGATAAAGCCGTCTATTCTTTCTACAGGTACACATTGATTCCCATGGTTTAATCAGCAAAGAGGACGCACTGAACATGGCGACGACGAACATCGAGAAGTTACTGGGCGTGATTCGGAGGGCTTCGCACGGTGAGATGGTTGCCACGAAAGGAGGGGAGTTGTTGAGCTTCGAAGGCAAGGTTGTCGGAGTGATTTGTCCCAGTCGCGGGGTGGTCGATCTTTTCGAATGACTAATACCACAGCACAACTTACGAGAGGTTCATGCCCTCGCGAGTTCCTAGTCCTCAGCAAATGTGTCGAAGCAGAAGTAGTGACCCAATGACGTGAAAGTTATTCGGTCAGGAAATTTAATGAGATGGCAAATTGGAAAAGCGGTAGCCTATCGCTAGCAGTGGCGACGGCAGAGACGGACCGACACCTGCTTGCAGGCCTTGCATCTTTGACGAAAGTTACGTTGTGTTACTCGAACTTCGTTGAACCACACGCCGTGGACCGCATCACGAGGACTGGGTCGTCTTGGATTGCCCGAGGTCGTCCAAAAGCAGTTCGTTCTTTGCACTCACTGCGGGGCCCTTACTCCCCGAAAATGTATCTGTCGTTCGGCTAAGATAGCGCCATCATGTGGTACAAGACGGTACCGACAGACGCTCACCCCCTGACACAGGTTGGCAAAGGCCCTCAGTTTTTTTTTAACCTGGCTTCCACACTCTGCCGTACTCTGTATTCGAAACCGAGACGTGTGCCAACCTGATGGTATAAGTAAGTGCAATTTATTCATGCTACCCACCAGTTCAATGACGACAACCCCCGGACCTGACCCACTACTACCCAAGGAGACGCGCGCCCTTGTGGTGAAAAAGTCTCTCGTGGAGAGGAAGCCACTCTATCATGACGCGGTCATAGAGATGCGCCCCATACCGGCCTTGCAGAGAGGCCAAGTTCTCGTGAAGATCAGTGCCGTGGCGTTCAACCACAGGGATGTGAGCATTCTTCCTCTCTTCAGATCGCCCTGACATATGGATAACACGACGTGTCTTGCTATAGTTTTGGATTCGTTTCGGGCGCGACCCGGGTATTGCAATGGGGGCCACGTTTGGCGCTGACGGTGCGGGTGCGTAGATGATAATTGATCTGATCTCTTTGAGAACAGCGTCGTTCACGTAGTAATAGGAACAGTTGTCGCGTCTGCGGATCCACATGACCCCCTCTTACAACAACGCGTATTCCTGACCCCAATGCGGGGCTGGGAGAGCAGTATCGACGCACCAGAGCCAGGGTAGGAGACATATTTGAATCCTTACCATGGTTGGCTAGACGTTCTGTCCGTTCATCTCTATGTGCACTTCTAGGTCCAGGTTCGGCATCCTCGGTGGTAAAAATTATCCACTCCTTGGAACCTTCGCAGACTATGTCGTCGTCGAGCGAAATCAGGTTTTGCGAACCCCGGATCATCTCGACGACGTCCATATGGCTGCGTGGCCTCTGGCAGGTTTGTCCGCTTGGAGGTTTGTCAGCGTAAGACTTGACGTGACCGACCGCACGTACTGACTTCCGCACGCTTGTTCTCCTCGTAGGGCTGTCGTTGTCCATGCCCGCGTCGCACGAGGACAGACAATCCTCATCACAGGCATCGGCGGGGGTGTCGCCCTTATTGCGCTTCAGCTCTGTCTTGCCAAAGGTGCCAACGTGTTCGTTACCAGCAACAGCGAGGAAAAAATTCGGAAAGCGGTCGCCCTTGGTGCTGTTGGTGGTGTCATCTACAAATCGCGTGGGTTTTTGCCGTCCTTCCGTGTCCCAACGCCGCCATTATTATTATTTTTTGCTCTTCAACCCTGAGCGTCATCTGCAGGAGATTGGCCGGTTCGATTGTCTCAGGCACTCGGAAAAGAAGGGCGGCCCGTGTTGTTCGATGCCGTGATCGACTCTGCCGGGGGCGACATCATGGGTCAAGTGAATAAAATCCTGAAACCAGGCGGAAAGGTCATCATCTACGGCATGTATGTGTCTACTTGCACAGGCCCCTTTCTTCCCTCATTCATTCCGTGTCAATGTCCGCTCTAGGACTGCCGACCCCGTTATAAAATTCACCATGCGTGAGGTGTTGAAACACCACCAGCTTATCGGTTCGTGCGGTTTGTTTGGTCTGTGGTCAGAACAACGTTGACGTGCGAGGAACAAAGGGTCGACCATGGGGTCATATCAAGACCTCGTTGATGCGACAAGGTTCATTGCGGAACACGCCATCGTTCCTGTGGTGTCCCATGTGCTGGAGGGCCTAGGGTCTGCTGAACAAGGGTTTGAACTCATGAGGCATGGAAAGCAGTTTGGCAAGATTGTTATTCGAATGGACGAGAGGGGGCAGGTTTCAGCACGACTTTAGCAGTTCCGATTGCTTGGGCACATCTAGGCCCATTTGAATGGGCGCGGATGATTTTCACGTTCAACAGATTCTGGCACTGGAACACGACAAATCTCCCTTGATCCCCCGAACATTATAGGAGCAAGTGATACCATGCATACAATTCACGTCGAGACCCCATTCATACATTTATCGGACATTTTGTAATGCTTCCTTGATTCTATACTCCCAATACCTAACCAAGCAAGCACGTCAATGTAATTGCCGAAATGAACAGCTCAGGCTGACTGGATGAATGACTTACTTCTTCCTCATAGTATCGTGTTCGTCTGCAAGGGACTTCCAAAGCTTCACATGAAGCGAGCAGCAAGGTTAGCTTGATACTGACCACCAATAGATAAGCGGAGCGTTGCTGTACCTCGACTGCTTTCATCAGATCATTACCACCATTTGTTTCATAGACATCCGCCACGAATTCAATTGCTGCGACGCATGGTAATTGAGCCCCTGGTGACGGGAGGGGATCCTCAAGGTCTACAATATCTCCCGGAGGGGCCTCATGTTGTTCTGGACAGGGCACAGAATAAGGGGTCACGAAGGGTTGCAGGGTTGAATAGGGTGTTTTAGAATGGTCCAGCATGCCACGGAGGTAATTCCATGCAGACGCATTATTGGGTGCGACCGCAATCTTTGACTTGACAAAGCTGGGGGAGAGGGGGATAGAAAGCGGTTAGCTCCCCCGCGGCTGCGGATGTGTGAGCACCACGCACATCAACTCCCTGCGGACGACCACCTCCCTGTCCTCGTCACCCTTCCTGACACCCGATTGGAACACGACAAAGAAACGGTGGTGCCACGCCGAGTTGTTGCGCAGATCGTCGTCCAACATGCGTTCGACAAAAACGAGCTCACCACTCCACAGTGCATCGTCGTTAAAGTGAGAGAGGATCCATTGCCTGTATGACCAGGTGTGATAATTCTTTGCGTCGATTTCCAGTGCGTTTGTGATGAACGCAAGCTCGGGGATGGGGTCATTGGTCTGTTGGACGAGGAGTCGACGGTGATGCCAGACTTGATAAGTTTTCAAGTACGTGACCGCAAGTTCGTCCATCAGTCGCAGTTCGACATCCAAGGGGGCATTCAGGGCGACGAGGGTCTTGTATCGATATTGCCTGATTGATGCGAGAGCTCAGGACGAAAGATCCAAAGAGGGAGGTGATGCTCACCATGCCGAGTAGTGTGCAGGATTCTGACGAATGATGTTCTCCGTCAAATCGAGTACTCTGAGGCTCTTTTCCTCGGTCTTGACGATGCCTCTGAAGTAATCTGTGGCATCCTTGTCTACATGGTGTATTTGAAGTAGGTCGGCTGAAAAGTTGCAGAGACGCACATTCCGACGTGTAAAAGATCGGCGCGATAGGATTAGCACCTTCGTACTGCTCGAGGGGGACAACGTCAGACCACTCTGGTCTGTCAGCGAACAAGAGCTGCTCTCTTTCCATGGCCAGGCGCGCGCACAAAAGAACGACAACCGAATCAAACGCCCAAAAATGGGACGACCCAAAAATTGTCGGCAAGTAAAATACATGAGTATCTAAACTACGAAAGACATGGGCAAGTAGGTATCAGAGTATTATCAAGAACCACATCACAACAGCAGGTCGGGTGACGAGAAGTTACATGGCATTCCAGAACAGTACGTTACTCTTAGGCTGCAGTAGGAACGGCTGCGGGAACAGCCGCGTTGCTTGCAGTGTAGTCCTAGCACCATCGTCAGAACGCTGATTCTCGAGGTCAAAGTAATTCACGCACCTCCATCTCAGCATCGAGATCAGCAGCACTCTTTTGCGGACGTTCAACCCCTTTCCTAGCGCGGCCTCTGGCCTTGCGAATACCACCACGCGAGGCGGGCCTGTAGCTCAAGATGAGTAAAAGTAGTCACCGAGTTCAGGGATATAGGCAAACCTCGCCACTCTCGTGATGGTTGCAGTGGTAGCAACCGCAGATGTGGGCGGGGGAGCGACGCGAGACACCAAAGATTGAGTAGGTGCAGGACGCGCAGGGTCGACGACGATTTCGATTTTCATGGGTCGTTCTGTAATTGACGAACGGACGCGGGATAGTGTATATCAGTTGGCTGAGTTCTGAAGCGAGCAGGCAAGTAAAAAAGGGGGACGGATACGAGCAACCCATAACCCAATCTGTTACCGAGGACGGCTGAGTCATTCATCCGCTCTTCAAGTACTCTTCGACGACGCTGCATGTATCGAGCCTTCATGACATGCCCAATCCTGAAATTGGTCAAGCGGTGAAGATCTGGAGGACACCGACCCTCGCTCCACAATCCTTGCACCGGACTCAAAACCAAATCCCATGACTGCACCACAAAGTATGCCCGGATAGCTGGCTGCAGGCAACATGGATTCCGAAGGGTGATCAATCCTTCCATGGGAATCCATGGCCACCATCCACCGCATGTACAGAGAACAGCAAGGGTGGCGGCGAGGACAAGTCATGGTCGCCACCAGAAAAGGACTGTCAACTCGCACTTTGCAGCGCCTGAGGTGTCGTCCCAAGTAGCTTTGAAAGTCGGCGTCGACCAGTGTTCGACGGCAACAATCACCTCTGCACTCCAGAGGGTCCTCCCAAGAATAGAGGTAGAAAGCAGATAAGAAAGTGGCGATACTAACTCCCATCGATGAGGCGGTTGTTGTACTGTTGGTATGCCTTGGTTCCGTCTCCTTTTCTCTGGAAGTGAACCGCGGCAATTCCCTTGGAACGACCCGTGCTGTCATAGTGTAAGGTGACATCACGAAGGGGCCCAACGGTGGAGTGAAAGAGTTCCTTAATTAGGATGTCAGCAAAGCTATTGGTGAAAAAAAAAATTCAAAGGACAAAGTACCTTGATTTGGACTTCATTCACATCCGCAGGAAGGTTGGAAACAATGATCTTGTCGGCGGGCTGAGGAGCCATGTTGGCTGTGGCGACCACTTTTGCAGCAGCAGCGTTCTGAGCAGCAGCACGCACAGCCGCATTTGCGGGGTGACCCAACACTTGGGATTTGCCTGAAGTACGGCGACCCAGGCGGCGCTGATTCTTGGGGCGGGCAGCAATAACCTAAACACGAGTTCAGTCAGAAAAAAAAAAAAAGGGGGACGGCAACACGTTCGTCTCACCTCGTCAAGAGACTTGTCCATCTTTTTCAGTAGTAAGAGATGAGATCACAAAGGATTATGCGAAAGGTAGGACGTGAACTGCGTTGAGATGGTGGTAATTACAAAGGGGCGACGCGACAACACGCGTAAAGGGCAACACCAGTTTATATTGGTGCGGAGTTTCGGAGTTGAATGTGTGGCTGTGTGATCTTCTTTTTGCTGTACGTGGCTGTGTCCTGATCTGTGCACATTCAAGACGATGTCTCGGGGTGGCCGTGGTGGGGGTCGAGGGAGTGGCCGAGGTGGGTTCAGAGGAGGTTTAGCCGGCACATTTGGTCCAGGTGGAAATCCTCCCATGGGTCTCACATTCGCCGATATACAAGCAATCTCGCATGAAGCAGACGCATTGTACCCCGTACGATTGGAGACCTCCACAAAGACCTTCTGATGTAATCTTTGGACAGGCCTTGGATCCACTGCCAGTACTCTCAGACTTATCTACCGAAGAGAAGAAAACAAGTGAGTTACAGACAGGCTTCATCACCCGACTCCGCAAGTCCCCGTATTATGTTATGGAAACAGTAAAGTCGAATGGTCAGGTCATGCTTGGGATGTCGTGCGTCTCATGTTAATCCATTCTACAGATCTTGAGCGATACTCGGACAAATATCGCCAAACCTCTGCATCACTCCCCTCTCTCAAACGGAAAGATCTGCACACACCTTTTTTCCCTCTGGAAATATTCGACAGTTACTTCAACCCCAAGAAGAAACGGAAAGGTTCCGTTTCACATCCTTCCAGGAGTCAATATCTTGATCGTGCGCCACTTTGACAGAAAGAAGAGTCAAAGCAACCCGTCCAAACCTAGACGATCTAGTAGAAGAAGCAGAGGAACTCGTAAGGTTTTCCAGATTCCATACCTTTACGTTCTCACCGAGCCACCAGGAAAAGAGTGGCGAGGAGCGTTCAGATGCAGGTTCACAGACTGCCGAATCGGATTACGACGTCGAGGAGGAATATGATAATGACTACGCCGAAAATTATTTTGATAACGGCGAGGGCGATGACCTCGATGATATAGGTGGTGGGGGTGGTGGAGATGATGGAGGGGGTGAGGTACTTTACTTGTTTTCAGTCATTCGCTCAACTCTTTCGAGCAGACTACGACTAGCCCACTCTTTGAATTTAGGTGTAATATATTCCAATGTGCGTGGATCACAACTAGTGGCTCTCAGACTCTGCTAATGTGTTGTGCATGTATACACGGCAGGTTGGTCGTTCTCTCTGGTTGTTTGTTATGCGGCAGAGTATCCAACCTTACACGTGACTGTTTGTCCAATATTCGCTCAGCTTTGAAAGGAGGGTGCAATTCAACAACGCCCACCACCCGTCCCCCCATCGCCATGGTATATATCATCCAACTTATCTCTTTCCTTGTCACCCCGCTCGCCGTCCTCGCATGCGAAGGAGAATGTATCACAGGCATAACCAATGAATACCTCACTTTATACACCTCCATCATCCTTAACGTCTTCCAAAACATGGTATGTACTCCCACATGCTCGCCATCGACCCTCGTAACATTCCCTTCCATTTCTGTAGGCAGATAAACTAGATACTCACATTATTCCACCGGACAACCGTCGCCAAGACGCTATCAGCTACTTTACCCCTGTGATCGACGCGTACCACAACGTATCCTACAATGGGCTAGAACATGCAATATTCCCCTCGTACTTTCACGGCAAATGTCTCTACCCAAACGGTACAGTGCCTGACGGTTGCCCGAACCCAGACTGTCCTGTTGTGTGCGGCACACCTGGATCCATGGTGCATTTTTTCCCGACTTTGACCCAGATCGTGTTCGGTCAAGTCTCGGGGCAGTTGGTCAACATTACTTCTCCTGGAACCAGGGCGTACCAACGTGTAAAGAAGATGGTGTTGGCCGATGCGCAGAAAATACAAGGGAGAACGACATCTCAGTTGCCCACTTCGGCGAAATTTCGATCACGGGGGACGACTACCACAGAAAAACAATTCCGGGCTATCATGAAGGACTTTTCCACGCTGATGCTGGCGGCCTGTGGTGGTTCGAATCTTTCACAATGCCGCTGGGAGGCATATATGAAGAAATTCATCTTAAAGTACCCCTGATGATGTGACGACTCAATACGATATACCCACCTGCCTCGAATCTCATTGTTAGCTCCAAACTTCACCTTGATGTAGTTTTTGTTTCATGGCGGCGTTGTTTTGTGCGGAAATCAAGTCTTTCTTATTGTATTTGCTGCGTGTTTATTGTGATGAGACTCGCACGACGAATAAATTGCCATTAGCAACCTGGATCACATCACCTTACTCAACGACGCTTGTCTTCTGAAGGGTGGCCGCGCCAGATTTCCCACATTCTTGTCAGATAGAATGTTCGCTAACCCATCTCAGACAACAACCGTTCCCAGCCTGGGGCTCGATCGGTGGTCATGATAACTGGACCAGGGATAGGCCAACGCCGTTATAATTAAGGTATACGACCCAGACCCTGCCGCGTTTGAACCGAAAGCGGTTAACGGACACAAAAGGCTGGTGCTATTTCAGATTGATGGAGACAAAAATGGTCAAGCACTGATACCGATCGTTGTATTTCGGCTCTTACCAGTGAAACCCTCTCCCAGCACGCCCCGGTAGTTGCGCGTCCCCCGGAACCAGAGAGATAGCGACGAGACTCACCTGATTTCCAGAGGGGACTCCGCAATAAATATCCATCATCAACATAAATTTTTTCCCTAGCAAACGGCGTTCCGCACCCATGCGGCGGATAGAACTGGATCATTATTCCCAGATTTGCAACGCACCTCAGAAACAGGTGAAAAAGAGGTTCGGCGTTCATTCTATGGAACCCTACGCCACCTACCACTCTTTTTTTTTTTTTTTTTTTTGACCTACATTGCCTGCAACACGTATACAACCTAGTCCTCTTTGTTTGGCAAATCTAAATGTGTATTAAAATAGTTTCAATATGTCACTCCCAACGCCCATCGCTGTTACCGCGTTGCCGGCACCAGCACCCTGAACGAGGAGCGGCCGTGCTCCATATCGTGCGGTGTGGAACATGATGATATTGTCGCTACCTTGCAGGGAGGTGGCGAAAGCATGCGTGGTGGGATATCTGTTTCCAACATGCTTAACTAAGGGAACCCACACATTCACAGAGAGGAGATTCGCACTCATCCAATTTGGCCTCCACCTTGCGTTGTTCGACGTCAATGATGCCCACATAACGGAGCACATTTCCTCGCTTTGCCGCCTCGTCCCTTTTTGCGGCGATCTCAGCGTCGAATTCAGGCAGCCTTTGCAAAAACGTCTGCGCATCCAAATTGCGCAGGAGTTCTGGAACAAGCGAGGTAGGGTGAACGTCCGTGTGCCCGTTTGGCAAGAGGTTGAGGAGGCCGGGTATCATGCGAGATAAGATCGTGAGTTTACGTGCAACGTCTGCCCCATTGAGATCGTCTCCCGGGTTAGGTTCCTGTTCCTCCTGTCATCTTGTGTCGCAACGTGACTCACTTGGGGCACTCACCGTGAACCCATTTGCTTTGGCCACCTGCACAACCGACGAGAATGACGGTCCACCCGCATCCACCCTGGAGTACTCGTTGAAGATATAGCTCAGCGTTCCGGAGAAGACGCCTTCTATCTTCTTCACCTGTCCAACCAAGTACATGTCGTCATCTCCACGACCGCTCTCCTGAGACGCTACGGCGCACCCACCTTGTCCCCCGTGTTGACCAAATCCTTGAGCGTCGAGATGATCGGCAACCCTGCGCCGACAGTTGCCTCGTTGTAAAATAACCCCCGTCCCCTCGCTGGATCCGTAGCCGACCCGATGATACGTTTGTACAGCTCGAGGCTACTCGAAAACGCCTTTTTGTTCGGCGTGACGATGTGGATACCTGCATCGAGGAAACGTGGGTAGGTCTCTGCAACCACCTGGGAAGCGGTGTTGTCCACGAGGACGATTTTTCCTGGCCTGCGCAGTGCGAGATCGGACAGGGCGGCGAGCAGCGCGTCGAGGCTCGCTGCTGGTGCACTGGGATCGTCGAGGGAGGCGGCCCCGCTCCTGGGATTGAAACAGCTAGTCCCATCCGTGAAGAGGAGCATTTTACGAGAGTTGGATATAGCAGCGATTTTCATGGGATAAGGGCTGTCCGAATCGACGAGTTGCTGGATGAGCTCGGAGCCCACGCCGCCCAGACCGACGATGGCGAGCTCAAGAGCATGCTTGTGATCGATTGTGCCCATTATGGTGGAACCCAGGTGTGTAGAAAAGTGTGATGGAAATATTACAGACTGATGGACAACGCCGTTTATCAATCAGATTGTATTGCGAGATAAGGGAGACAAGCACTGACAGCGCGGGAAACACTGCTCCAACCGGACAGACTGCGCGTCGCCCATGTCCAACAGTGCCTCAACCGAAGCGTTGCAGGCGCCAGAACTCGAATCCTGGTTGGATGCATCCAAAGAGTACTTGCGCTTCATCGCCGAGCGTGCACACATACCGACACGAAAGAAAACTTGGTGGACAACACACAACACACAAAGGATATCAAATGAAAACAAATTTCTATTGCAGTCAGGAGGCTATCGTATGAAGGAGTGTACTGGTCAAAGAACTGTATAACGAATGGAAGGTGTAAACTAATGTGGAAGTAATGGAAACGCGGTGCAACGAGTAATCTAAACGGTAGGAAGGAGGAAATGGACTAACGTGCAAACATGTACGCTTGGGTCCTCGCTGCACCAGCGTGGCTGAGAGGGAGACAGGGAAGGGTATGTGTGTACGTTAATTCAGTAGAACACAACCAGCTGGAATAGATGATCAACACCAAGGATCAATAGAGGACGAGAGGACGTACAGCTAGGTCCAATTTACCATCGGAGAACCAGTATCGCACCATACACATCGGAATCAGAAAGAAAGAGAAGGTAAAGGTTTGGCTATAGCACAAAGTGATGGGTATGATGCGATGCGATAGTCCGAGCTATGGGCCGAGTCGATATTGATACACGCGAAAAGGTAGGAAAGGGAGAAAAAAAAAGGGGAGAGTAATAGAGGAGAAGGAAAAAAAAAAGATCGTAGGTTGGCGTAGAAAGAGATAAATAGTCCAACCACCGAGCGATCACTAAAAGAACATAGGGCAAAGAAAATTAGTGAAAACCGTGAACCCAAAAAGGCAAGACATATAGGTAACGGTAGAAGCATAAGAGGGGGGATGGGGGAAATATCACGAGTCCCAAGATCCAAGAACACAAAAAGGGGGAGAAATAGAAGCCCTGCACGTGTTACGCAAAGCCGCGCATAAATAAGCAGACGCAGGCGGATAGTTGTGCTTGTGGGTGAATTGTGGCGCGCAACCCGAACGACGGCAAGGGCATCGTATACACATGGCTGAGCCGAGGCTTGAGTGGATAATTTGTTTTTAATGTATGTTGGCCTCGTCGACTCCTTCTGTACAGACCCGATCTCTCGGGGAACAAAATAAGAAGCGTGGTGCGATGTGGCGAAAGCATGCGATGCGGAAATGAGCCGGTGATACTGACACATTGACGTGAGGAAATAGATGGAGAAATGGAGAGGTGTGAAATGCCGGAACGTAAAACCCGCCAGCAAGCGAGGTATGAATATCGACGCTAGACGGGATCCGGATGTAAACATCCGGGGGTTGAAGAAAACGCGAGTGTGTCCTGTACGAGCAACCATGACCAGTGGAGACCGAGTGATGCAAACCATAGCAGAGAGCGGAACACTATTCGTCGGGCGAAGCCAAGCCAACAGCCCCAGGAGAAAAGACCACAAGAAGAACCAATTCCGGAAGTTGCCGGATGAATAATGATATCGGTAAAAAACGGAGCCCGGAGAGTACCGCAAGTCAACGAGGGTGAGTGTGTCGAATCGACTGGCGGGGTGAGATCGGTGGGCGAGACATTCCGAAGGCTCAAGAGGGTCATTATGTCGGTGCTGAAGTGATATTAGTCTAATGGGGCTGCTCGCCAATACGAATAGTCTAAGCTACAAACGGAGTGAGCGCAAGAGAGAGGGGGGCGGCTGGAGCGTGAATCACCTCTACACTTTTGATGAGAATCAATAAAAAAGAAAGGTCCGCTCAGAAAGCGGGCGGAGGCAACTCGTCAGGGCTGGGTGAATTCTGGAAGACGGAACTCGCAAAAAATCCAGCCTTGTCCTTGCCAGCACGGGTGGTACTGGATCCAACAGAACCGAATCGTTTCTGCGGGAATGCAAAGAGCTTCTTGAGCTCTTCAGGGGCATCGGAGATTGCAGACATATCCTCATCAAAGGACATGTGAAACACACCCTCGCTGGGGGTGCGAAGGTGACGATGCTGACGAGACTGCGAGGGAGTCGAATCCGGGCGACTGGCAAAGGAAAAGTCGCTGAAGAGCGATAGCGGTGCTGTTCGAGGGCCGTCTAGAGAGAGGCGCTGCCATGTTGTATCGGAAGGGAGTTCCCGGGAAGGCGTGGAGGGAGGAGAGTTGTCCTCCACGTCAGTGGTGTCGTCACAAACGGGGAAATCGGTCGCGTAAGATGCAGAGACTCGCCTCTTCTCGATGTGGGGATGCACTTGAGGGTTTGGTGCAGATCGAGAGAGATTGTTCCGGTGGACGGGATGCTTGCCCCCGGGAACAGGCACAAGACGAGGAGCGGGAGAAGGTGTTGCGGGGGGCTGTGCAGCGTGGTTTCGGCGACGGGTAATTTTGCCAGATGGTGGGACAGCGAGGGAGGGAGACAGCTTTGCGATGCCTTTGCTGGAGGGAAACGGAGGACGGCGTAAGTTGTTGTCCGAGTCCGAGTCTGAGCTGACGATGAAGGGATCAAAAGAGTTTGTCGCAGGATTGCTATTACGAAGGGGGAAGGATCGGGCTGAAGAGAAAATGGGGCCCTCTACCTGCGAGGAATGAACTGGAGGAGAAGGTTGGCGAACGTTGTTGCGTCGTGATTGTCCATGAGTGGATGAGCTCCTTGGGGAGTAGATGAGACGAGAAGGGGTGTGAGGGTGTGGCGAGATCTACCTTGCCGTGCCCTTATCTTTCGGAGCCTTGGTCTGTCTGCCACGCGGGGACTTGTCTGGGATGGGAGTGGGAGGTTGTGCGGCTGGCTTCTCGACGAGGGGGGACTGCCTCTCCTGTGGAAGCTTACCGGGTGCATCCTGTGTTGACTGAGGTGTCCGATTATGGGGCTGGGCGAGTTTGGGTTTTGGCGAGCGGTGAGGATGGCGAGGATGGCCATGGGGATGATGTTGGCGGGGCGAATCCGCGCGGAGAGGCTTTGATATGGAGAGGATGCCAGGTACTTTGGTGGGTTGTACGACGACTGCAGGCGGAGCAGAGGGGTGACGACGGTGTGACGACGGAGGAGACATTGGGAGCGGTAGGGGATTGCGGGCGGTGAGTAACATGGACGACGGCGTAGACGCCTCGGGGAGGGGAAGACAAGTTGGGCTGGAGAGGGAAGACAGTAAAAAAAAGAATAAAACAATAAAACGAGGATTTTCGAGCGGGCGTGTCGATTTTTGTCTGATCAGGTGTCAGCCGGCGTTGGAGCAATTTTCATTCTCCGATAGCGGCACTGCCCGCTTGGGCGCAAAGACTCTACCTACTAAGGCTATTCGGAGTATGAATCTGGGCTGAACTTTAAAGAGAGAGTGCCTGACTCAACGTTGTTCTGTCGAGGCGACGACCCCTGCGCTCCGTCGGCCGTTCCCCTTAACTCCTTTGCTCCGGCTCCCACGCTTCCCTTTTTAGACCACCTCCTTGTTATGCCACCCCTCGTGATCACTATTGTCCCCGCTGGGACCCACCCGAGCCTGTGCCACTACCACCACACTACCACCCACTGCCATCCCGTACGTGTCGTGCCACATCGTGCCACGCTCCGCAGCGTCTCATTTGCCGCACACGCGCAGCGCTCGCGGGACCGGCCAGTTCTCGATCGTTCGAGAAAATACGAGTACATACAGTACATACGTTTCATCAATCAAACCCTTCCCGCACGAGGCTTGCTGTGCTTGACGTATGCCCCAACGCTTCTTTATGCGATCTCCTCGGGCGATTTTGATCTTTGCATCTTACGCCTTCCTTGTACGCACCAAAAGCATCATATCTTGAGAGATACGCTCCAGATTAAAGTTTCAGTCGACCATACCAAGTCAAAGCGCCACATTCCGTAAGTCACTTGCCTCTTCCGAGTCCCCGTCGTGGAACCCTCATCAGGCTCGTTTCACACCGGACAGCGTTGCTGGTGGCGCACTAATCACCCGCTCGCAGCGTTCGAGGTGCCAACTCTCGTCGCCCAAGATCCCCCGTTTCATTCTCGGTTGTCGAGTAGGAACGTTGATCATCCTTCCACTCCGCCCACTCACCGCGTTGACGAGAGGATCATGCATGTCATGGGTGCGGAGTGTTGCCCTGACAGCTCTCTGACCACAGGGCCGTGTGCAAGATGCCGTATGCTAGTAGCACCAATCAATGAATCAATGGTGTGGCGCACACAGCACCCAACAAGACTTCACTGCGAGGCTCCCTCGTGAAAGAAACCAATCGTCGGTTGGTCTTCCACCAGTGTGCATGTCTGATCATGCTGTCGCTCTGCACGCCCTCTGACATCATTGTTCATCCTGCGTCCCAATACTTGCCTTGATCAGATGCTGCTGGCCCTCACTCCTTCAGCGCACAACCTTCTGATACGCATGATTCGAGAGAAGCGCGTGGTGCAAAGACAATGGAATTCCCTGGTTCACCTCACACAGCTTCCGGTCCGTTCATCCAAGCTCCGCATCAGATTCTAACCAGTGCACTTACTCACGGCTCCAGTACCGTCGCACGATTCACAATCCGAGAGAAAAATAAATGGAACATGAATCGAGAATCCGGTATTCAAAGACGATCCCATTATGGGCGACACAACTCCCCTTCACCTTCATTTCAACCTGGGAATACAATACCTCGACCCATTGATCGGGAGCACTTGGATGACTGATAACTGACAATGCGCCGTTCTCCCCACGTTCAGATATAGGATTCAGTGCGGTTCTCACACGACGTTGACCCTGCATGGCCAGCGATGATTGATAAACTCTCCACGTTGGGACAGGAGAATCAGTTAGCGAAGCGTGCCTGTGAACGGCCATATTTCTTCACTTCTCCGGCAGAATGATCCCGCGAAAACGGAAAGGAAGAAAGCCAGTTGGCCAGTGGCCTTGAGGTTACACTCCGATCGTGTACACGAGGTAGCAATAAGTTGCCCGGATTCTGGAATCACCAGGTAACAAGTACCAGAGCTGTGTTTGCTGTGATGCTGATGGTGTGTTGTCCGTCGGCAAGTTTTTGGTCCTTGAGACCCTTCATCGTCAGTCTCTCACACATGCACTTTGTCTGTCAAAGTCTTTAAAGTCAATTGGGTTGTATCAAAAGTACAGTTGTATTGAAGCCATCATAATAGAGTTTACAACCAAATGAACAATGAACATACCAACCATATATTATACCCAAAGTCAAGGAGGCATACAACTGTAGTCCTGTGCATGACATGTGTCACTAACAGATCTACAAGAGTAGGCAAAGCCTGAACAAGTCGCATCCTCACAAGGAGGTAATGAAACAAAGCACGACAGTCCGAGAGTAGTCTGAATCGAGTTTCACGATCAACTAGAATTGCGAGCTACGAAGCGAACTAAAGGGTAGAGTGCTCCTTGACAAGATATCAATCCAGCTCAGCTCCTCATACGGCACACAATCGAGACTTTGGTAAACAAAACCACAATTGTTGCACTGCTAAAACACTGCGGGCAGCATGGCAAGGATAAGCGACAAGCGGGGAAAAATTCCAATGCATGCGGAGGTAATTTGTGAAAAAGCACATCACCGTGACGAGGGCCGAGAAGAAGTGGCATATATGCTCGTCGTAGGCATGTATTCCCGTAGCAAAGGAATGGCCTAGGTGATCCTGACGTAATCGCGCTTTGGACGTCTGGAAAAACCCATTGCAATCATGAATCCATGAGACTACAACTGCAAGCCATGTAGTGCGTCCGGGAACACAGGTACCGCGAGAGAGTGTACTGGATTGAAGATAATGGAAAGAGGCACGCACCCAGCCATCGCGACGCTTTTCAAAGTTGCCACTGCGCAATTGGCAACTGCTTTTCTAGTACGTCGCTCAGTCCATGAAGACTGGTCCCAGCTAGAGACGATCAGGGATGACTATGATACTCAGACCTTCCCGCTCAGGATAAAAGACGCGCATAAATACATCTTGTACGTGCCGAGCCTCGTAGCCTTCAAGCTGTTGTGGATGAAAAGAGAAACCCAGACGGTCGAAAGTAATCGGAGTCACGGTATTTGCCGGATGTTGCCCACGTGACCTGGAGAGCAGACGTGTCGAAAGCTGTACCTACGAGCTGGCGTTGGACGCGACTGTGTTTGACCGCGCCATGGGGCTACCGCGCAGCTGGTTTGCTCTTGCGGGCGTCATCCTGAGTGGTCTCTGCGTGCATGGCGCGTCTCCGCCCGTCACTGTCTCTCTCCAATCTTCTTTCGCAGCTAGCAATCCATTACTCGAGGCACTGTAAGTTCCCGACCTTTTGCCCAGCATATCCTCCTCACTTGGCCTTCAGTGAATCGGTCGCAATGGAAGACCCTTCAGTTCTTTTCCCTCTACTTTCTGCGCTGTCTCTTACAGGACATCCCCTTACCCCACAACTGGCCCATAACGCCGTCTTTACTGTTGCAGCTGATCATATGCACTGGGCTGCCCTCAATTCTGCCCGTGTTCGCCTTGCGCTACACGTGCCGACCGCCCGGTTGGCCGCATCTGCAGAGTACTATGACCACTACATTGCAAATTTGACAGATAGTGATAGACTTCACAAACCCGAATGTGCCTCCTGGGTTGATTGGTATGGCCACATCGTGTGCGACCCCGAGACGCTCCTTCGGCTCGCCAACTCTCAACATAATATTGTCGCTACAATCCCCAGACGTCTTCCCTTGGATCATACTCATCGCATTTCTTCATCTCTAGAGGAGCCGCAGTATACTGCTATCCATTTCGCCGACCCTACGGCTCCATCTTTCCATCTTCTTCATGAAGCACTTCTCAACTTGGGACCGAGAGTGGAGTATATTCTTCGTTGGGCACAAGGAATCACCAAAGTCGAAAAGGGTGAACTATCAAGTCACCTCTCCGGATATGGAGTTTCTCTCGATCTTAAGAAGACGGACTATTTAGTGCTTGATGATAGGAACCAGCATCAAGTACATGCGACCACCCAGAGTTCTAGTGAGCTCACTGAGGATGGGAAACAACACTCCAAGGAGGAAATTCTTGCTTGCATTTTTGAATCTCTACCGTACATCGACGAAGAGACGGAAGCAAGGGCAGCGAAAGGGGAGCCACTAACGCCTGAAGAGATTGTTGGTTTGTCCCGATCCTCCATTTGATCCAGAAATTACCTTCATACTTGTTCCACAGATCTAGGTGCAAAAGCAATCCAGTTTACAATATCGTTCAACGACCGGCCCCGTATTGACCCGCTGCACACCCATCAGTGTTGGAATAAACATCGTGCTCTACCCCTCACCGACACGGAAGTATTTCAAACACTCACTAACTCATTCCCCCTCTATGCAACGTCGCTTGCACGCAAAATTAGGGTCTCCGATGAAGTGTGGGACGAGGCCCACGATAACTGGGCCAAGGCAGCTCAAGGCGTGAACATGGCTTGGGTCAATGGACGGCTTCTTAACGAGAACGAGGGCAGCCTGGCCGGCATCTTCGGGTAAGTACTTCGTTGCATTGGTTGGTTGAACGAATTGAGACTCTACCTAGACTCTTGCGCACCCTGCAGCGCGAACGTGCCCTTGTAAAGTCTCTCGTTGATTTAGGTTTGACAACAGAACAGGCGATGGAGCTTCTTGTGTACCCCGCTTATTCGTCATCCCAGAAATCTGGTTCCCCAACGGTCAAATCACGCGACTCTCCCGCTGAGCAGGTTCAGATGGACAAGACCAATGTTATTGAAGAACAGAGGGTTTTTTCACTTTCTTCAAAATTTGCCGAGTACCTTGAAGGGCTCGTCGATGCGAGTGATAGACAAGAGGGCGGAGGAGTCTTACTATACTGGAATGATCTGGCCACAGATGCCCGCTACGCCAGATCCAGCCCATCTTTGCAAACCGTCCGTACTGCTTTTCGCTGGTTGCTCAACACTGCTGACCTAGAATACGACAATTTACAGCTTCTCCGAGTTCATACAATGTCACTTTTTTCGCCCATGCTTAGAATCCAGCAAAACCTAATTAACGTGGTACTCGTCCTCGATCTATCGCAGATGCGATCTTTGTCACTTCTGAATAGCGTGTCTGATCACTTTGTGGCTCGAGGCTTTCCAGCCAGATGGAGTCTCGTCCCTGAAGGAGAGGGCGACGGTGAGTATATGAGTGCATAGCATATGCTTGAATACTTACTCTTTGTCAGGTCTTAGAATGGCCCGACTTGTATACTATATCAACCAAGACTATGGTCGTGATCAGATGATAGCATTCATTCAAGGGGTACGGGAAACTCAATTTATTGACACCAAAATTCTGAGGAGCCCGACATAGATTTCACGTGCTCACGCGGAACGCAGGTTGTCAGATCTATCATGGCAAATAGTACATGAGACGTTCCGTTTACTTGGTGTTGAAGCCGACTTTGCTGCGGTTGCAGGAGGCGACGTTCCAACAATAGACGAAGCAACTGGAGAAGATATCGTCTCTCGTTCACAAAAGTACGGCCGAAGACTAGGTGTAGGGGTACGGACTAGTCGCAGCAAGGGCCACGTTTTTGTCAATGGAAGATATTTCGCCCTCAACGATGTAAGTATTATATTCGTCATGCCCTAGTGCCTCTTGGCGAAGCTAAGATTTGCAGAACATATTTCAACAAATGGCTGGCGAAATTACGACGCAGCTGCAGATTCTTCAGGAGATGGCATGCATAATATATATCGATCGATGTGTCATTACTGACATTCTCCAAGGTATATACAGGGGAGATCACGGATGATGACATTCCCTTGATGCCAACGTTTTTCTATGATCTTCCTTCCACACTCCCCCGTTGGAATCCGTATGTCTCTATTCACAGCCCTTCCGGCCATGGGCATGCACACGATGGGACTGGTTTGAGAATGTTCAACCTCCCCGAGGTGTTCTCTAAGGCGGGCTTTCAAACAACAAATGGTTCCTTCATTGTCTCAAGTGCGTAGTCATTTTCATGTCTCTCTTCCCTACCTTTACAGAAACTAGGCCAGTGTAACGATCTCGCAGTAACGATGTATGTCATTGCCGACTTCGATTCGCCTGAGGGTCTTGAGCTGGCTAAGGAATCTTTAAAATTTATGGTATTTGCAGCCAAGCTCAGCATTGATTTCGATCCTTATCGCACAATGGCTGGTTTAGGTACATTCCGTTGGAACCCGGGTGACGTTTATACAAAACTCTGACGCAAAGTCGACGGGGGCTACCTCTAAGTTGATCTCCACTCTTTTTCAAGCAGGTAGTCTCGGGGATGTCCGCCCTTCACGAATCTTGGAGGCGTTAGACGTTAAACCAGAAGAACAATATGCACCCGAAGTGCAGCAGCCTTTCGGCGGAGAGGCAACCACTTCCGAGGATATCACGCACCTCCTTCAAACGAGTCGTCTAGTCGCCCGACGGCTGGAACTTCGGCCTGGAGATAGAGCTATCTTGGTCAATGGACGCGTACGTTATCTTTCAGTCACTGCGTGCGTCGGTCCACATTGACAGCCTCATGCAACAGCTTGTTGGCCCATTTGGTATAAACTCTGAGTTTCTTGCCGAGGATTTTGAGATGTTGGAAGGCTTTGAAATCAAGCAACGTGTCGGGCGAGTAACTGATGCAGTAAATGAAATTCTTAATGGAGCCGGTGCTATTGACACGTATGTCACGTTATTCTATCGGATACTGGATGGGATTAATGGGCGTATGCATGCTACGTGTTTTAGATCCAAGCGTGCAGACCTGATTTCGATGGCGTGTTCCATCATTTATTCAGATCAGCAGCCCGATCCTTCCGAAGTCGGGCTTTTCGACTCTGCCCCTAAATCCCGCACGCGGAATTACCAACTCCTTTCAAGCAACTTCAGGTGAACTTTTCTTCGCGACACTTTTTTACTTTCTTGTTGATGTATTATTTACAGTAAGCTTGCGGTTGGTGACCCTTCTTCGGCGCAAAGCCATATTGCGATATTATTGGATCCCCTGAGCGAAATAGCTCAGCGGTGGTCGACGATATTGGCAGTAAGCTTTCAAGTAGTACTTCGCACTACAACTGACGATGCTCCCTCAGCGGTCGGAAGAACTCTTTCCTGATATCTATATTGAGCTCTACTTAAATCCTATTCAACATACTGAGGTACGAAGATACAAATCCAATGGTCAGCTTCTTTCTAAGCGGCACTGGGTATCCAGATACCTCTCAAAAGATTCTATCGTTATAATGTCGCCCCACATCTCAGTTACGACGCTGAGGGGTAAGGGTATCTTCTCAAAATTTATATTCTAACCGTGACCCCTCCATAGACAAGAGGTCCCCGCGCGCGTCATATTCACTGAATTGCCACTAGAACCAATTTACACTTTGAGTATGGACGTTCCACCTTCGTGGTTGGTTCGCCCACGCGAAGCCCTCTACGATCTCGACAACATCCAACTTGACAAGCTCACACCTGAAGACTGGTCCCAAGGCGTTCAAGCACTCTTTGCACTAGATTATCTCGTCGTAGAAGGACACGCACGCGAGTTGAAGACAGTCAGTCCACCCAGAGGTGTCCAGCTTCAACTCATCAATACCAATGATGGGTCGGTCATCGACGATACCCAGGTGGTTGCTAACTTGGGGTACTTGCAATTTAAGGCGCGTCCAGGAACCTTCCGACTTGAGATTCGGGAGGGTCGTGGGAGAGACATTTATGAGCTGGAGAGTGTCGGGAGCGAGGGGTGGAACAGCCTGTCGGTTGCTGAAGCTGGTAATGAACTCACGGTAATGAGCTTTGATGGACTCACTTTGTACCCACGATTGGCTCGAAAACCTGGCACGGAGAGGCTTGACGTTCTCGATGGGCTGCAGGTTGCGCCAGGTGAAGGATCAGAGAACATCGTAGGGACCTGGGTGTCAAAGCAAGTATTGCAGGTTGTCATTGATTTATTTGCTGATATCTTACACTAGGATATCTTCGCTCTTAATGCCAAAAGTAGACGACAATCACACGGGGGCCGTCCAGAAACAAGCCGTTAGCCAAGCTGATATCAACATCTTCACTGTGGCGTCTGGCCTGCTGTATGAGGTACTACCACTTTAGGCTCTACCCCCTGAGATCTCAGTTGCCTTGCCGCAGCGTTTTGCTTCAATCATGATCCTAAGCGTGCTGCGTAATACCAAGAGCAGCGTTAAGTTTTGGTTCATCGAGAACTTCCTTTCGCCATCCTTCCTCGTGAGTGCCTGCGAGGTATGTACCTTCGTTTTGTGCGTTGACATGCTCCTCAGGAATTCATACCACACATGGCGGAAGAGTACGGTTTTCAATACGAGCTGGTTACTTACAAGTGGCCATCATGGCTAAGAGCACAAAAGGAAAAGCAACGCATCATATGGGCTTACAAAATTCTCTTCCTCGACGTCCTCTTTCCGATGGACCTCAAAAAGGTTATTTTCGTAGATGCTGATCAGATCGTGCGAGCAGACTTGCAAGAATTGGCCGACCTTGATCTTCACGGAGCGCCATATGGCTACACGCCAATGGGCGATGACAACTATGAGATGGAGGGATTCCGCTTCTGGAAAACGGGCTATTGGCATGATTTCTTGGGTGGTAGACCTTATCATATCAGGTATGCTGTCTCGCGACTTTCTTTTCGCCGATTCTGATTTTGCCCTCAAGTGCCCTTTATGTCGTGGATCTCGTCCGCTTCCGTCAGGTGAGTCGATCATCTATGTGATTGGTACTGTATTTCCTAATCATTGGGTCAGATGGCTGCTGGGGTGAGTACACGATAGAAACTAGATGGTTCGCACGTTCACCGTCGCTACAGGATCTGCTGCGAGGGTCTTATCAAATGTTGTCTCAAGATCCCAACTCGTTGGCAAACTTGGATCAAGGTTCGCAGTGCCCTCGCTGTTGGAGGGAAGTTGATTGATCACGTGATTCTAGATCTTCCCAATAATTTACAGGGCCAAGTTCCAATTGTAAGTCACGCTCATTCGGAACGAGACGATCGCTGATGAGGGAGGTATAGTATCCCTTGCATGAAGATTGGTTATGGGTAAGCATACTCCAACCTTCGCCGAGAAAAACGCATTGACGATGGCCGTTCAGTGTGAGACGTGGTGTATGTTGGCTACGTGAGCGCATACATTAGATATGACACTGAAAACCACTCGACCACAGGCAGCAAAGACAGACTTCATCGTGCAAAGACAATCGACCTATGTCAAAACCCCCTTACAGTTCGTCTTTCTGGCAAGTCTCACGTTAACGTCCCGCTCATTAGCCCTTCCGAGCATAGAAAGAGCCAAAACTGTCTCGGGCCCGCCAGATACCTGAATGGGAGGAATATGACAACGAGATCGCTCACTTCGCACGCAAGCTTGCTACCGAAGGCAAGATTCACGCGAGCGTGGCGACGGCGGATTCAAATGTGCTAGCGGGAAGCAATGGGCAGCCTCCGCATCAGGCGAACTTAAGCGACCATTTGCATGTGGACGAAAGATCACGTTCACACGACGAGCTGTAGTAGCCATCACTAGATTTCAATTCCCTGGTGCTATCACCAATTGAAACACTGCCTGACCCTGCTGGGACTATCGCTTGAGTTGCTATTAGTGCTCTGGTCAGTGGCCACCATCCTGAACATTTCGTTAACAGTTGTCTGGTAGCCGGCCATCTGACATATCAAGGTATTGCTGTCACGATGCAACCAGGAGCGATGATTCGGGCTGCTGACGAGATATGGGCCACAAATAGGCTACTTACTCCGTGGACTCGGCTGTCTTTGCCTTGATCGGCCACCGAGTTATTCCCCTAGGTCTTGTGTGCTGTGCTTGCAACAACGGGACGGCGCATGCACCATACGGATGTCTTGATTGTATTTCCCGTCTCGAACAAAGTTTTGTCACACTGCCCTACCATCATGCTTCAAAGGGGGCTCATGGCCATGAGGGATGAATTGTGCAATATCAAGTGCTCACCTTGCTTCAAAGTGTCTCGGTCAAAGTACCCCGCATGAAAGTCTATTGATAATTCTCAGCTTCCGCATTCTCATTGAATTCCCGGCTGCCTACCACGCCTGAATTTCCCAGTTGGGAGTCTGCCTCCTTGCAATGCGGAATATAGCACAGCGCCGTATCCTAGGGTCGCAGAATACCGCATGCTTCATCTTTTCCTATTATATACCCGACTAAGTTTGCTCCGAAACGCACCGGATATAAAAGGTATAAAGGCCAGTAGACTGACTGGGTTCCATAGCAAGAGTACCCCATCCTTCAGGTTTCTCTATACCCGCTCTAACACGATGAAGTTGACTCTCGTCTCATCCCTTGTCCTTGTATCAGGGGTTTTGGCGCAACGCACCCTGATTGTTTACAATGGCTGCCCATTCACTGTATGGTAAGTGTGACCTTATGAGCGATTGAATTCATACTAGTACCAACAAGCAACCAAGGCCAGCGATGTTCACAGGCACGGGTACCCAACCTAACTATGCCACTGGGTATGCGTTCGTTTTTTTTTATGGATGTAAACACTGACTATTATCGAATAAAGATGGGAAGCCGCTGCATACACCGCCGTGACATTCCAAGTAAGCTAGTCTTTATTTGCTCTCCTCCGATGCGGTACTCATTCGAATGTCTCTTTATAGGTCCCGAGTGACTGGACCGCCGGCAGAATTTGGGTACGTTGATGGATGGCAGTGATGCCAACAATTTCACGCGTCGTCTCCAGGGTCGCCGAGACTGCGACTTCAGTTCCAATCCCGGTCCCAATTCCTGCCTTGATGGGGGTTGCAATGGCGGCTTGGAGTGTGATCCGACTGACGGCACGGTATGGCTTATCCGATCACCCGCCGGATCCGTGATTCATACACGATTGTAGGGTGTTCCTCCTGCCTCATTGGCGGAGTTCACTCTCGACGCTAATGGCATAGATTACTACGATGATCTGTACTTCCAGCACATTGTACCGGTTCAATTCTGACTGTTGGTCTTAGTTTCTCTTGTCGACGGATACAATTTACCCCTCGCTATCACGAATACTGTTGGATGTGGAATCGCGGATTGCCCGGTTGACCTTGGTCCAAATTGTTCGTACCGATTTGTCCTCCACGAAACAGGATAGTTGACAGAAGCACATAGGTCCTTCGCCTTTAATCGGACCCTTCGATTCGACCGGGTTTCCTGTGGGATGCAAGAGCGCTTGCGAGGCTAACTTGGACGGCGACCCAAGTGGGTGACCGCACATTTAGCGAAGAATTCTCTGACCTGGCACTTACAGCCAACTCACCAAACTGTTGTACCGGCCAATACAACACCCCTGCGACCTGTCCTTCCTCGGGTGTAGAGTACTACAGCTACTTCAGTGCGTGCCCGTTGGCCATCGACAACCGCGCAATATTTCACTGACGACGCGGCTTTGTAACAGAGAATAACTGCCCGAACTCGTACTGCTATGCCTACGACGAATCGAGCGGTACGGCGCTCCGGACTTGTTCTTCCAGCCTCAACGCTGTATACACTATTACATTTTGCCCTTCGGCCTCCGAAGTTTAGGGGGGAAATAAGGCCAGGAGAAGGTAGAAAGTGGCGAGGAACTCATTTGTGCTGTTTCTTTCTGGGTCGATTGTTTTTCACACATCAGTCTACTGTTTGAAAATTTGAGGTCTTTCGGCTGCGTTATCATGTGCAAGTCAAGTCGTAGCTAGTCGCGTTGTGGACAGCCACTGCGTTTCTCTCCAACAACTTGAAAGGAACTCGTTCCGGGCCAACGTGCCTCTATCGTATGAGTGCTAACCTCGAGAACTCTCTTGAGATCTATGCTACATGCTCAGCGTCTTTGGTAGACATCTTGCAACATGAAAATGTATTAGAAAGTTGTACATCAGGTAGCGTCAGAAAAGTCATCAGCAATGGAAGTTGGGCTCCAGAGTGAACCGGAGAACTGGCTCTGTCGTTGGGTGTTGGATGTAAACAATCTCTGAGAGCATGAAGAATGCGAACACCGTTTACAGTAAGGCGGATATTCTTAAAATGTCGAATGGTCTTGGAATGGAAGATTTTTATCCACAAGACTATTTACTTTCAACAATATCAGCGAAAGAGTGTGATGTCACCGTACTAGAGACGGGAATCTGTTCGACGGATTCAGCAGCCTTCAAGGCCATACCAAAGGAACGAAGGAGTGAGTCTCTTTCTTCCATGCCTATGCTGATCCGTACTAATCCCTCCTCAATTCCGTACTGGGCCGCCCATTCAAGTTCGGTGTAGTGAGCAAGAATCGTGTACGGACAAGCCAGAGTGAAGTTTGTTCCAAGACTCGGGCCTTTTTGACAGGGCAGTGCATCAAAGAAGGCTTTCGACGCGACTAACGACGTAAATGTGAGGGAGAAAAGTCCACCATAGCCACCTTCTGGGAGTTTACATCGCAAGTAGTTGGCGGGGGTCGTGTATCTCGGGTAGAAGACCTCTCTAATGACGGCGGAAGGTATCCCCCCCGCGACGGAGCGTGCACGCAGGAATGCGCAGATAGCCTGGGTGTTTTCATCGATGATTCGAATGCGTCGAGTGAAATCTCGAGAATTGCGTTCCATGAACAGAGCGTCCTCCTCAAAGTACGTATCTTCGTAGACAGCCATGTGACTTTTCAGGGCTGCGTAATGTCGACCTTTCGTATTAAGGACAATACTATGCATCAAAATGAGCCGCGAAATACGTTAGAATGCTAGGATCTAACATACCTCCCACCCATGGCATTCGCGTCTCCGCTGAAGATCTTGGACAGGCTCGTGGCGACAATATCTGCAAAAGGCAGGACCTCGACGTTGACGAAGTTTCCGATGGTGTCATCAACAACCAGCAGGAAGTCATATCTATCCGCCAGTGTTCTAAGACGGGGGATATCTGCCGAGCGCAGAAGTGGGTTTGATGGAAACTCAGTGAAGAGCGCAAGAATTGGGGGTTTCGTCGGATCAACACTGCTTTCTTTCTCGAGCAGGCCCTCCAGGGTGTCAAGGTCTGAGTCAAGTCCATAACCAAAGAAATGAGCACCTGGTCCCCATTTCTCTAGAATTTTGAGGGTATCTGTGTATGGGAATCTATCGATCAAAAAGCTTTAGCACGTCATCTTACAAAAGAAACAAGCTTACCCGAAACAAACGCTTTTCGCTGGAGGTCGCGCTCTGAGGCAGAGTTGATGAGCATTCCAAATCGCGGCCATTCCTGTAGGAAAAAGAAACACATCATCTTCGCTGATATCCTGAACTCCCCTACTGCTGGGTCCAATCTCGACGTCTTGCGTCGCGGCGCAAGGTTCGTGCATATTGTCCCTTACGAGAACCCCAGCTATACGTCTTCGAAGCGCACGTTTTGCGAACGCAGCAGCGTTGAGCGGTAGGTTACGACCATATCGTTCTTCAAGGTATGTGGACTGATCCTTGCATAGCATGTCCGAGGGTAGAACGACATTTGATGACCGGCTGACTTCGCCCGATGACAACCAAGGTGCTGCCTGTTTGACTGAATAGTACTTGTTGGAAGCTCTGAAGAGTGGGCGGGATAGTATTGGTGATCCCGGTGGTGATTGTGCGGTTTGCTTGTCCGGATCAAGCAAAAGGGAGAGACAATGATCAGCGAACCTAGAGGAAATGCCCAGGCCAGTATGTTGCCAGAATTGTTTTGCGATGGGGTATATATTTCCGGGAAAGAGTGCTATGTGCAGTTCCGCACATCGAGGTGTCTGAAGAGAGGAATCCTCGGGACGGATGAAGTATTGGACTAGTCTGACGTGGGTTGACGTTCCCACAAGTGCGGCTCGGTCAAGTATAAATGCACGGCATTGGTCTGCAATATTTTTGGAAGGACATAACAAGCACTTCTCCCCGTTCATCCTGAATTTTCGTTCGCAGATGCTAGCGAGCTGAACGGAGTTGAGTCCAATAGGAGCCCATAGCATCGATCGTACCTTTTGAATGCTTAGATGTATGAAAAATCTTGGATATCCAGAAACCATTGAATCCACGATACGTTTCTCTCCTTCCTCGTAACCGACATTGTCACTCCAAGTTGGGAGAGAAACAGAGATGGCGTGCTGAGTGAATGGCGGCACCGCGAGTCCAAGAGTGTCGTTTCCAGAAGCAATGGTTGTAGCCATTGTGTAGGTCCAACGAATCACCGCAAGGTTCGATGAATGGTTATAATCGTGTAGCCCTCGTCGAGATAAGCAAAAAAAAAAGGTTAAGTTGCTTCTGGATACTATACCGAAAAAGGAACTACCTACAAGGTTCAAAGGCGGGCCATATCCTGATTCCTTAGAAATTGTTACTGGTTCAAACTCTACCATTCGTATCAAATGTACTCCTTCACCGGCTTTTCAATTTACGGACCATGAGTTTCGAATCTCTGCGATCCATTGCGCCATTCCACACCCAGCCGCTGATTACTATGATGGCTTTATCATGGTAGCAGCGAGGCACAACCAAAAACAGTGAGTGTTGATCCTTCCGTGCCCTGCAAGGATACACGGTGAGGGTCTCGTGCCGCATGTTAGAAGTGAGGCACAGCTATGAAATACGGGAGCGTTCAGTCAAACCATCTCCATCAACCTTCATCCCCGTCCCCTCTAGGCTCTAGCGCAAATCGATGTCATCGGATATCCGTATTCTGCCTCCCGCAGAGTCTGAGCCATCCCTCCTTGGTGGACTCTATTCGATGTTGACAGGTGGATGGAGCGGTATGATCGACAGTATGGCGAATAAAAATCCCAAGTATCCACCACTGGAAGTTCTACCGTGCGCCAATGTCAGTGTAGAAAAATATTCTGTCTGCGGAAATCCAGGAAAGATGGCCTGTAGTTCCTGCAGACTGGTGTCTTACTGCTCCAAGGTATGGGATTGTTGTCTAAGTGGTGCTAAACTTGACCATAGTGTTGGCAGGAATGTCAGAGGGCTCATTGGGCTACTCATAAGTCAGGTAGGTGTCATTTGATTCGTGAGGCGTGGCTGTTCCAAGCTCCGTAAAGATTGCAAAGATTTTATCAGATCGAGCAACTGGAAGCCCGGTTGGATTCTCGAAGGTCGTGAGCCTGGCTTTCTCGTCAAATCCAGGATGTCGCCGGACGAAGAATTTGCAAGGATGTCTCAAAATAGGTTGTCAATCGGATTGTCGCTGTATATGTTGTTTTTTCTTGCGTGCATATGCAGAATACTAACATTTGGCGACAGTTGGGGTAATGTTCCGGCAATGGATGTGGTTAATTTGCCGAATAACGAGAGAGACCTGCGAACAAGCTTGTCGCTTGCATTTGCTGGTACGTAATTATGCATACTTGGATTGTTCCCTTCACCTATAAGCCTTCCAGCTTCAGGTGATATTCGAAACATTGTCGCGACAATCAATGCCCTTGGATCAGATTATTCTGGACAACTGAATATTATCCTGAATGACCTTGAACCTTGCATCGTATCTCGCAACATCATTCTACTCCTGATTCTGGGGACAATCCCGGATGAAGCTATCGCTGCGGATATAGCTCTTCACTTCTGGTACTCTGTTTTCTTGCCCATGGAGTACCGATTTCGTATTATGCACATGGTATCAGGCTTTCTGAAGAAAAACGATTCTGCGGGCCCAAATGTCGTCTCTTTGGGTTCTCATTCAACATTGACCTGCCTCATTTCCTCTGAGATTCGAAGGCTTATGATGGAAAATGTCGGGCCTGTGATCTCACCTGATCAAGCACAAATCGAGTATAAACGTGTGAGGAAAGCGCCCTCTCGTGTCGACCTTCGAGACCGAATGTATATGGGTTTGCGGCCTTCCCACCGGCTTGCATTCTTGGAATACCGGCGATTTGGTATCGTTCTCCCGTTCGGAGCACTCAACGCCCATTGCAATGTTCCTAATCCTTCTCTTTTCTCCAATGGTCAGTGGCTCCAAACTGACTATGCTGATCCCCTGGAGTCTTGGGAGTGAGTATATCCGTTTGGTTGAAAGTCAGGAGCGAGCAGTGATGTGTCATTCTCAGCATAGATAACGTCTTCTCTGCAGGGAAAGCGCATGGCGCTCAACCCGAAGACGTTTATGGTTGCCTCTACTTTTACCTGTCGGACCAATTACGATCGTTCGCCCGATACCTACGCCACCTTCGCATCTCTTTCCATGTCTTCAATTTTGAAGCATGTGCGCTGGCGCAGGGCATTGCCCAGGGCAAGTTTACCGAGTGTGGTGTCCCACACACTCTGCGATTCGACCGCATCGATGTTTCAAACATCATGGACCCAAACTATGTCGGTATACAAGGTGTGATGGATACCTGGGGCACACTGCTTGCAAAGACGGACAATGCTGCTCTCACCGGTTACTTCATGAATTGGGTGGCATTCGCGGAAAAGGCTTGTGTTGCAGAGGCTGGCCCGGAGACGCTGAAAAGCACATTGAATTTGATGAGGAGGAATAATAGGGTGTGTTTCTAAGTTGATCACTTGGTGGGACCCATTGGCCCAATTATACAAGCTCCACCTCACCGCAGATCCAACTTTGGCGGTGAATCTTGCTATGAATGACTTGGACGCCTTCCATGATACCTCTGTGGCATTCTCCAAATTTTGGAAGAATCACGGTGGTTCAGATGTAGAGCTCCGCCTGAGGACGGTCCACAGGATCGTCCCACATGTACGTGACATGCGTGCTTTCTAAGATGCACGATGAATACAGCGTTGGATCCCGATAGCGTTTGCAAACTGCCATTGGTGCTAATCCGAACGTTCTTCCTGGTTTTATTGATGATGAATCATGGTATCGTCACGTACGTTGAATTTATTTTGCCGAGCTTGGTAGGTCTCAAATGAAACATGCTCAATTAGACTCGAATGAACAGTCGGACATGGACGGAACGTTATGTCGAGCTCGGTCACGGCAAGGTATAGATCTGGGTTTCTGAGAGCGATGTCCTACACTACACAATACAGATATTTCTGTTTTTCCCATGAATCATTATGGGAGGTTCTTGACGACTATGACTGCTCGAACTATGTGCTTTCATTCTCACGGAAGTGCTACTTGGGAGTCAGCCAGTCTGGCAGGAAACTCCAAGCCGATATTAGTGACCGCTGATCAATGTTCATTCCAAGCAAGGGCAAACACGTTTTACTCTTCGTGAGAGGCTGGGAATCATGGTGAGAGCCCTCTACTTTGTTCATTGCCGCACTAATTGGCGCTATCGTTCCACACCTGCTTCAGGACCCATGGATGATACAAAATTGACTGCTAAACCTATGTTCACTTCTCTCATCAAATCAAATGATCCCCTGGGCATACTCGCGGATTCCGATTGCGGTATCCTTGGTAACGCGATCGAGGACACTCTGATGCCCCTCTCGTTTCCACCTCTTGAATCATTACCTTGCGCAAACCTTTGCCGGAATCCAGGGAGATTGCCTTGTGGTAGGTGCAAGCTCGTGTCATACTGTTCGCAGGTAAGGCTCGTGCTGGAGTGCTTATTCACGACGACTGATGGCGATACTGTGAAGAAATGCCAGAGGGGACATAGGAATGCTCATAAACAAAGTGCGTCCGTATTTCCAAGTGCGATCTGAACCTGATCAATGGCAGATTGCAATGTGCTCCGGGGCTCAAGTGGTTGTCAAGATGCTTGGCCTCGTGACAGTGATCAGTGTCTCTCAAGATTGCCTCTCATCCGCGAAGAAACAGCACAAACGATTGCACCGTTGTTCGTTCTGGATTTGCGGATCATGTTTACTAGTTGATTGACGATCTAGACCTGAAAACCTGCCCGCAGTAGACATTGTCAACCTCAAGAACAATGAAAAGGACCAGACAAGAGATTTGTCTCTGGCTTTCGTTGGTGGGTCTTCTTTTGATCCGCTATATTTGCTCTGAAGCTTCGTACTACCCAGCATCGGGAGACCTTCGCAATGTCGTACGCACAGTGAATGCACTAGGGTCCGACTATACTGGACGACTCTATATTTTGCTCAACGACTCCTCAAAGACCGTTGTGTCACGCAATATTGTTTTGCTTGCAATCCTTGGCGCGATGCCAAATGAAGCGGTCGCCGCCGACATTGCGCTCCATTTTTGGTACTCTGTTTTCCTACCAGAGGAGTACCGCCTTCGTATTCTTGCTGCACTGGTGTTGATTCTGCAGCAGCATAGCGACAAGACAGAGCCTCTCTCTTTCAGTCTGGGTCGATGCGCGAAATTGGCTTGTCTGGTGCCTCGGGAGATAACAGACCATCTGTTGTATACTGCGGGCCCCATACTGTCAACGTCACAAGCGCGAGACGAGTACGATCGCGCACACGCAACGCCAGTTCTACTGAACGCCAGAAGTCGGGCGCTTGCGGGGTTGAAACCTTGTCATAGCCTCGCACTTATGGCGTTTTGGCGATCTGGAGTTGTCCTTCCTTTCAGCGTCGACAGTGTACACCATGTTGTACCCAACGCTTCCTTTTTTTCACCTTTCGGCGCTTGGATCCACGATGGTGTCGAGAATCCACTTGCGTCTTGGGAGTATGTCAAAAGTGTCTAGGTCTACCTTCCGCGCTGATATCATCATTGTGCGCTGTAGCCCCACTGAGGTCATCAAGTCAGGACAGGCATATGGAGCACAACCCGAGGACATCTTCGGCTGTCTGTATTTTTTCCTCTCAGACCAACTGCGAACGTTTGCGAAGCGTATCCGCGAACTCGATGTCACGTTCCATATGTTCAACACTACCGCTAGCATGCTCCCTCAAGAGATTTCGCGGGGTCAATACTCCAAAAATAATTTAACGCCCCGTGTCCGATTTGACCGTATCGATCTCTCCCGTGTGCCTGCGGATGTAGGCTATGTGCGAGAGGTGCTGGAGCTATGGACACCGCTATTAGCGACGGGAGACACGTCTACGATCACTGGTATTTTCTCCGACTGGACAAGCATCCGAAAGGATGGCAGCGTCGCCGGAGCGGACGACACGCTTGTCGCTCCGATTGTCCAAAAGCTGATTAAGTTAGGCAGGGTAACCACTTTTTATTGTTCGTTTCCAGGCATGACATTATTTATATGATATGTTCACGACAGTTGCCATCCGGGACGACGTTGGCTGATGCGGTGGCCTCGGAAACAGCACAGCTGGACGCGGCGTACGATAACTCGAAACCGTTTTCTAGGTTTTTGAAATCCTCCTCGCTTGGCGACGTGTTTCGTGAGATGGTACTCAAGCGTCGATTGAAACACAAGATTTTGCCTCAGGTGCGTCAGATACTTGCTGTCAGACCTGACAACCCACACCATGCATCGGGGTCACCGTGCCGATGAGCAGAGGGTTAGGATGCCAGTGGATGCGAAGTCGTCGGACTTGCCTCATATTCCGGATGACGAGACGTGGTATCGTTATGTATGTTCTTCGTATTCGTGGTCACCAACTGCCATCTTGTTGATTGATATGGACAGGTGAAACTTGCAAAGGTCACGTTTACGGCGCGCTATGTGGAACTCGCTCGGGTGACAGTGTAGTAGTTTACAATGCTATGTACTCTACAAATCGGGTTGGATGTTGACCAGGGTGTACGATACGATAAGGTGATGGCAATCAGATACGAATATAAACAAAACTATACGGTACAGGTTGAATTCCATTTTCTCGACTAGGCGATCCAGAATCACACCGTGGTACAAGTTATCTCAACTCTCTGTTATAAAATGCCATGGCCCTCTCGCACTCTTCTTCAAAATCCCCATTGAAGCCCGAATCTGCGAGAAGTGTCCCGTAGTCACCATCTTCGTCACCCTCAGTGTCGTCCTCGTCTTCTCTAACAGAAAAGCGGAAGATATGGCGGCCGGAGAATGGCAATGGGGCAGCCCTGGGCTCAAGAGGTGCTTCTAGCTTTTTGGAGATCTCAAATGCGCCATATTCCCCATGGCCGCGTTGAAAAAGGCCAACCAACAATTGCCACTTGGCATACCATGATGGTTCCCATCCACAAAAACGGTCACAGGAAGGTGCACTGTGTAGAGACGAAGCACAGTTTGAAGGTTCTAGAAAGCGTTGGCTCTTTTGGACAGGGCTATTGTCTGCAACGAGGGTGGAGTCGGAATCTTCGTCATCTCCCGACGACGAGCTATACGAACTAAGTGTAGACGATGACGTGGACGCTTGAACATGCGTTGCGTTGTATGCAGAGGTAGGTGTTGTAGGCAGTGTGGATCTCTGTTGCATATCGAACGCGTACAATGTCTTGTGAAGTGTCCACAAGGGGAGCCTGAAGAATGAGCGATCGATATTGACGGGATATGGGTCCCTTAGTGCCGAGATATCTCCAACCCGGGGGTAGATGGAGGCGTGCACATCCTGTTGTTGTCCTCTATGCGGGTGATTTGCGAGGTCGCGTTCTAGGCCTGACGGAGGAGTACGCATATACGGTGGTGGGCTCGCTGTAATGCGTAGTTGGGGGGTAGCGATACCTGTATACGCCTCGTTCGTCTTGGACCCCCGAGTTTGCACCTGCCCGCACTCTGTACGTGACTGCCACCCAGCCCATTCGTCATGCCGTGAATTCCAGAAGGTTTTTTGTTGAAGGAGAGCACTACGAGAAAAGCCGTGATGAGGGTAGTTAAGTCTCTGCGCTGCGCTGTGGGATAGCAATGTTACTTCTTGGACAGTGTGCTGGCTTTGTACCAAAGGCGGGCGAACCGGTACCGGAGCTCGAGGTACGATGGCGACCCGATCCATTGGCTCGAGAGATGGGAAATGTGTGTGTGTCCCATCCATGTCTCTGTAGGGCTGTGGATTGGCAACCTGTGATGGACCACTGGCATCTTTGCCACCCTCCGCAGTCAGGGGGTGAGGGGGAGCCGGAGACACGATCTTGACCATAAATACGTCTTCGACGAACGTGTACAGACAGTCGTCACAAAAGGGGTCGCGAGACCAGTCCATCCCGTGCGTCGGCGAGTCGACGACCATTTCGCCGTCCTGCGTGCAAAAGTCAAGACGGCTAGGGGTGCGATGAGGGTCCTGAGGTTCATCCGATTCGTCTAGTGAGGGAGATGGCGCAGACGACGAGCCAACCATATGTACGTGCGAGGGCAGAGAAAAGAGGGAGCAGAGAAACAATCTGGACGTGCTCAAAGGTGCATTGACGTCGGGGTGGGCGTCCAAAAACAAGCACAAAGCAACGCGACACGCTTAGTCACGTGTATTGAGTTTCCTCGGTGGACAGAGGACAATAAGTAAGTTAGGTCAACAATAGAACATGTCGCGCACGGTTGGGTACAGACACACCGAATGGTCCCCTTTATTGTCTATCAAACCTCAGCACCGTCTTTCGCATCTTCTCAGAGTGTTCAGAGAATGGGACTATGTACCCCCCTAGAGATGCCACCAGTCCAATCCTCCGATCCGCGACTTCCTCGTCATCAAACGGGGGAGCAACAACCTGAATGATTGCCTGTGTCTCGACGCTGTGAATTTCGATCGTGCCGTTGGGCAACAGTGTCGTGATGTTTGGATAGTCCAGACCTGTCAACGTTGGGTTGGTTGGGTCTATTCCATTCGGTCAACGCCTCGTATCACCACTCACAAACGGAAAGTGGATGGCTCGGCCATTCTAGGGTTCCCCTAACAGGGTCACCCTCCCCGGTGATGAAGACACCGAGGGTGCTCGTGCCCGTCCACGAAAGCAAGAGGAACTCGTTTGCGCCAACGACTACGATGAAAGGTTTGACCGGCGTTGGGTCATCCATTGCTTGGTTAACAGGAAGCACAGGGAACATCTGAGCGGTGAGCAAATCGATGACGTTGTAATACTGGCTATCGGCGACACATAGGTATTGCCCTGCACGCCGTGCTAGCAGGGCTCCAGGTTGGAATGGAATTTCCTATATATAAAGTAGTTTTCATCGGGATTTCTTCGCGTCAACTGTGACCAACCCTGGAGTAACCCAAGCGCTCTTCATATAGACTATACAGAGCAATGGCGTTGCGCTTTATAACACAAAAATCAACCGGTTGCAACTTGCTCGGGGCGTCGTGTACCGGAGAGACGCGCGAAAGATGGTGCTGATCGACTGCAAATATTTCTACGTGGCGGATGGGCTTGATGTTGGGTATAGGGTCGAGGGAAGGGAGAGTATAAAAGTGGAGTTGACGGTCTTTGAAAGGTTGAATGGCGTCTGGGTAAGACAAGATAAGGTCCGCTCACCGGACAAGATCAGTACACGAGACATATAAGGGATGAGGACGAGTTCATCGATGGGTTTTGCATTCGGAAGACGTTGGCGTGAGAGCAGAGAGTAGGACTCTTGCTGCGGACACAAGGCGACATGACATGGCACGGTCAGCACATGGTAGGTAGGCTCACCTTGATAGCATCTGGCTCGACTTGCAGTGCGTATCGGATTAACTCACCGCTGGTGCATCCGACGTAGACCTCGCCACCTGAACGACATGAGTCAAGAGGATGAAATGAAATGTCTGCGATTGCGGCATACCGAGTGCCTGAGCACATGAGACGTCTTTTGCGGGTAGTGTGGGTATGAGAGGCTGCAAGTGGTAAGGCGGTACGACGAGGTCAGTGCTGGACATGTCTGAGATGGACTAGGACTTGGTACGTAAACGTGACGCGAGTGCTCGTCCAGCTGGTCGTGTGCGACGTCCCCTCAATCGACAAGCTCTGACCTGCACCACCATCATGCAGCAGCCACACAGGAGACCCTCACTTTCACTAGCACGTTCCAGAACCCCCTCCGGTCGCGAGTCACCCTTGGCACCGACGATAGCCCAATCTGCAGTACCAGGCCCAGAGGCAGATAAATGGGTCGAATCGTGGGCGCACGTCCATGCCAGAGGTGCATCCTTGTAGATGTCTTCAGCCGGCGCGTCACTGACCGCTCTTGACCGTAGATCTTATCGACTCACGTATCGTGGCTGTAGACGCGGATTGCAGCGTGGAAGACGCCTGTGATGCAAGTCTCACTCTCTCCCTCAGTTGGCCCATACTTATCCGCCCTACAGCTACTCCTTAGCGAGGACATCTCGTGTCTAGCAGTAAGGGCACTTCCTTGTGCACAGGCTACTCAGCCATTTCTCGGCCTCTTCGATGTGCGCGTCTACTCACCCCAATCGCCCCCTTCTCTGACATTGGCCCAGTTTTCTGATGTAAACGCATTCCTGACTTTGGCCGCCACCCGCCATACGATCCCTCCTCATGAACTCAAAGCAAACTCCCGCGCAGATCAAATCATGTCTGCAGCGCGCTCGGGTCGCGTTCCCGTCCACCTAGTCAGCAGTGCGTATCTCTGTATGCTTTCCTTCGTTTGCTCTGATCCACTGCAGACTTGTCCGAGAAGAACTTTCTTGAAATTCTACCGTACGACGCGACTATAGTTTCCCTGTTGGCCGTTTTCTCCCGCGGAACACACAGGGGTACGAAATACGTCAATCTGCGACACGAGTCCACGCTCAATGCACATGCAGTACTTGTATGCTCGCCTTCTCCGTCCAACACGTATCTTGGCATAGTATCTGACATGAGCCTTTTATCATGGTTCTCGGCCTATGCAGAACGAACTCCTGCGTTTCGGTCTTACCTGACGAACTCACTTTGCGCACTGACCCTTCCCTCCATTCACATGTACTCCTCAGTTGTTGCAACATCCAGCACAGCGCATGTCCTGGATGTCATGCGACTCATGAGCGAGCAGGGCGTGAGCAGCGTCGCCGTCATTGATGATGATTTAGGGACGTTGCTGAGCGCGGTCAGCGTCACCGATATTGGCAAAGTATGGCCCGGCTATTCCAAATCGTTGCTCCGATATTGACCCTCCTAGATTGTCGTTCCTTCCCAAAGTAACCATATACTCTACACGCCCGTACACCAATTTATTGCACAGATCAAGGTCAGTGCACATTCGTTGCGGTTTGAACCCAGCATTGATCCCGTATAGGAGCCTGACGGGCTGACAGATGGTGTCGACAAATATCCAGGTGAGGAGCACCTCTTGTCCTCGGCACGGAAGACAGATGCCATTTCTTGTGTAGTGTATATCGTTCTCCCCTCCAGCACACTTTCATACACCATTCAGAAGCTCCTTGCCAGTCCGTATTTTCCCATTTACCCATACACAGCCTCTGATCATCACCACAGCCAATTCGCACCGACTCTTTGTCACTGACAACGACATTTCCGTCTCCACCTCTCCACCTCTATCTAATCCAGGAAACGGAAACCTCTGTGGTATTGTTTCCATCGTCGACAGTGAGTTTATCCTTTCTCTTTTCTACGTCTCATCCCTACTACACTTGTCTCTCGGTTAGTTCTTTCTCTCTTTGCACGCATCGCGAATATCCCCGATGTCGATCCGACACAGCGGATGCGTCACCGACGCGCCTCGTCGTCGTCCTCTCAGTCATCTCGCTCAGCACTCTCCCGCGATCTCTCCGCTAGATCCCGCTCAAGCAGCCGTACGAGTGTGCGCCTGAGCGCGAGCCCGCGCATCATGGCAACTACTGCGGATAAGCGTAACTCCATCTCGAGTCTGGACGCATTTCAGTGGTCCGAACTCGTCTCGCCTCGCAAGGAAGAGCACAAGTAATGTAGTCATGTATACGAATTGTATCCTTGTACGATCGATGTGTATCATTTCATGTCGGACATTCACAAAGGAAGCGATTCGAGAAACCACAGCACAGTTGCGACGATGGCATAGTGCATACATGGAAAAACTCCAATGATAAACGTGAATAATGAGGGGAAATGCGTACAAAGTGCATGCGTGTCGCTACACAACCTCGAACGAAAAGAAAACATTCTAAAGTCTGGATCTAGGACATATCAGTTATTAACCGGGGAAAAAAAATACTATAGTATGGAGGAACCAGGCAGGAGCGACACTACTGCATCGCGTGTCCATTATCATTCTGTACGGCAGCTCTGCCCTCTTCCTTCTTGGTTCCGATGGCCTTGGCGAGTTCGCCAATTCTCTGAGCTAGTTTTTCCAGCATTGGCTGAACGCCCTGTTTCACCTCCTCAGCGACACGGTGGACCTTATCGCCAACTGAGATGTCAGGTGTTGTGACGATGTTGCGAAGGTCTGAAATGGTTTTGGAGATGTCGGGGTAGGTTGATTGAAGAGTGTGGGGTAGCGCAGCGGTAGATTGTTGGAGCTTCTGCAACTCCGCAAGCATGCTATCTGAGAGAGCATGGATCCGTGTCTGAGCCCCAGTGATAGAGGCTGACGCAAGCCCCTGAATAGAGTTAGCAGTTTCGATGGCCTTTTGGCTGAAAAAATATGAGCGTATACAATGAGAACACGAAACTATTTTACTGACACAAGGACGTTCTGCTGTTGAAGTTGTTTGAGATGCTCCGAAGAGTAAACATAAACATTGTCTCTGAGGTGCTTCGAGATAGCATATGCGCGCTGGTACTGGTACTGACATTCGGACGAGGACGAGGTTGGCGAGCTTGCACCAGATTCGCTGCCGACTCTGTTGACAGCGCTCTCGAAATAATCGACGATAGGAGTGAATTTCTATCAAGGTGTCAGTCATCTCCGAGTGCCTGAGATCACGTGCGAGGTACCTTATCAATGCCTTCCACAACGCCAACCGCAGGGGTCTTGACGTTCTTATCGAACCGCTCGTTCGCGGACGACACGACGCTGTCACGCCTCTGCCGGACGTAGGAGGCTACTTCTTCTGGTTTGACCTTGAATGGGTAAGGGTACTTTTGCTCGATAACGTCAAGGCCCTTGTTGACAAAGCCGTCGGCGGAGACAATAAGTGGTGCGAGACGAATTTGCAACGGCTGGGAAAAGTTGTACGCAGTTTGAGTGATAATCTGAGCTGCGTGATACGGGGAGCGTGTGAGCACGTTCGATGAGAGGGTGGAGTGTAACTGGTCCAGAGAGGACGCAATGATAGGGATGGAGGCGACGCGGGTGAGCACTGTGATCTCAGGGATTTGAGGTTGTGTCTGCGGCTCAGGTTGAGATTGCGTAGTGAGCGCCATGGCAGGAAATAAAGGAATGGAGAGAAGATGTGATGCGACACGAAACCAGGACAGGGTTGATATATGTACTTTTTGTGAGTGGCATGTGATTTTCGTCTAGCGCGCCTGTCACACGATTCTGTCACCTTTCGCGAGGGCGAGCCCTAGTTGGTATGCGATACAACGACCCGGTTTGCTCCATGGGACCCGCCGCCAGTCATAACGTCCATCATAGGCTGTCCGCTGGTCGTTCGCAGTTGAGGACCATCCTACCCCTGTTCTCAGGGGCGAGAAGGTTCGAATACATCATTCGAGTAATCACGCGAACCACCGGTGTGATATAACACACGAGCCGACAGATCGTCCCCGGCATCGAGCTTGGCCGCCATGATGAATCTCAGTAGCAGCTGGTTGGTCGCTTCGGAAAGCACCTGCGGTTCTGTCCGAATCACATGAGGAATCGTAATCGTGTGATTATAGTTCAACGCCGCATGAAGCCGAGTTGACAGAACAAAACCACCCGGGTCGCGTTGAACATTATTGGCTGATAATAACATGCATATTGTATGCCCGCTTTCTTGATTGGCACTTTTAGGCGTTATCGATCTTTCGTCGGCGTGCGCACCGAGATCTAGTACTATCAAACCCAGTAAACTTACAAGCGGCGCACCTACTCCTCGGATTGATGATGTAGACGTCTTGATTTTTCTTTTCAACTGATACTTATATAATGATTTAACGTTTTATTCCGAGTTACGTAACGACCTTCCGAGTCAGCTGGACACTGATCTTCCCACTCACAGTCTATTTATCCCTGCATGCAACAACAGATGACAGAACGCTAATAAGCGCGATAATCACCCTGATTGCCTGCCAGCTTGAGATACATATCTTTGTCGGCCCACTACTGTTTCTTCCCCCGACCTCCAATTCACTACTCAGGGTCGTGCTCTCTTCCTCATTTGTCTCGTCGATGTCTATCCCCCACATTCCTGATGATTTGCAAACGGGGGTTTCCGTCGTCGCCCAGACCAGATATGGCCGCTTGAGAGGCGGTAGAACTAAAAATGGTGCCGCTGTTTTCCTGGGTAATACCCTAATGTCGCCCCACTTTACATGTGATCGCCTGATCGTTGCTATTCGTCCGGTGCAGAGGTTCCATATGCATTACCTCCTGTACGGTTCCGGGACCCTCAGCCCCTCCCAGAGGGTTATCGATACGAAGATAAGCATTATGTGACGGAAACGAAACGTAAATCGTGTCACTTCTGTCTACATGGGCGCATCTACTTACGATGACTACCCGTATCTCAGATTGCTACCAACCCAAAATCAACTGGGAAGGATCCAGTGTGTCTCATGAGTCGTGTCACATTGTCAGAACGTGACATATTCTTTTCATAGTTTTTTCCTCCGAAGAACTGAAAGGGTATGGACACCCTTCTGAGGATCCGTGAGGCATTTCAGCCCCGTGAAATATTTCTTTTGTGATGATGTCTCATAGGCTCTTCCTGAATATCGTCGCACCACCGTCCTTCACCGGTACCTCCAAGTTTCCTGTGAAGGTCTACATTCATGGTGGGTAAGTGACAAACCCATCTAGCGGGTTCGGTTGCGAGCACTTGTTTTTGACCAACTCTTACGCATATATTTTGCTTCCAGCGCCTTGCAATTTGGATCACCTCACGAACTGTATAGCCAAGCACAATATGTATCCCAGGAGCGTTCAGAGGTTTGGGTGAACATTGGATATCGTATCTCTGTTCTGGGCTTCCTTGCCTGCGACGAACCAAAAGTAGATGGGAACTTTGGTTTTAAGGACCAATGGCTTGGAATACTTTGGGTGCGAGACAATATTGCAGCATTTGGTGGTAAGCATTGGGTCGCTTTGCAGGATAGACGCCTATTCATCACATCATACTAGGTGACCCGAATAGCATTCAAATTACAGGACTGTCCGCAGGTATGAGTTTAACAATGTGGGAATTATCCTGCTTCGTGCTAAGGGGCGGTTATCGTTTTCCTAAGGTGGACATTCCGTTCATCAGATATTACATCACATTTCTCGACTTCCAGCGGGCCAAAGCTCTCCCATCAGATCTGCTAGGCTGGAATCAAATGCAATCATGTGAGTATGATCTCAGGTGCCCAGCCCGGACTCAAATTTCGTCGTGATTAAAGGATCACTCCAAAGACGCCGGCAGCGCTCCGGCCGCAATTTGAGGCTCTATGTCATGCACTGGGACTTGACCCGAAGGCGCCTAACATCCTCGATGTACTTAGGGACCCACAAAGGGTTCCTCCTGAGGTACTCATGCATATAATCGAGACGGATGCCGCTGGTGTCCATAATGGGACGTTCCGTGGTTGTCTCGATGGCTGTTGGATGACCGCCGATCCAGACCCGATGACCTGGCAGCGCAGTGGCGATTTTGGTAGGCAACTGCTTGAAAAGGGTGTCAAGAGCATCGTCGCCGGGAGTGTTTCTCAAGAATGGTATCTCTATTCCATCTCTCACGTCATCGATGGTCCAGCCGATATTGTTCCAAATCTACTTCGATACTACCCACAATCAATCGTCGATGCGCTACTTTCAGTGCATCCTGCACTTTCTGACTCTGCCACACGGGAGCAGTCCCAAAAGTTGTTTGGGGACATTTTCGCAGACGGACAGGTCAATATACCAGGTCGTTTACTTGCAAGAGATTTACGGCTCGCCGGTTTTCCCACACTGCGGTACGAGATACACTGGACACCAGAACAACGGCGGATTGGGGGTGAATGGCGTTCTGTTCCCCTCCCTCTTGGGTCACATGCAAATTGAAATGGGTTTTTGTTGTAGGCTATGTTACCCACGCCACCGACCGCAACCTGTGGATGGTGCGCGTCCCAAGTCTCAGCTCGGCTCAGAAGGAGAAGGCGCTCGAGTGGCTTGATGCAGTCGACAAGGAGGTTGAGAGTCTGGAGCACGAAGGCCCCTCAGATAGGGCACTCGAACTGGCCCTAACACTTAAAGAGGATCAGAGCATTGCATGGACGTACGATGCGCGCTGGCAGCAATTCCTTTCCTTCGCAAGTACCTTACCTGGCGAAAGGGAAGCCTGACAGTCGTAAGATCGACTATTTGATGCATTTCAATCAACTTGACTTCGTAATCGATAGCGTTATAACGAAGCTGGGTATTTGCAAGTACGTACTTGTCATATGCTAGTGATCTCGGCTCGAAAGTGTCAAGTCTCCATAGTGTATGGCGTTTATGGCGTGGATCGCTCTGAATATTGTATACACGCAAGTGACACGGAACTTGTTCGGCCTCAGGTGTACTGAGAGAAGGCACGCAGGAACAGAAGGCGGTACAAATGAGGTCTCTGTTCTCCTAAAAAAAGACAAGAGATGATCATTCTTACTAAAGTTTTGTTTACAGTAACGTTGGTACAGTGTTATTTTCCACTTTGAAGATACCGAAATCATTCAACTCACTGAAGAAAAGAGCGATCATGAGTTCGTATTCCTGAACCTAGAGTTGCGTTACCTGATAAAAAAACATCTTTCGCAAGCGTTCATAATGTCGCTGATCTAGACCTCAGCGGTCTGCGAGCCTGGAAGGTTCCTACGTCGACCAAGTACCATAATTTGACCCAAACGAGTAAGCCTTGGATGCGCGTCAACCATCAACAGCGATGCATGTAAAGCACTCCACCTCGTCCGTAAATCCTTCGAAAGTATTCGTATGCACCAAGGTGGACCATGTCCGAAGAATTCATGGTGACAAGGCTATGGAACATTCCCTCTGTGATGACTACGATACCCGCACAAAATACTGTGACGAGGTACGCCCAGAAAGTGCACTTTGTAACTGGACATGGGGAAATACTGAATGGAGAGGCTTGCTCGGCCGAGATGGAGCAATACTTACCGAAGAAAGCATAGTAGAGCGAAATGACCCAGTGAAACACCCAGATACAGCACTGAGCGAGACATCCTAGTGGATGATACAGCGGAGAGGACTGCTCGGCGAGACGAATGTACCACCTCGCGGAGAGGTACGCTAGCCACCACGGAGCGAGACCAAGGAGGAATCGCTGAATGGGATGGGTCTCAAAAATCTCTGGGTAGAACGAAAGAACGGATAAGAGGAGTGGGACGTATGTCAACGAAACAAGGAGCGCGTTCGATGCGAAGTTGGTTTGCATCTTCGACGGTTCGTTGGCGAGATGACCTCGGTTTAGGGGTAATAACACTGCCACCAAATATACTAGTCGGACTATCATATTTTGGTTCTCCAATGGCAGCATTGCTCACGCCAGTCCGAGCTAGACTTCCTCTCGAACTATCTCTTTCCAGGCTATGCTTTCAAGTGCGTACACACCTCAACGTCGCCCTCCAGACGCCTTCGCCAGCCTCGCTGGAGATAGAAACCATGCCATATCCCACGACGAACCCAGACGACTCCGTCTTCGAGTCCATGTCGGAAGAATACACGTTCATCTCTACAGACAGACCACACCATTTTCCCCCACTCAGCTCCTCGGAAAAGCTTGCATCTCTTGTCTCGGCGGGCGACTTCCAGGCCGCGAAATTACTCTGCAAGGAGATGAACGCACACCACGTACCTATCCCCCGCAACGTCCTCTATCTCCGCGCGGCCCTACATGCAATCAAACAGCGTCGCGTGAAAGGTTCCTTCAACGAGCGCTTGGAGGCATTCGAGGCCTGGCTCTCCCTCGTCCCCGATCGTCATGAAGAATGGCAGTCGTTTCACGACATCCGACAGAGGCTCTTCCGGTCCATGGATCATCTCAATCTGACGCTGACGTACCGGTTCGGTCTCGTTCTTGCCTCCAAGGGATATTATTCAGGAGATGCAGCCAGGCAGGTCGCATCGACCCTTGCGCGATATGCTCCCTTGTCCGTCGTGGAGAAATATTTGCGCCAACTGGAGGACGCATCCAGGAATTACCATGCAAAGAGTGGCACTATTCCGCCATCAGACTCGCTCGCTAACGTGTACAACCTTTCCGTCAGAACGGTTGCTCTGACCGGTGGGGGCGAAGCCGCACTTCGTCTCATCTCCTTGGCTCGTTCGCGCGGAATCACGGTTTCTGATTTTACGCTCAATATCGTAGCAAAGCATGCTCCAGATCGACAAGTGGCTATCGACCGTATCCAGGTTATGTACCCTTCGTGGTCTCTCCAGGACACCAACACCCATCCCGTCACATCTGAATGTGGCACGCTTCCCTCAGAACATACTACCGACATTGCGGTACTGGCAACCCGCCTTCGCTCCTTGCGAATCGCTCTCAGATCACACTCTCCACCCTCTCCTCATGCCCTGCACAGTTTCGTCACTTCATACCAAGCTCTTGGACGCACCCGTGGCGTCACACTCCTCCGCACTCTCGCATATCGCCACTCTCCGAAATCAGCCTCTACCTGGGCGTTCACTGAGATGCTCCACCACCGCTCAAGAGGGGAAGCCAACCGTCTCCTCTTCGTATTCTCACAACACTTTTACCCTGTCGGTATCCCCCGAAAAACGCTGTTCTCGCTCATCCGGGGAAGACGAGGTCAACAAGCCCAAAAAGAACGCACCCAAGGATGGGTGGCCGGCCCCTCCGCGATAAACGAGAAACTTTGGCCAACCGCCTATCACACCGCGCTTGTATGGGAGGCGATCGTCTCCCTCTCTCCCAACACCGAGAAAGAGCGATTGTACGCTCTCTTGCTGTCGCTCGTCCGACAGAGTAAATGTCACGAGCAGGGATCAGAACGGGCTTTGGACTCTAGTCAAACGTGGAGCACGGATCGGATACGATTGCAGTTACTACCGGATACCTTTGACGCTGCGCATTTTTCCCCTTTTGTGTCGGGGTGGTCACGACGGCGTCTTACGCGGGCAGCCGCTGTCTTACAGGACATGGTAGACTTGGGCGTCCAACCATCGCTGATACAGTGGAGCATGGTCGCACGTGGGTATGCACAGCACGATGAGCCATGTGTCGCATTGCGCATCTTGGACCGTCTCGAGGACCTTGAACGGAGGAAGGATGGTGACGGTAGTAATGCTGGCGGCAGTGAAATCGCCGCGGACAAGACCGAGAACAGGAGACCTTCGGACATGCTCTTGGGCGTGCATACCAACGTGTTGCGTGGGTTCGTTGCTGCTGGCGACGCCTCACACGCGCGTGAGGTGGAGGCGCGGTTGGTTGAGCGATTTGGGTATCAGGTTGGCGACAGACCGGCGACGGACGTGGGCATCGCATTGTTGAGGGCACTCGAAGAGAGGCTTTGCCCCTGAGTGCGTGTCCGTCCTGATTCTTCAAGAGGGTTGGCGCGTTGTTGACGTCGGTCGTGTTTTCTGCGTGCACGGATTGTACGTGGTCACAGGGATGGGGGGAACATCCAGGTTGGTGTCATGGGTCGATAGTGCGGTATCAGGCAATTAGATCCAAGGTATCAATATCACACGCTTGCGCCCGGCTGTGACACTTGCTCGCCGCAGCGTTTCATGATACACGTCTCCGCAGAGCTGCTGCGCCGGATCAGAGTGATGGTAATCGGTTTCGTCGTATACCGCCACCGTCGTACATGCAAAAAAAGACCATGACCAAACGCCTAATTATGGATCAAACAAAAGTTGTCGTTTGTACTGTAGATGGGAGACGTGGAGTCGCGCTAGAATTAAAAGTGTCTATAAGCGTCCATCCCCATCTAGGACCAAGATAATCATGATGTATCTGGTCAAATGCGATACTAGGAAAACAATAGACAAGTACGGAAAGCCTCGGTTGCCATGGACAAGGATGGCCCTATATCCACCAAGGGAAATAGCCAGCTGTTCAAACTTCAGAGCGAAAAGACAGGACCGTCGAACGGCAGTGGATATGAGTGGTTCCAGTCGAGGTAAAACGCTAATTTGGCTGCATGACCAAGAGAGCACAAACAAAGGGGGAAAGTGCGTCACAGATTCTGTACAAGAAACAAACGAAGGCCATTCCGGAGTCAACACCTTAGGATTCTGTTTTTCGGAGATTTGTATACGCGGGGGGAAGCTCTATCGTTTCTGACTCCGCGGGTTCTTGGGCATTGCTTGGGCCAGCGTCTTCGTGCTGAACGATGTTGACCGCTCTCAACTGTCTCGCCATGCCCGACTTGCGCGAGCTTGTGATGGCCGTCCCAGTGCCTGGAGGTAAGGCACTCGCCTCAGGCTCGGGCGTCGCAGAACGTGGGTCCGAAAGCGACGTTACTCCAGAGAGCCGCCAGGCTGAGCCGGGGAGCGAGTCGGATAGCAAGGCAGAGTGACGAGGGCCATCCTCCCGTGCGGAAGCAGATGATATGGTGGGAGCCGTCACGAGGTACGGATCGGGTTGGAGGTATGGGGGAGGCTGGTAATTGGAAGGCGGCTCGTTGTCGTCTGGATCGCCATTTAGGAGATTGACGGGGCGTTCCTTCTGAGCCTTTGGTGTGGTCTTGCGCCGAATGATGTAAAACGCAAGGAGAGCAAAGGCGACGATCGCCGTAAGACCACCGATAACACCGCCTGAAGTGGTGGTTGAATGGACGAGAAATGAAGGAAGCAGGGCTTACGTACCAACTATTGCACCTGTATCGTTAGAACTAGAGCGTGAAATAAAAACGAATGAGTGGTTGTCGACGAGCGGGGTTTACTTGGATACTGACCCACCAGTGCCTCCACCTGTCATTCCGCCGCTGGCGTTGGTAGGGTAAGAACCGCCAGCAGGTGGGCCGGCGGTAGATGAGGGGGAGGTATTGGTGATGCATGAGCTGTTCGGGTAGAGGCCGGCGGAAACAGTGAAAAGATCACTGCCACCTACCCCGAGGCCACGGATATCCCCAGCAACGACCAAGAGGGTTGAGCCGGCGCGAACAGTGGGTATCCATTGGAAGCCGGCGCCCATATCAGTCATGTTGGTAATGGTTCCCAGAGGTATCGAGAAAGAATCTCCGCCAGGGATGACGCCTTGGAAGTTCGGGGTGCTGGAGGGGGTTACAATGGTCAGTGGGGACAGAGAGCAGAGGGAAGGGTAATCACCCTTGTACTTGGGATGGATCCCACCATAACCTACTTTGGTTGCACTGGACGACTTGATTTGGAGGGTTAATGTTGTATGGGAACTGTGGGGAGACGGAGTGTGTTGCGTTGAAACAAGTGGTGTCGCCACTGTTGAGAACGTTGGCGGCCACGCTGGTACCACCGGTGCCGAAACCTGATTTATCACTGACCTGCGAGGGTGTGAGTATCTAGAGGCGGAGGAGCGCCGACAGCATCACTCGTGTGGGGGATGACTTACGACTGCGACAAATTGTGAGTTGGCGGGGTATTTGAGCTGGAAGCTGAGGGAAGTATCGTCTCCGGCGAATGGTTGGGATATGATTGTACGGACTTCGACGCTGTTCGCGAGAGGAGTAGGACCGTACGGGATGATTAGGACGCTATAAGGGGGCTCTCCTGAGCCTGATATCTGAAGGGAAAGGTTGGCACATTGCTGTGGTTGACTGGTGAAAGTGAAGGAATAGGCGGATACGAGGGAGGTTGAGAAGACGAGGACGAGGACAAGCTGGCTAGTGTGCATGTTCTTTACCTTGTCTTAGTTGGACGACATTCGCAAAAGACGAGCTGATATAAATAATGGATGATCGTCGAGTGGACTGGGATCCACAGAACCAGCGCACGTGACGACCACACAACTTCTCGCAATTCGTCCTTCTTTCGTCCCCACCACCGCCAATCCCGCCCCGCCGCCGCACGAACATCGCTATACTCACTTTATTCACTCTGTACAGACTACGATGGCGTCCGTCGTTGACACACCACCTCGAGCACCACCCATCAAGTATAATGCTCATCTTGGAACCCGCTGGCAAAAGGAAAAGGCCGCCGCTGGCGTCGGTGCTTTCGATTTTCCCGAGGACCCAAAATATATCGGCCAATGGATCATGGGCGAATGCGTCGGGAAGGGAGCCAGCGGTCGCGTACGCATCGCCAAACACCGTCGCACTGGTCAGCTCGCCGCCGTTAAAATTCTCCCCCTTCAACCTCTCATGAACTCCCGTGTGTCCTTGGCTACGCATCTCGCCAAATCTGAAAAGCAACGCCTTGGAATTGATCGCGAGATCATCATGATGAAACTCATGAACCACCCCAACATCTTGCGCATATACGATGTGTTCGAGGGTGAAAACGAGCTCTATCTTGTCCTCGAGTACGTAGAAGGCGGCGAACTCTTCGATTTCCTTGTAAACCGTGGTCGACTTCCTCCCCTCGATGCCCTCGCATTTTTCAAGCAAATCGTCTATGGACTCAACTATGCCCACACGTTTTCTATCATTCACCGCGACCTCAAACCCGAAAACATTCTCATACATTCGCTCAATCCTCCCTTGATCAAGATTGCCGATTGGGGAATGGCTGCCTTCGCTCCTCCTGCCCTCCAACTCGAAACAAGTTGTGGCAGTCCTCATTATGCCAGCCCCGAGATCGTAAGAGGTATGAAATACCAGGGAAATGCGACCGACATCTGGAGCTGCGGTGTCATTCTCTATGCTCTTCTTACCGGCAGACTCCCTTTCGATGATCAGAATGTGCGAACCCTCCTCGCCAAAGTCAAGACCGGCGTTTATGAGATCCCCGCCTACGTCGATCCCTTGGCCAGAGACCTCCTAACTCGCATGCTTGTCGTTGACGTCAACAAAAGATTTACGGTACGGCCACGGTAGATACCCTCTGTTTGTCTCATAACCGTTTGCAGATCCCCGAGATCATGGGACACCCCTGGTTCAACAAGAAGACTCCAGGGATTGTCTACGTACCGGCACCTTCTGTCACCGAACTGGCGAAGCCGCTCGCATCTGAAGCCCACATTGATGTAGAGTTGCTGGAATCATTGTGTGTCATCTGGGCCAAGCACTCCGATGCCGACTGCATTAAAGCCGACCTCTTGAGTCCCCAAGGAGAGGGCACACTTGCAAAGGCCTTTTACTTCCTCTTGCACGAATACAGAGAACAAACTCTCAAGGATCGTGGGATCATTCTGGACGTGGACGAGGCACAGGTCCACTTATCTGGGAAAGTTGTCACGAAGCAATATAGGTCGCCCTCTCAAAAGCGATCCAACAGGCTCGAGCCCAACATCTCGATTCGTTATGGACGACTATCCACAGGCCGCGACGTGGCTCCGCCGCTTTCTCGGTCACCTTCTCCAGCGACGGATGGCTCCTCCCCGGTTTCCGCTTCTCGTTCTCGAACGCCGTCCCCTGTTGGACCTCGTCCTCCAAAGCCTCGACCGATATCATCTCCCGTGGCTGAAATTCCGACTCGACGCAAGAGCATGACCATCAAACCCGTTGCTACAACACTTCCTAGCGCACACGCTGAACTCGCCCGCACACGATCATCCACAGTCACTATGCTCCCTTCGCGAATCGCTCACGACTCTCACAACTACCATGCGCACAATCAGCAGATGTACCAGCCGATGCACATTCCGGGAACCCCTCCCATAGCCTTCAGTCCAGTTCCAAGGACAACTCCTATGATGGTTCCGACCGCCTGGCTTCCCGTCATGTCTTATCCATCGCATTCGGCCGGTCCGGTTGTAAGCCCCAACATTGCCCGCGCCACTCCCATGTCCATGGGAAGGTATATTGGTGCCAACGAAGTACGGTCGGCTCCCACTTCTCCGCACTCTGGGGAACGCGATGGAATGACAAATTTCGTACCTATGACGCCCAGACGATTTGATCCGACGTTTTCGTATCATGGGAGCGATTCGTACAGTCCAGAAGGACCACCTACTATCCAAGCTTATCGAGAGGACATACTCCCTCAGATTGATCGATCGTTGTATTCTCAGATACCAACGCGCCATGTCGTCGTACCGACTTCACCCGAGGATCCTCATCAGCCTGGAAGGAGTCAAGAGAACAAGGAAAATAGTGAACACCACGAGGGAAGGTATGCGTACCAGGAGAATGATCTGGGACACATTTCTGGAGGGCTCTTCGCGAAACCGCGTGGCGGGGGAAGAGTGGGTAAGGAACTTCGAAATAGCTTGCATGGCGTCGAGTTCCTGAGGAGAGAAGGCAAGGAACGAGAAAAGGACAGAAAACATAAGGGTGAGCGATCTATTGTGTGAAAACCTGTCCTACCGACTTTGAACTTTTTTTTTAGTCCCACCGCTTGACTTGAATTCGAATACCTTGAATGGAAAACATTCGATGTTAAGTTCGCCGACCCAGCCAACATCACCGGGGGTACCGTCCATTTTATCATCTCCGGTTGGTGAGTTCAAAGGTTGGTTTTCAAATCTGTTCAACTGGCGAGCCCACACGTACGTGCTCTGCTCTACGAACAACCTTGCGGCGACGCGTTCCGAGACGATTCGAATTCTTGAACGATTCGGAGTAATGGCCACGCCTGAGGACGCGGATAGCAACGGCGGTGGAACCGTGGCGATCTTGCGATGTAGAACCAGCGAGATTGTTGATGGGGTCACTGGCGCGGTGATGCAGAAACACGTGCGTTTCCGAGTCGAGTTTTCCGTTGGTTCGACACAAGTCGACGGGTTCGTGGGCACTGGTCCGAGTTCGATTGCTGGGACACAGACCCCCGCGACGCCCGCGTCACCTACAGGCATGTCTTCGTCGTTGATGTCGCCGCGACATGGGTTGGGAAGACAGACGATGGCGATTGGGTATGCGTGTGCGATCGTGTTGGTGCAGGAAAAGGGATCGTTGTCGACCTTTAGGACGGTGTGTCGGTGGTTGAGGGAAGAGTGGACGTTGGATGCGCTGCAAAGTCCATCTGGTGGACAAGGGATCTTTTTGGAGCAGCAGCAACAGGCGCTGGCGCCAGGATTGCAGAAAAGAGGGCCGATGTTGTAAGTTCGCACGAGTCTGGTACCGTGCGTTGGGTTTACTAGTTCGACGGAGGGTACACTGGCATCAATGTAGAAGAACAAGACAGACTCGCTGAGTGTTTTCAGTGGTCAAATGCAATCAATTTCGCATGAATTCATACAAACGTATACACTACAGCATTAGATCACAAGTGAGGAGGGAAGAAAGGAATCACCTAGCGCGGAGGAATACGGCCCTTGGCTGGTGCATCTACAATACCAGTCAAAAGTTGACTCTAGCACAAACATAAAGACGGAAAGAGAAAAGTACAGCAACTCGGAGCGTCGTGAAAATACATGCAACAAGCGCACAGGAAGCAAGATAGTTGGGGAGCTGATCATTCAAGCAGTAATGGCCGTGGGCCCGAGACCGCGTTCAACGTCCCTCGGGAGGGTGTCGCTCTCCGTGCGGGCCGCATTGCCGAGCGTGAGGTTTCGAAGTCCCGAGCGGAGCGAATTGATCATGCCGCCCGGTGGGACAGCGAGGGGGTCATCGTTCGCAGGGACGAGCCCAGTATCACCAATATTCCCATCGATAACCTCTGGCTCGTTTTCAGGGTCGTCGATGGAGGTAGACCGACGATTCTCGTCATCGGAGATGTCCTTTGTCGGTGGCGTGGTAGAAATGCGGAGGAGGGAGGTGTAAGCTACGAGAAGTCAAGATAAGCAAGTCGAGTCCGAGGGTCTCCAAGGAAATTACGAACGTTGCCGGCAAACGGGACAGAACCATCCCTTGGCCTTGCGCTTCCTGCGGGGGTTCGGAGGCGTGACAGTGGGAGGAACGGCGCCCTCAGAAGCACCGCTTGGGTTTGCTGTGCCGCTGCCCCCTTCTCCGCCGGTGTTTTCGATGCCAGTGTTTGTGGTCGCACCAGTTCCACTGTGTACGATGTTACCTCCCGCACCGTATTCGACCATGTTGATAGCACACTCTTTGCAAGCCACAAGGTGACGGCAGGGAAGCAGGATAACCTCGCGAGGGGAGGAGAGGCAGAGGAGGCACTCTGAAGAAGGTTCATCGTCGTGAATAGCCGGAGGGGCCAAAGGGGTAGCGGCAGGGGGGTATGTGTGAGTATCTGTGCTCGTGGGAGAAGAAGCGTGAGGGTGAGGGGTAGATGACTGGGCACTGAGACCATATATCTCGTGGAGATGGAATGTGTGGGGGCCGATCTGCAAGACTAGGTGAGATGGCGTGAAACGACGGGAAAGAGAGACTGACCGTTGCTTCGCGTTTGACGACTTTGACGACCCAGGGTCTGAGGTCCTCTTCATCGAAAGCAGGGGGTGTACCGACGCGGACGACGTGAAGATACGTTGTCTGTTCATTGACAGGCGGTGCGTCCGTGGCGTCCTCATCCAAGGCGGACAAGCGAATGGTGACCCTGACACCTTCCCCCAAGTCATCTTTGGCAACTTTGTCCTTGTCGGACTCTGGAGAATGATTGGTACTATCAGCGTCGACCACAGTCAAGGCGGGACCAGACGCAGCACGGTCAACGGAGCGCTTGTGGAAATGAAAAGCAGTGAAGCGTTTTCTAGGGCGGCCACTTCGGGGAGAGGAAGTGGCGGTGCTTGTGGCTTGAGGGGATTTGTCTGCTGAGACATCCGATGGACGGAAGGGCTGTTCGAATCTACCGAGTTCCAACGTAGCGTCGTGCTCCAACTTGAGGAGGTTGCCGAAACCGCCGTCGACGACAGACTGGAAGACGAGGATACGGGAGAAGCCCCGGGAGTCGACATCTTCTGCGAGGGGGTGATCTGCGGGGAGGACGACGTTGACGTCTATCCTGCACTTTGGTGCGTCGCAATCGTATTCGAATTCCAGACCGTGGTGGTGGTGGGAATCAGCGTGGTCTGGGTCATCGCCAGGTGCGATGGACAAGGGGACCAGACGGAGGGTAGGGCGCTTGAGGTTGACGAGGGCTTGTAGGGTAGTGGTTGGCTGAGAGGGCTGAGAAGGGGATGAGAGAGAGAGAAAGAGAAAGAGAGAGAGAGAGATGAGACGAGACCTCTTTGCTCTTGGCCAGCCAGTTCTTGATGATGTCTACTGAGAGGGTGTCCGCCGCGGTAGGCTTTCTGACTGTGTGGGCCCAGGCTGGAATGTTGTTGACGACGCCAATGTCGGGGCCAAAGAGTTGTTTTGACTCTTTCTTGCTGTCCTCTGGCTGGGACATGTTGACGAGGACGGCGCCGTTCTGTGCCATCATTGCGGTGGCCGTGCGGGACGTTCTGGTGTCGGAACGGGCGAGAAAAGGAGCGGCTTGGATTCGGCGAGTTCGGTTCCACGTGGAATATTGATTGTGATCTTTGAGAATTAAATCAATGAATATACACACAATATAATATATATATATAAAATAAATCGGCGTACACCAGGTCGAGAGGGACATCGTCGTCGTTTGCCACAATGAAATGACATTCCCACACTGTCACGGTAGATAACATAATACAAACAGTTCTCACGCCACCAACGACACGACACCGCCAGCCTCTTTGATTTTTGTTCTGTCCGCGTCCACGGTCAAAGTACACGCCAAAAGATAGAGCGAGACACGCACTCGGCTTTCTGTGACACAAAGCGCGCCTTGACGATAAACGGTAGTTTGGGTAGTCTGCATCGACAGTCAGTCAGGGAGGACTCGCACTCAGTCGGTCAGAATCGCGACCTGCCGTTCCCCAACACTTTTCCATATCCATGTCGAAGCGTATCGATGACGGGCACGACCTCGGAGTCTTCCGTTAACCCCTCCTTTTCCTCTTCCGGTACTAGCGTCCATAGCTTGTCGACGTTGATGATGGGCCGCCATTGTGCATTGCGTGTCAGATGGAATCGCCGCATACCCACTTTACCAAAGTAACCAGGGTGGTACTTGTCAAAGTTGATACTTGGGTAGACACCGTCAGCGCATCAGTGCAACGCGACCAGACGAGAGACGCTTACCGGTGGTGGTGCAGTCCACCAGCGAGACCACGACCACCTGGGTGTTTACGGTGCTTCCCAATACGTCCGTGTCCTGCAGAGACATGACCACGGTGCTTGCGAGTCTTTGAGAATCGGGTCGGCATTTTCTGCACAGACTATCCGTCAGCTTGTCAAGCCCATCCAAGCAACACTCTGTCCATCCAGCTATCCCTGCTATCCATCCATCCATCCATTCAATCACTTCCAATCACTTCCACACATTGCACGGATGACATGCCGGATAAAAAGAGCGCGTATACTGACCTTGAGTTGGCGTGGTCGATGGTGTCGGGGACCTTGCGACGATAAGTTGTGGAGGTCTGCCACCTTGTCGGAGTTTAAATTCACAGCTCCTCCTCCGCCAGGTGAGCACTTCTCCGAACGCGCGTGCATAGGATGGGGCCACGAGCCAGTATTTATTGTCGATGAACCATGTCGTGAAAAAAAAAAAACAACAAGCCTTTTCTGAACATTCCGTTTACCCATCCAATTCGACACGCTGACCGGTGTTCTGGTGTAGGAACCCATCATGAACGCACCAAATCGATTCGAGCTGTACGTGCTCGAAGACGGCGAGAAATCGTACGTGTCATATACGACGATCACACAGTCATCCTCATCGTGTCATGCCAGAGTCGAGGTAACAGAAGACACCAAGATCCCAAACGCCGCCACCTTCAAGGTCGTCAAGCAAGACCATACTCTGGGTAACATGCTCCGAGCGTACGTACAACACTCTTCTGTTCTCTCCAATCCCTCTCCGTTGGCATCTTAATCCCCCATCGGTCAACCTACGTATTCACAGCCAAGTCCTCTCCATGCCCCAAGTCCTCTTCGCGGGTTACAAAGTCCCACATCCGCTCCACCCCTATTTCCTTCTCAAAATACAGACAGACGGCACCATCACCCCACAAGCAGTACTCGAACAAGCCTGCACGAAGCTCATCGCTACACTTTCTTCTCTCGAAGCAAAGTTCAAGCGCGAGTTCTCGTTCAAGGATGTTGAAGGTGCAGTACCCGAGGACCCCTATGGGACGGCTGGTACCGGTGCACAGACGTGGGGTACCGGGAAAGATTATCTCGACTTTTAGAGGATGTCACCTCTCTTTCCATTCACCATACCTTACCCATACTCGCATCGGTTTGTTAATGTCTGCACTGTCTTCATTAGAGCCTCGCAATATAATCGTCAATCGATCACTCAAAGCCTTGACCCCTTCTGGCTGTCGTGTCCTCGGCGAGCACCATCTCCGTAAAGACCACAGTCTCGTTGTGCTCTCCGTTGGTAGACCGTCGAACACCTTTCCATTTGTCCTCCGTGACCACCTCTTGATTAGATCGTTCCGGTCCAATGCCCCTGGAAATGACAATGTCAGAATCGTTTCGATGCAATCAATTCACGTTCCACGATGACGCGCATGCTTGTGACAAACGAACACACAACCAGGTCAAGTGGTTCGTTCCACCGCACCGTACCATTTCTCTGGCGACTCGTCGCAAAGCTTCTTCCCATTCCCATCATCCTTCTAGACTAATCAGTTCTCCTTTCCCTCATTGGTCCTAATTGGTGCGCAGTTCTAGTGGCATCCACCGAGCTCACCCCTCGAGGCTTGTCATTCTTCCCCCGTCTGCATGTCCCAGGCCGTCGCTCTTGATACCACAGCTTTCTGTAACACCCTCGTTCTTTGTCTGGCAGTCCTCCATTTCTACCTGCCCTTCGAGAATGAGTGATTGTCCTGCGTAGTGGTTGGTAGTCTATCGATAGACGCCACCGGTGGCACTTTAATTACCAACAAGGCCGTGGACCCTTTCGAGAGCTGCGAGGTAGCTCCTCCTAATAAGGGTTGGCCCTTCGTTTCGAATATGCAAAGGTTCGCGTCGATTGCAGCGTATAACCTGATGGAACGTTGATGCTATCCCTGCGAGCAATTCGATTGACGACTGCGCTCTTCCCGATACCCAGTTCACCAAAGAGCACGATATGGATCGTGCGAGGGTGAGGAGGTTGCTGAGCTGTCGTCATCAGCCCTCCGAGCGTATTGTCAGTCGTACTCGATCGCAAATCATCGCTCAGTGCGAAACCACAGCGAGACCTGCCACGGGTGATGCGGAGATCTCTGAGAACAAGCGTGTTCTCTCGAAATCTGTGGCACAGGTTGAGCGCCCGTAGGCACAGTCTGAGGATCATAACCATGAGGATTTAGCACGATCGAGTGGCAGAGTACGTGCGAGCCGGACGTGGGCATGAGCGGCGACAGCGTCGTGTCGAGGTCGGGGACCCACCTTTGCTAGCATCGGGACAGGTCCGAAGATATTTTTCAAAGACGAGACGCGTACAGGTCAATACAGGCGACGACTGAGCGAGGTCCGTGAGCAGTGTGATAATATTTTCGAGGTCGCCCACTGGCGGCCGCAGATGGTGATCGAACAAGCCATGATCGCTGACGAGCCCGGAGGACTAGCCACCGCGTTGATCTTGTTCAATAGATTAAGTTGACCTCAAAAGTTTGAAAGCTCACTAGCACTTGTCATGACATGTATGCAGAGTAATTTCGCAACAACAAAATCGAGTAGCATCGTGATAACCATGAACAGGTATCATCGTTATAATCATCAAGAATAACCCAATGTAGATGGTATGAAATTAAGTGACATGTACAAAAAGCTGAATACTAACATCAAGATGGTGACGGAGCCAGAAAAAAAAACACAGCAACCAAGAAGGAAAGGGACAAAATATACCAAGCATCATCGTCCGAACATCATCCTTCTTCAAAACTTGTTCAAATCCACGGGCGGCGCACTGACCTCCACTTTGCCTCCCGCATCCATGCTTGCACCCGCCGTAGTCGCCAACACGCCTGACGCCTCGTTCGTGTCGACTTCTTCTTTCCCCAGTCCAAGCGTGTCCTCAGGAATCCAGACCACGCGCTGAGGACGCACGAGTGCAGGGTGCGCAAACCCATAATCCACGGTTCCGTCCGAGTGTCGTGAAAAGTGGAGGTCATCCAAGAAAGCATCCAGTTTGGAATCGGGCGACGAGTCGGTGGTGTGCTTGCGCTGGATGGGCGATTGAGCATCAGAAGTAGATGCGCCGATCGCGGAGTCGACAGTCTCCCGTCGCTTCTCTTCAGACTTGCGGCTGTTGTCAGTCTCAGGTAGGTCCTCCGGTTTATACGTCTTATCAGCGATGCTGAGCGGAAGGGCGCTAACGAGTGGACCATAGGAGTTGTTTATTACGATATGGAATCCGGCCTATGCGCGCACTGTCTCAGCAAATTTTGGAGGATCAGCAACTTCAACTCACCGTCAGGAATATCAGTATAACCATCAATATACCCTCTGGAACAGCGCCAGCGTGTTTATTCTCATCCCGAAAGAGAAAAAATAGCGCGCAAAGACAGATTTGCTGGACATAAAGGCCCACAAACACATGCTGAATCGCTCTAGGATAGAACAAACCTCCGGTATCTGTAGTCGGTGGTTGAGTCAATTGGTACAGGAAGAGATATTTGTAGAGCTGGTAGAATAAGAAGAAAGCGAGAACAGCAAGACCATTGATAATGGGTGAGATGATGGAATAGCCAAGGGCTACAGGACTCGTTAACTATGAATCGGGTTAGATATTTGAAAACTGACTGATGACAACAAGGAGCGTAATGCCAGGGAACAGGGTGCCCCACGCAACGCTTCGGGGAGCAAACTTGATGTCGTATATAGAGCGAGGAGTGCTTCCGAGGATGAAGAGCTTCACGTAATATACAACCAACTGAACAATAGCGAGAAAACCACCCGCAGTCCCGGAAAGTCCTTGCAGAATAATATACCTATTCAAACAATAAATAATTGGGGATTACAAGGATCTTAAAAAAACGTACGTGAGGAAGAAAGTTGATGCCTGGGGAAGGTATGTCGCCAGCAAATTCGCGACGGAACTGGGATTCTGAAGAAGGCTTGGGAGGGCAGCGATAATTCCAGAACTCAGGGTGACGATAAGGAACGAATGCTATGATTCATGTGGTGAACAAAATTAATTTATCGACAGTGAAGGCACTTACTACGACTTGGAAGATGAAGTAACGCGTCATCAAGTTCAGTTCCAATCCTGTACGGGTAGGGATGCCTTCAAACCGGGCCAACAGCCTCAAGACGATAGGAAGGAGCATCATAAGAACCGCAAGTAAAACAGGAGGCAAAATGCCCTCGATAATCCCGACGACAACTGGCGGAAGCCCGCAGATCCACGCGAGCCAGGCCTCGCGGACACAGAGACCCTTGATGTTGGAAATGAAACCAACAAACGCCACAGGGATCGCCCAGAAAATGATGAGGGCAGCGGTCACCGCATAGCTGATCACCACCCGAACGCGTTTCTCGTACGGATTCATACCGAGATTACCCCAAAGGACATCCTCGGGAGAGACCTCGAGGTATCGATCAGACATATGGTATGGTGCGTGGTGTGCGAGGGAGCCATGCGCCATGTGTGCCGCGATCTGTTGATTGAAAGTAATAAAAGCAGAGTTGAGAGGTGGATACGACTGTGTGGAATTTCCCTCCGTTTCCCCATCATCTTCTGCATCATCAGAAGTGGATTCATGAGAAATAGTCCTGCGAGCTTGACGAAGTAGACTGGTCGTTGTAGAGATCTTACTCCTGCACCAGTCGATCGTGTCGACTTCCTGGCCGATGAAGGGAAGGGAGAAAGGCAAAAAGCCCAGTGGGAGACGATGAGTGGGACGCTTGGCACGTGGAACGAGTCTCTCGGCTAGTGAGAGGTTTTGTTCAGCTTGATCGGCTGACTCCACAGGGTCCGCAGCATTATCGCCTTGCTCCTTCAGTGCCTTGAGGCGAAGGGTAGCCGCCGTGGAGAGCAAAGCTTTCTCTGCAGACTCCAATCTACTGCATGCAGCAAGACGACGATCGTAAACGGTAGGCAGCTCCTTGAGATGACTGTATAAACGATGTGTTCGATATGATCAAGTGGCTAACATGGAGATAGTGACATACCGATTGATCCAGACTTTTTTCACGCCGCCTGGGAAGCGGGAATATAGCTGCGTTAAAGCCTGTTGAGAGAGATATTTGGAAGGGATTCCGGAAACCAAGATGGTGTTGGCCCGGGCTGAGCGAGAGTGCCTCGAGTCGATAAGGTGGAGCTGCCGGACATTGATGAAGTGTGTCATTTCATGCTTGATATTCCAGAATATCCATACTGTTGGCGACCCAGGAATCGCGTCAAAACTGAAAGTGTCGGGAACAAAGTGGGTGCTCACGTGTTGATAACCAGACGAGGATGATAAACGCGGCAAATCTTTCCTTGTGATCGGGCGAAATGTTTCCAAACGTAAATCTACCCAGACCGGTGTTCCCTGGAACGGAATTGTTGACTGAAGTGACGGGCAAGAGGACGATCCAAGAAATGAGCCAGATAGGAACAAGCACGCGGATCATCACGCGGAGGAAGCGGACAAAGAAGTAGGCATCTGGACCGTTGACGTGCTGAATTTGTTTGTAGTCCGCTTTGAAGAGAGCGATCGGCCAGGTCAAGAGCCCGGCCCCGAAGGTCGGAACATGTTCACTGACATCACCAAGAGTCAGAGGTGGTGTGAAGACAGCACGGGGTGACGCACTCTTTGACTGGAGTGACCGTGCGGGGCTCGTACACGGCCTTGAAGTAGGGGCGAAGAAGGGTAAATGCGGCGATTTCGACACCGAAAACGATGGCGTTGAAAGCGAGGGCGGTCTCAAACGTCGACGTCGTCGCCGATGTGGCGGTGGTGACGTCGGACCTACGATAAAGGTGAGCGTCGGCATACAGGGAGGAGAACAAGGCGCACATGGTGGAAGGAAGAAGACAAGAGAGACCGGAGAGGGGGAACGTTGAATGTTTGGATGACCGTCACTCGCATGCGTTCCTCAGTTACGTAATCATTCAAAGACTCCAAATGCTCCACCAGCACCCGCCGACGATCGGGGACTCGACTCACTAGCCTACAAGCAAGCAAGCCAGTGTGTATACAGTAACACGTCCAGCCAGCGCTGGCTTGATGGCTGCGGCGATACTCACTGCCAGATAGCTGGTCGGCGTTGGATTTGGAATTACTGGCTTCTAGCTCAGGGCAACTGTACACCCCGAACACACTACCCTGAGCCACTCGCATAATCTGGCGAATTTCGCGCCCGATCCTCCTCCTCTCTTCCCACACCCACCGCCTTCCCAATCGCACCTTACTTGGCACAAACTGGGTTGTAAACTATACACTTTCGACAAGATAAATCGTTGATACCATCAAGTCTCGAGTTTGTGAGACGATTCGGGCAACGACGCCCGCGCGAGGGCACAAGATCGGGCCTGCTGCTAGCATTTGCACCGAAGCCGATCAGTCATACCGACCATCGCTAACAACAGACGTTGAAAACGCTAACGGTCAGGGCTTGGAACCGTCTGAGTGATGACTCCCTGTGTTCTATACAAGAATCGTTCATAATTATGTGACATTCTATGTCTTTCCTAGCGAGCAAGTGTACTTGTGCACGGTGCAAGATATTGTCTAAAGACGGATATGTATGAGTAGCGACCGGGAGTGAGAGCATAGCAAGAATCAGTCTCCGAGCAAGGCAGTAAAGGACTGTCAACAAGATAGCAACGAATCTAGAACTGCAGACATGCAGACAAGCCAAGACACCTCTTCTCCACGTCTGCGTGCGACATGCGAAAGAGGGCCACTCGGTGCTTTTCCGGGGTTGCGCGCCACCCTACTTCCCTGGCCAGGTCTTGTACAAGACAAGTCCGCATAGAGCAACGGAGTAACCTGACAACCATCATTAATCGAACGGTGCAATGGACGCCAGGTTCATACCAAAAATTTGCAGCGGTGTAATGGGGGCACCGAATAAAAGTACGGAACCAGCGATGAGCAGGATGTCCTTTTGCAAAAGCCCGCACTTTGAGAACTTTCATCATGAAAACGATCGAAGAACCGACCTTGAACACCCCCGCCAGTGTCAGTACCAAGCCACTGCCGGCACTCACCAAGAAGACCGCCGCAACATTGAGCAAGAACGCCACCAATGCGTTGGAGATGAGGACCGCCCAACTTATATTGCCAGCGGCGATCTCATAAAAGGGCTCGAGGCCCTCTGTAAACGGAAGGACAAGGAGATTAATAGCAGCGCAGACCGGTGCATAATAGTGCAGAGAGACAAGGGGATCCATCTTGAGTCCATGGAGAAGGATCTCGATCATGACCAGACGGGACGCCTCAAACTAAACCCGCTCTGGCGTCAATCATGGCAGGCAAGACAGCCGAAACGATGTCACGTACTGCGACGGCGGCGGCTTGAATTAGAAATCCGGTGAGATTGAAATGAAGTTCGCCGTGTGAGGCAAGGGCAACGCCCAATGAAATCATGCACACAATCAAGGCCAGCGTCCGATTGGGTTCCTTTGTTCGGCTGATCCACGAGATGAGGAGGATGGCGACGGGCGTAAAGGCCTTCCATCAGAAGTGAGCGAAGCCGAATGTAAGGAAGTGGCAGAAAAGCGGCGAGAAGGGTTGAGACGTACCTTGAGCATCTGAATATAGGCGATACTGAGATAAAGATAGGCGGTGTTACTGAGAATGAGGCTGCCACTGAAGAGCAGGCCGATGGGGAGGATGGAACGCAAGAACATGGAGCGAGAGACATGGACGTCTTTGACACCGTTAAGTAGATTCGTCGTTCGCTGAAGTACTCTTGTGCCGATGGTCTGTCCCAAAGACATGTCAGCTGATCACGGGGAGAGAGCATGGAGGGCAGACTGACGGCAAACGTGAGATGCCAGGTTACGAGAAAGACAGGGTAGTGGAATCCATATGTATTGTACACACGATTGTTGTACAGGATGACGGTTGAACTGAGAGCTATCCATACAGGGATAATGGCTGCAGCAGGGATTTTAGGGCGCTGGGATCTAGAAGGAGCGGTGGCGGGGGCTGGAAGAGAGGAAGAGGGCTGGTCGCGGACTGGTGACTGTTGGGGTGAGAGCGTATCGAGGGGAAGGGACTCTTGGTCGTGTTCTTGTAGTGCGTGCAGCTGAGCGAATTCGTACTTTTCGGACGGGCCAGCTTCTCGATTCTTCTCATCCTGGGGCATGTTTAAAAAAGCTGAAAAGTGGAGCACCGGTGTGAGTTGTGCGTAAACGAGGCTGAGAGGGGAAAAAAAACTGACAATGGATGCGGTTGGAGCGATAGTTAAAGAGAATAGCACTCGACCGCGCTGACGCCGTCTGGTTGATGAATGCTTTCAAAGGGGTCCGAACACACACTAATTTTAAGGGGTAGTCAGGTAGATCACACTGACCCCCCCCCTTCCCCCTTCCCCCGTTTCACGCGCTCGGGTTAGCCTCTGTCTACGTTAAAAGTTCGCACCGTGCCCGAGCCCGCATCTCGCGTGTTGGTAGTAAGTATGTATAAAACCATTTACTTATGTCTGTTCTAGTGAGTATACTTTATATATAATGAGTGTCCAGCACACAAGACTGGACTTCATCTCCGAGTCTCGCTTCAGCCTCCCAGAGGGCGAATATTAATATTCATCCTTTACCTCACTGCCCATGTTGGTCTAGCCCAGAAGCACCGCAACCAGTTCGGCCGAAAACTAGGCTTGAACTTCTCACAGCGTGTCATCGCGCACCTTGCTATAGGCGGGTTACAGCCCGCGTCACACGGGAATCGGTTGGCCACCCACCTCAACTCTGTCGTCAACCCCCCCCGCCTTGTCATCGCAACCCAGAAGAAGGTTGATACCCGTGTTCACGGACAACAAGTTGACACCGGGAGGGGCCACGCTGACGATTCGAAAGCGGTTGCAAGATCAGATTTGACGTCCAATCCAAGCAGGGCGGTCCAATAAAGATGTTCAACGTCAAAGTGGAGTAGCGTATCCGTCAGCGCCTCGGGAGATATGTAGCAGTCATGTGGAAGGGAGATAATAAGAGGCTGACCAGTATTTTTGATCTTTTTTTATGGCCAAACATCAGATCTTGATAGAGCAAACTGTTAAAACGAGTCAGGACTGTAAGGTGAAACGCAGCCCATAAATGAGCCGGACGTTCTTGCAACATATGCATGCTTATATTAAACATTCTGATCCGTCAGAGGGGAACAGGAAACGTCACTCGTTTGATATTGCATCCGAGCCCAACCATCTCCACGGAGGGCTGCTCGTCGAATCGAATAGGAAACAGATCGCCATTTGATCGTTTCATCTTTCCAATACAACTTGAAACGTTCAGAGGACACAGACATCGTTACTATAGCTTCGTCAGTCAGTTTGTCGCACCAGACGCGGACAGAGCAGGATAGGTTCTTTATTCCTAGGATGTCTTGACCCTGCACGAACGCCACTGGAATCCACCGAATTACGATGGATGTGGAGCGCGCGACGCCGACTCGAACTCATGTCACGCTCTGTTGGCGTCCCCGACGTCCATGGCCAGCTTGCAGTCAGCTAGACAGATTATGAGATTGTCTGCCCAGGTAAGAGGTGATTCCTCGATCTCGTCGATCCATTTTTCTTTGAATGGGATTTTCACTATGCCGATGAAGGACGAGGTTGTTCGTTCCATAACGAGTGGGATATCCAGATCTACCAGAAATAGCTGGGGAATCTTGTACATCTCGTTTCCTCTCCATTGATCTTTGCAAGACCTGCAAGACCTGTCCAGTTTCCAATTGAAGCCGCTGCCTAAGTATCTGTGGAGCGAATTCGTTGGTGGCAGGGATTTGAATGCATGTGCACCTCTGCCCCATCCTACTAGATTTAGGCGAACAAAAATCGAAGACGTCACACTCGCGTACCTGTACTTGGCTTGCAATCAAACAAATGAAAGACGTTGATCCCGGCGTGGGGGTCGAGCCATATCCTGTATCGGAAGAATTGACCAATGAAGATCTGGGGCCGTACGCGAGGCGAAATACGACGAGTAACAACACCATGCACTGCATAAAGACGGCATGACATCGTGAGCCATGGTGCAAGCACTACAACGATTTTATTTTGCTTCGTTGCTCTAGAGCAAACAGCGTGTGCCTAAGACGTCCACAGCATACCTCTATATCCATCCACTTTCTGCAGGTACGTTTACTTTGAATGAAGAGATGTGTGGAAAGACGCCGAAAGGAGGGCGGACGTAGATGATGGTGCATATGCATATGACACGACCGGTTGCATGTACCGTATGCAAGCAGTTTCACGCGCTTTATGATGAAGCCCAGGGCATCGCCAGACGCTGTCCCCGGGAGAGGATCAATATCGGATCGGGGGAATGGGCTCCGCACGGATGGCAGAGAGATCAACAGCTTGATCAATTGCATCGTCAATTTCTCCAATGAGGGCGCTGCAAAAGGAGCGTCAGATCAAGCGTCTTGTCCACAGAGCACGGGGTGGACCGTGGACGGAAGGGGGAGGGGACATCAACATCAAACGTACATCATGTCGCCCTTGACGAGGTACAGTCCGAGCGGTATCTCCTCGACGCCTTCTTCCATGCTGTACACGCGTTCCTTTGACTCGGAGAGGACGACGTTTGATTTCTGGTCGAAGCCTGCGAGTACTCCCTGCAAGGATCGTGTCAACGTTCTTTGCGACGAGGGGCACAGTTTGAAGAAGACAAACCACGATCGCCCTGCCATCTTGGAGAACGAGCAGTACACGCCCTTGGGAGACGAGAGTCAGGACACGGAAGCGAGATCGGACATCCAAAGCTCACGGTCGACATAGCCCTGGAGGCTGGCCATTGGAACGAGCGCGTGCGTGCGTTGTAAAGATGGCGAATGAGTCCTTTTTGTTTCTATCTTCTTGCTAGCGATGGATGAGAGAACGACGGGACTACGCTAAACAGTGCTAGCAGGTTGATTTTCTCGGGGTCTTGCCGTGCGGGGGCATCTCCCTTCTCAGACCAACTTAATACGGGAGTACCGTATGGACAGTAATGGCGGCAATGCAGACGTCACCCAACTATTCCAACTATACTTGATAATATAAGGGGTTACTACATGTTGCTCTCTGGAACTGACTGGCACATCCGACACTACAAGGCTCACCGTCATACTGGTTGCAACCCCTTCAGACCGTTCAGGAATCTAATGAGCAGTTTTACCAGTCCTCCGCGAGGCGTCAAGCCCTTCGCTGCAACTTGTCCAACGCCCGTGTTTCCCGCAGACATGGCCGTGTCCACGATATAGCGCACAAACACTTCGCCCTGGGTGTACATATAAGCATCGTCGTCCATCGCAACGCAAGTCTCGAGACTCACCACTTCGACGAAAATGGTAAAAAGGATGAGCCTGGAAAGAAGAAACGACAATCAGTGACACGGTATGCAAAGACAAGCAGACAATACCATATCACAGTCCAGGTGATGCGATGCATGGCACCGTCATTCAAGTGATCGTGTATCACGTCGAGCTAATGCATGCAGCATGAGGAAACAGCTCCAAAGATAGGAAAGGAAACCTCGCACGAAATCGCTTGTGACAAGGAGTTTCTCGTTCAATGCTTTGACACGGACTTCGACCTCCATGTACTCTCTCACACTCTCGTATAGTCCGGCGAGACTGGCCTCCGTCCAGAAGAGCTTGGGCACATCCAGAACGTTTGACACAAGGTTCACGTCGCGGCGGAGCTTGAACAACCGCCCTGTCAAGCGAAGGGCGTTCTTGCGCTTCAAGGAGAGCGCGCCAGACTCGGCGAGTTGACGCGGAATAGAGAGAACGAGCGGATCAGAGAGGACGCGAGAAGCAGTAGTCTCGTACATTGCGAGCAAAGTGGATTGTGCAAGGGCGTGCGCAACCGAAAGTTTGAGAAGGTGAGATGGAGACTTGAAGGCTAAGCAAACGATGAGGACGCACGGAGTGAGAGAAAGGGACGACATACTAAAGAAGTCATTGTATATCCTTGGGTGTGGAATGGATGAGTCAATCTAGATGCATCGTCATCATCCCTCCATCACAGGTAGACGGATAACGTACAGCAAAATGACATTCTTCAATTTCCCAGTCGCTCTCCTTTATCATGCGACGGAAAATACTAGCGTTGGCAATATCGTCGATGATACTGCGTTCTTGAGCCTCATTGAAGCCATAAAATACCGCGACACCATAAGTAAAGAAGATGACCTCGGCGATCGGTTCGTTCGATTCTAACTCGAGCACTGGATGGGACGACGTTTGGTTAAGAGTGGGCGATTGAAGGTGATCTCTCTCCAAGGGGTAGTCATGATCTACATCTGTCTCCGCTGCGGCGTCGGTGACGAATCCAGTATCCGCTTCTGTGTCTCCACCCGGCTCCACTTCGGACTCTATTGTTGTGAAGGTGTGTCCGTGAGGTGGACTTCTCTCCCTCCTCTCGATCGGGCTGCCTTGAGTGAAATAACCACCTTCCCTGCCTTCCGTGACAAAACCATCATCCTCACGTCTCAACGATTCTTCGCGCGAGCGAGGGCGAGGGGAGGCAAAGTACGAGCCTTGGTAGCCGTTCTCTTCGGCCTCCGAGAGGCGATTTAGATGAGCCCTTGTGAACGCGGCTGAGGAACGAACGGTCGTGGAGGGAGAGTAACCGGGCAAGAGGGGTAGATGATACATCTTTGGATGAACACCACTGTCAGATGAACCGGGGCGAGGTTTGAAACGAAAAATAGCAGGTACTCACCACATACATGGCCTCGTCAAACACCCTTGGCCGTACGTTGTGTTCGCGCTTGAGGAAGCCTGCGAGAAGTTTCATCTTGATTTCCTCTGCAAGACAATACGCAGTGATGCGATTGTGGCCGGCTTTTTCCCTCTGGGCCTTGGTCATGCGCTCGGCTGCACTCTTGTACTCACGGACGTGGCCTGCGTCGGTCTCGTAGCCAAGGACATCTTCCTCTAGTGCGCCCGGGTAGCCGACACCGGGTGGTACAACGAGGGGCTTTGTCTGAGGCGCCGATGGGAGGAAGACGAGCTTCTCTGTGGTCTTTGATGTGCGAAGTGGTTTACCGTTGACTGCAGTTGCGGGTTTTCGCTTTGGGGATGTCTGAATGTGGGCGCGGGATGCGATGCGGGGCTGTGGCTGGCGGCGCAGCGCTGGGCGGGCAGACGGGAGCGTCGGTTGAGGCGGCGTGCGAAGAGACATTCTCTCGGCTGGTGCTGGTCGCAGGATGAGAACCCCCGTGGGAAAGAAAGACTGTCGTTGTCGTCGTCGTGGTCAGCAGCGCCGTCAACGACCCGCCCGCTCGCCGTCGCTGTCCTCTGCAGCATCGACGGCGATGGCGATGGCGAGCTCGAACGAACGCGGATCAAGGCAGCGCCCCCCATCGCGTCTCTTCGGCGCGACTGACAGTCGGGACTCGGAAGTAGAGTATGACTAATCGCCGACGCGTTCTCGGACGTAGCCGAATTCCGACGACCCGTTGTTGATGCCACCCATGGAGGTCGTACGTCCCGCCCCGTCGCTGTCGTCGCGCGCGCTGACCAGACAACTATCCAACAGGACTCTGACAGCGCACACGCAGCGTCCAATGTCGACAACTGGCTCACTCGCTTCTCCCCGTCTGGCCCTTTCCCGTTCACCCCGCGCAAAGTACACGCCATCGAGTCTCGTCGGGCCTGCATGGCCGACCTGCTCATATTCGACGTCCTCCTCGTTCGCGGTGGCATACGCAATCCAGACATGCTCTTTCCACCCGCAGACTGGATGGCACTCGGAAAACTTCTCGACACGATCGACCAAAGCGTCTACGACATCCTCAAAAAGGACTGCTTGGTTTACATCCTTCTCAAATGGGCTTGGGACGCGGACGCGAAAGAAGCCAACCCGGGCTGGGATGTCCGTTACCTGCAGGACCGATGCATAGCCCCCCAGTTCGCAGCACTGGCAAATGCATATTGGTTGTTGGACACCGGCACCCACCTTGCTGTACGTCCCATGTTGGCATTCCACATTTCTAATCATCCATTCGTCTCCTCCAGAAAGCGGTCTCTATCCTCTCAGACGTCCGTCTGAATAGAGACTATGTCTCTAAAATATTGCAAGCGCTTGCACTCTCTGCTTCCCCTGCTTCCTTTGCGAGTGGTACTGCCTCTGCTACTGCAGCGCTCGTCGTCAAGTACGTCCGCACGGCGAAGCCTCTACTCACCGAACCAGATGACATCGATCTTTACGCACTCTCGCTCGCTCAGTCGTCCTTCATGGACGCATGGGCATACCAAAAGTCCTTCCCCGAAGAAAGTGATACCAGGGAAAGGTTGCTCAGGAAATTAGTTGGCTGGTGCTTGACGCGTACGTGTCTAGCCCTATGTCTTTTTCATGTTCTGCTCAAGCAAGGATCACGCCAGCAGCGCCGAAGCAGGAACCCCTTGCTCAACTCCTTGCATTCCCGCTATCAACTTACGAGCAATCTACTCTACACACCCTCGCCCTCCCTTCTCAACTTTCGGCCTCCTCTTCCTTGTCCAGCATCGACTTGCAGACCACGGCTGCCCCATCTGGTCCTGTGCTATCCTCCCAGGCGATGTCAGTCCTACAAGACCTTCTTTGTGTGCGCGCCATCCAGTCCGGGGATTATGTGGGCGCAATCAAACTCGACCGCAGATTCTCGTCTCTTTCGCCTTCTTTTGGCGTTGGAACTTTCCCAAGTAGCACTTCCCAAACTTCATCATCTGGCCGGGACACGATTGATCGAAAGTCGATCATGCAGGACCTCTTTGCAACGCTCCCACCTGCGGAACGGACGTTGCTTGAAGACGAAATTGGCAAGGTCGCTACAGGCGTACGCGCCAACATGTCGTCTACGCCGAGACAGGTTGCTCCTGCCACGAAACGTCCTCTAGTGGCGGAGTCGAGCTTGAGCGCGAGCTGGGAAGACGTTGGCGCAGCTATGGGCTCGCCGGCTCCTTCCGCTTCACTTTCATCGTCGCTTGCCGGGACTAGCTTTGCGGGCAATGCAACACCACCGCCCGTGTCTGCGACCAGCAAGATTAGCCAGTCACCCTTTGTGACACGTGTGGCTCGACCTCCGCCTACTTCCGGCCATCAATTGCCACCAACGCCGAAATTTACAGCATTCGGATCACCGATACCCTCTCCCATGGGTGTGAGCGCGGGTAGGGGTGTAATTACAGAGCGCAGCAAGACGCTGTTTTCTACCGGTGCAACGAGTGGTTCGAGTACTATCGCGCAACCCGCCACTCGTGTCTCGCTTTTCGAAACTGCAGGAAGCGCGAAGAATGCCCCGAACGCGTTCTTTAAGCCACCCTCAGCTAAGGCGTCCCTCGATGCGGGAAACGCACTGACGAGTTTCAACGTCGTCAAGAATGCACAACAGAGTACGTACACGCCCACACAAAACGAAACTGTGAGGGGAGGCGACACTGATGGCGAAGACGTGAGCATGGAGTCTGGGTCTGACGTTGAGGATGTTGAAGAAGGGCACGAGGCAAGACAAAAGGAACACGACGAAGAAGCCAGGGTTGGCCACAGCGAAGATGACACTGAGAATTTCATCACGGATGACAAGAGTGGCGCCGCGGACCTCACCCTTCATACGCACGATGTCGACGAGCTGATGAGCGAGGACGATGGATTTGGACCTGATCTCGGATTCAGCGTGTTCAGCGGGACTAAGAGTGCGGTGCAAAACGGCAACACGAACGGGCCTAGAAAGGGGACCGTGAGCGGGAATGGACATGCCCCGCCAGTCTCTCTGTCGTCTCACGCTCACGTCTCCCCCCCTTGCAAAGGAGACGAAAGCCTGAGTGCAAGCATCAACTCTGCGAGCAGTAAACAACACGCGCCGCCTGGCGCGTTCCACCACGAAGATGAGGAAGAAATTGAACGTGACCAAGGTGGAGGTAGTGACGAAGAGGGCGATGAAGATGAAGCTGACAGGGTATCACAGACTACGCCTGCTTATTCGCCCCGCCGAAGCGCGCGCACGAAAACGCACCCCCAGACGCCCCCGCACGCTTCCACTCGTTCCCAGCCCCAGCGAAGTTCCAAGAGTGTCACAGTAGGCACTGGCAGTGCCAGCCGACTGTCCATACACACGCGAAGAACATCTTCAAACCGCCCCAGGCCGAGTCAGACGATACCCGGCGCGCTGATGGACGAAGACCATGACGACCAAGGTCACGACACGGACCACACCGATCCACACGGCGACGACGATGTGGAATTTGGTGTGCGACAGGAGGAAGAGGAGGATGCGATTGCGCCACTGCCCGCGCGTGCCTCGCGACGAACGAGAAGCGCAGCGTTTGTTGCATCAATGTCTACGTCTAACTCGAGCGCTAAATCGGCAAAGCCGAGCACTACTGCTCCCCCCGCCAAAGGTAAAGCAAAGACACGGCCGTCCGAGGTGAAGACGCCTGCGCGCAGGTCGTCGAGACTCTCGATGGCATCGTTGTCACCAGATCATACGGAGGCTGCATCGCCGACAAAAAAGGGACGAAAAAGTTCTGGTTCAAGGGCGTCCATAGCGGGAAGTGGGAGCGGGACGGTCCCCATACGGAGCAGCACGAGGCGGAAGCGGTAGGAGGTCGAGGTCGAGGTCGAGGTCGAGTAGACCCTTTGCTCGCCTTCTGACCGATTCTTTCTTCCTCGTATTTAAACATTATGCGCAGTCAAATGACACACGACGTATGGACGCATCGCCGGTCATTAGCCTACGAACATGTCTTACCACACATCACTCAACCCTCCCTAGCGCCAGTATCAGCCTGAGCCGCTTCGATGAATTAGTCATACTCAGAGCCTCTGGAGGATTTTTGTTGCGCACTTGGCTCAGAAAGGATTAGCGCTGCAATAACGCGGATCCTCCACGACCTTATAATCCAAACTTGGGTGTATCGTCCTCTACTCACCTAAGCGTGCCGTTTCAGGAAGACGTCGATCTCAGACACATCCGTCGAGCAAGTACGCACAGGACCTGTCAAAGGAAAGAACAGATGCGCACGGACCCGAAGAAGGCTCCTCCCCCTCGTATGGAACACTACCGCACTTTTTTCTTTGGAGTCAGGTCATTGGCAAAGGCGGTAGAGTCAATAACATGGCCGGAGAATGGCGCTAAAAGACAAAGGGGTCGATGTCATCACCATCATCTTGTTGCCAATCGCTCCGTATCTACCGACGACCGAGACACGACCAAGGACATCCGCGAGTTGTGTCAAGGAGGGCGGTTGCCGTAATAAAGAGCACTAGATCATACACACTCAACAGGACATTCGTCGCAAGGCCTTTCAAAGTCGACCATTGCGCAATCAGTCAACTACTTTTCCGTCGCGCAGGCTATGAAGACCAACTCAGAAGACCCCAAAAATGATCGATTCCCGTTCAGAAGGCCGAAGCCAGAGAATGCATCTTGTGTGTACTGAGGCACGTAGCTTTTGAACTGTCATGGACATATGAACGACAGATAAGGATTCACAGAAAGAGTTGCGGCAATGACCAAGAACAAGAGCTAATCTCATAGACCAATAGTTCACTCCTCCATCCCGATGGGTGGGGCAATAATGATAACGTTGCATGGCACATTGTTCGAGCGTCTGGAAGGATTCCTGCAACTTTTTGGCGTTGAATAACATAGGTATTTCCAGGATCACTCACAGAGGAAGAAATTGACTAATACGACTATTGACCTGCGACCATAGGTGACCATGTTCTTGGCTGAAGTTTCTGCCGTTTTCTACACTGTTTGCCGTAGGAGTGCCCCAAATGAAGTCCCGAGTAAACGACGGGCCATACGACGCACAGATAGAAGGTATTTCAACAGGAGTTCTGCGACCAACTCTGGGTGCTCCAGCGGGCAATTATGAAACGTAATGGGATGCGTGACGGCCGGACTGCAAGCATCCCCACACGTCTCTCCAACCGGGACATCCCTGGCGTCCAGTGTCAAGCCAATCTTGCACAACTTTCTGCAACACACGAGAAGGGACAACAGCCCTCTCAAGGTTATCGATTCCATGGGATACCCTCCACGCGCCCAGGTCATTTGCAAAACTTCAAGTAAAGGCCAATTGTGAACCAAGCTCGCGAATTCTTCGTCATTAAGCGTGGTCAGATGGTTCAGATTGATGATCAGTGTACGCAGATGCACAAGTGACATGAAGGGGGGGGAACGTGTCATAAGATAGAGATTGTTGGAGCCTGTTGTGAATTGGCCTATCTAGCCCAGTCACGATGTGATCAGCGTGGCTGATATCGACCGACTGAAGTGAATGTATACGCTGAGGGGAAGCTAACATAGATAAGAGAGCGGACACTTCTGCTGCAACAGTCAGGTCGTGAAGAGTGAATTTAAAACTCTGGAGCATTTGGTCATGAGGTCGTCGGAGGCTTATAGCAGAACCAAGGGAACTATATAGCGTCAAGTCCGGATCTGTAGCATTGCAGAATGGTACGTCTTCCGGTCCAAAGCGAGCCTCATCTGACGTCTGCGGGGCCAGGATCAAGGAGGCCGTCTTGAGTGTGAAACATCTGCCGAGGTGTTTCAATGCAGCGCCATCTATGGGAAGAGCAAGGCTGGCAACATTGCCAGTTTTCATTGCTACAAATAGCTTGAGATAGAGCTTGAGGGACAGTTTTATGGTCTCGGATTCCCTCGATAAAGCTGAATTGGATTGACCGCAAGTTAGGACAAATAGTGGGACAGTTCTCCAGGATTGACTGATGTCTCGAATTTTCCAGTTATATTTCCACGGTGGTAATTTTTGGTGTCAACAATAGCCAGGGAAACAGAGACAAAGGGAGACACGGAGACAAACTTGGGATCCGGGCATTTCCATTTGAACTTGGTAGATCGAGGTCCGTGTATTGCAAAGAGCGTAGGGACGAATGTTCACTCCCTAAAGTGAGTTCCTCGATACGGACAGAGTGTCGATTGATGACAAGCCAATCGGAAGCGGATGGAGGTGTCTATAGGTACCATAAATACTCCACACATTTCCAGTGCCTTGACCCTGGCTTCATGGACAGCATCGGAAAAACACCAAACAAGAGGTAGTTGAGGGAAGGTTCCGAAAACGAGCGACACGTTCGAGCCAGCACGGCAAGCATTCGCTGCTCTCATCCTTGGTAGGATGCTGTAGGAGAGATGTGACAATATATTCAAGGACGGAATGAAATAGTTCTGGAATCAATAACGGGTTCAGCAGGTTGGTAGCATTGGCAAACATCGTCGAGGTCTGGCCGCAAGCACTAGTGCTCCTACACTGCCACCAAACACGACGAGTTCAGTCGCCTTAGTCAGCGAGGGCTGCCCAACTGTCCAACTGCCATGTACAACGGAATCGGCCTGACCACACCCCGAGGAAGGTACGTCCCAATACTTCTCTGCGAAACACTCGTGAATGCTGGTATCTCATGTATGTTTTTTTCTTCTTCTATTCTTCACCAGTGGTACGAATGGATATGTTCAACGCAACCTCTCTGTCCTGCGGACTCACGAAACCGCCGCTGAGCGCGCTGCGGCGTGGGACATCGCACCACCCAAACACAGAGAACCAGACGAAGCGATTTTAGAGCACGAACGAAAGCGAAAGGTAGAGGTCAAGTGCTTGGAGTTGCAGTTGAAGCTCGAGGATGATGGGTATGTCTTCTCTTTCGCCTCGCTCGGCTTGCGTTCGTTGGTATCACTAATCACTTCTCCCTTTTACTCTTTTTTTGGGGGCGCTGAGCAGCTTGGAAGAAACTGAGATTGAAAACAAGGTGACAGCACTGCGTGAAGAACTCTTGGCAGACCTCGCCTCGCTTGCAACCTCCGCTAAAAATCTAAAGCCATCGGACACGCATGCTATCGCTGCCGCCAAAAAGGTCGAATTGGACAAGATGGCCCGTGCGCTTGGCACACGCAGGGGCTACGCCGAGGGCGAGGCCTTTGATCGCGAGCAACAGGAAGAAAACAAGAGAATACGGCTCATCGAGCGTGAAGAGCGGGAGAAGAAGCGAGAGGAAGAACGAACGAGGATGCGGGAGCAGCGTCAACAATGGGAGGTGGAGAAGCGGGAACGAGACCGTCTCAGGAGAAGGGAAGAGGATCGGATGAGACGGGAACGTGAAGCGGACGAGAGAAAGAGAAGAGAAAGGATGCCGCCACCACCTGTTCCGTCCCATCGAGCGAGGGCGGCGCACGACTCGTACAGGAGGGCATCTCCCCCTCACCGTCGCGAGCCGGCGTATGAACGTGTACGATCTCGGTCACGTTCTCCGTCAAGGTCAAGATCGCCAGGTCCGGGGCGTCGTCGCCGCCCCCACTCACCTGTGTATTCACGCCGGCGATCCCCTGCGCCTCGTCGAGCAGTAGAGCGTTCTGTATCACCACTTCGACGCCGCTCGCACTCCCCATCTCCGCGTCGCCACCGTGACCGCTACGAATCGCCAATGCCACAGAGGGGACAGGACAGGAGTGAGTCGCCGGTTCGCAGTGACCAGTCCCCTCCTCCGCGGAATGACGGCAGTCAGGGCGAGAAGAGGGGACGAGATCCCTCCGTATCACCAAAATCGTCGCCCAGAGGTCATGTCCGCTCACGCTCGAGGTCTGCTGGGTCCTCGATGTCTGTCAGCTCCAACCAAAGTAGGTCCAGTGGTCGAAGCGATTGAAAAAGTGTTTTATGACATCCAGTCCTCCCCTCTTTGTCTATGACTACAAAAAAGTGCACTTTCTTGTTTTTATTCCGGCACCATGTAAAGTTACAGAGTCACACCAGACATCTTCAATGTCAAATACTTTTTTCTTGCTCCGGAAAGTTATCTTGGGTGAGAGTCCCAACGGAGGGTAAACTCGAGAGGACATGATGGTCTTCGCCGCAGACGAGTCAGACGCCGTACAGGAACATTGCTCGACTCCAAATTGTCCAAATGATGTCTCCGCAATCTGAGTAGAATTGAGACCACGAACCGCCGACGATCAGACGTCACGAGGGAGTGTCCGTGCGTTCTGGATACCAGCAAAGTTCTGAAAGCATATTTCGCTACCAGACATCACGTAGTGCCATCATGGTTGCTGATTGTGGGTCTATGTATGGGGATTCGGACGAAAGAAGGGAGTAATGTTAATAACCCCTATTCAATAGACTGAAAACGAAATACCCCTATCATGGATACAAAGTGGGGCCCTTCACCGTGCTGTTGTCTGCTGTCCCCCTGTATTTTCTTTCAACCGGTCGACCAACGGCGCGTCAGCCGCATTTGCAGCGGGTATCTCGAGCTTGTTCGTGCCCTCCTTTCTGCTCGTCTTCGAGTCACCCTTGAACCCTACGAAAAATACTCTTGACAGATCTCCGCCAACCGAATTTCCCTGTCCGCGGTGGTGGTAAGCCTGAGGAGCACACGACCCCATATATAGTAATGTCAAGGGAAAGAAGCCCTGCACAGCGGATACAGGCAAAGGGCATGCAGCAAGGATGAAGAGAACACGACGCACGAAATAGAGGCTCAACGCGTGCACGCTCGTAAATGCCGCTACCCTCAAAGGATACTCCACAGCTCCCGTTTCACCTTCGAGAAGACTGATGTCGAGGTGCGGCTTGGTGTTCTCGACGTCCGCGAAATCGACAATGTTCGGATAGTTAGCGAAGATCTTGAGATGTCGTGGCGTCGTCTCGCCACGTCCTACTCAGACATTCGGTCGTCCGTGCATCCGTGCGTGGTTCGCGAACGGTCAATTGAAACGGGGCGAGGCAGTGCGGGAAGAATTGACGACATTGAAGGGGCAAGTATTAGCGATCGCGGCATGGCGACGGGCGAAATGCACAGGGACGAAGGAAGAAGGGCACTTTACCGAGTTTGAGTACAACGGACTTGATACGCACATTCTGAGAAAAGGGAACGTGTACGATCATCTGAAAGCAGGGTCGCATGATATCACTTGGGGGTTCATCGCGGTTCGTCCTCACCTGGTCGTCCACGCCCGAATCAGCGAACTGGGTCGTGTCCTCGCGGTCGGACCATGGCTTGATGAGTGCCTTTGCTCGCTCTGGGACGGCGAGATTGAGGCCATGTACGCTGTCGTCGTGATCAATGACGAGCTCTCGACCTGACGTTGTCCAAGTACGCTTACCCGTCCCGGTCTATGTAGCTGAACAGGTTCGAATTCTCTCCGCTGTTCGCTAGGTCTCCAGCCTCCTCGACCGAGCTCATTCCAAGTAAGCTTGTAGTGTCAACGTGGGAACACGACACAAATTTATTAGCACACAAGTGAACACTTTTCTCTCTTTCAACAACATGAACAGGCTCTGTCTGCCCAAATCATGGCCGCGTATTCCTGCACAGACAACACGCGTCGCAAGAGCGTCCTCTTCCTCCTCTGGAAAGTCATCTCAGACCGTGCAGGTTGAACCTCGTCCGGCCCCATCTCCACCACCCGCTTCTGTACTTGGAACACATCTCGCAGACATCCCTCAAGACGGCTTCATACCCGACCTCATGCAGTATGACAAACTCCTCGACGAACATTCCGTCGCAAACTTTCCTCCGACTCGCCGTGCCCCTTTTGCCAACCGTGTCATTGTTCGCAACGACCCCTCCATGATCGTCGGTAACTTTTATGACACCTCTGCCTCTGACCCCTCCCGTCTCGACCCACGCGAGGATCATGAGGGAATCCAGGACGAGGGTGCTGAAGAACTTGAGGAATTGGAAGACGACGAGACGATGGGCGACGTCGGCGATACGACGAGCGAGTCTCCGCTTTCTCCAAAGCAGATCTCAAAACTGCACGTCTACCCTCTCATCATGCGACGTGTCACACAACAGACCGGCAAAGGCAAAATACATTCCATGTATTCTCTCGTCGTCGTTGGCGACGGGAATGGTCTCGTCGGATACGGTGAAGGCAAGGACCAGGAAGCCGCCGTGGCACGCGAAAAGGCGCTCGCAAAGGCACTCCGGTCAATGGATTACGTCGAGCGTTTCGAAAAGCGGACATTTTGGACGGATATCGAGAGCAAGTTTGGAAGCACAAAAATCATTCTGCGACCCCGGCCTGTTGGGTTCGGGTTGAGGTGTAATCCGAACGTGCATCAAGTCCTCAAGGCGGCAGGTATCAAGGATGCCAGTGCAAAAGTTTGGGGAAGCAGGAATCCGCTCATGGTCATCAAGGGGCTATTCAGAATGCTTCAGGCTGGTCATGCGCCGTTGGGCATGGGTGATGGCGTCGGCGGCGGTATGAGACGCTTGGACAAGGGGAGTGGTCTGAGGAACAAGAGTGCGATTGAGAAGGACCGAGGACGGAAAATGGTAGATTTAAGGACATTGTGATCAGGCATTCCATGGCATGTGCCTTTCTCTACGCTCGTAATGCCAATGTCATTCAACCTGGTGCAAGTAACAAGGCATGAGACTGATCGAGCCGCTGCGATCCTATATCATGAATGGTTCACAATATTCGACCCTTTCAACGTTCAAAAGAACCTTCAGGGAGTGTCCGTGAGTCTGTTGAGAGCGATCTTCAGATCAGTGGTGCCAAGTCCACAGACACCGTATCGATCTCCCATGCATATTGCTCACAGAGTTGCAAAAGAGGCACATTCTTGCAGCAATCCATTCTCATAACGCGCGCTACGTGGAGGTACCAGTTTGCCCAAATCGTCTCTGGGAGGGGAGGTGCGTCCGAGGATTCTAGACGTGGGCTCGACACTGTTGTCCGAGGTGTTGCCCTCGGTTGGCCTAGGGTCTTTGGAACGGAGAACCGGGCGGTTAGATATGGAAGATTACCAATAGATCTCGGTGTCAAAAAACCGTATTGATCTCTCCACGCAGGTTGCGCAGGCAGGTTAGATACCGTCACAGCGGACACGCCGCACTGTTGTCGCGAGTACATGTCAGTATCCGTGACGTTGAAACACTTGCACCAAATTAAAGAAGCCTACATACTTCTGCAGGCAGCACAAGCGACAACGCGCTGTAAGCGTGGGCACCCCAGCATACTTGAAATGTCCCTTGGACTTTGATATGCGGCCAGGTTCTTCAGGTCCGGGTTTAAAACTTCGAGGACAATTGAGAAACGCCCGGGAAACAAGATGAGCCACGAATCGAAACGTCCATGGGAGGTACCAAGGTATCCTCCGTGACTTTGGAAGGATCGACATAGGCGCATAACAAGCCTTGACGGTGGCCCGAGTTCGCTCACTAATGAAGGACAGCGACACATTTGATTCTTCATACTGTAAGTTTAGCAGTTCTAACGCGCAGCATAATATTGCGATGCGATAAGATGACGTTTGTGCAAGATCACGACCAGAGGTCGACCGAAGGCCCATACTATATTATGTCTAATAGGACATTGAACCGCCCATTGAGTCCCCGATTGCTGGGTGCCTTCGTGTTGCTTGTCCTTGAGATCCTAGGCAGAAATTTGGAGTTGATCCGGGTGAAAAGTTAATTGTGCGCGCATGATGGAATCTGGCAAGAGACTTCGAACCAAATAATTGTGGCAGTACGTCCAAGAGCCCAGAAATGTCCAACTTGCCTTCTCCACCCACTGACATCAACTATTGAGATTTTCAAATGGCTGAAATATTTTCCATGTTCGCTTCCGCCGTCTCGTGGACGGAGACAACCTGTTTCTGATAAGCTGCCAAGTAAGCATAATAGACAATGTTGTCTCTGATCATTTCGAATCTCGACCTGCCACTTTTCCAAGCCGGTGAACCTGGCAATCGGAATCTGTCTGTCGGTCCTGTCTACCTCTCCGAATTCCCGTCAACAGGGTCCAGAATGGATATCGTGTCGTCAGCGGTTTGACGATTGCCCTGGAACCCACACACAGGTAGAACAGCAACCCTCTACGAACGCGTATCGCCGTTCAGAGAAAGTGACGACCCTGTGCATGTAATCACGGTGACACCTGTGTTCCGTCGGCTGGTCGATCGGGGTCACGCCCAGCCTACGGCTCAATACTCTTCCATCTTCCAGTACCTCAGGAATGGAGGACAAATGTTTACCATGACAGAGTCCGGAAAACAAGCTGACAACTCGGGTCCGGTGGATACCAAGCACCTGGCACATCCACATCGAGGTGCGTGCGCGGCATAGCACGACACGTTTTTGCATGCCAGCAGTGCAGCTGTATCTCAGTCGGGCCGCGCTCTAACCCACGGCGGGGCCGTCCTCGGATTCCGAAAGGACCTTCCACTTTCTCTAATCTGAGACCGGGACCGGAAACGCCTAGATCCGGCGGTACCCCAGTTCGGAGGTCTCAGACTTGACCATGCGGCTTACTCAGTAGCAGAACAATGTAACCTTTGTTGGACTCTCCCTCAATTTCCAAAAGTCGTCGCGCAGACAAATGCTTCGACTACAGGCCTCGAAAATGGACGTGGAAGAGAAATTGAATCGCGTCGTGTGTGGGCGTTATCATTGCTGACATGTGTGATGGCGTACACCAGGTACGGTACTTATACATACAGTGCTGGGTGCAGCAAAAAAGGTAAGAGAAAGAGTACGAATGAAGCAAAAAAAAACAAAACAAAACAAAACAAAAGCAAGATGTCAGGGTCGCGAACGTCGAAGAGGCTAGATAGGTAATGCCAACCGACATGAATCGAAGGATGAGGAAGACGCCCAGTTTTGTACAAGATTCTTTCAATCGTCCGCATGATGCGTCGTACTTGGTCATGTCGTAAATGGAAAGTAATGGAGAACGACCGAAATCGTTAGGGAGCGACGAACGTGGAACATCTACGAAACCCCAGCTGTGGCAAATAGTTTTCCAGGTGAGAACCAAAGTCGTCTCGTTCGTGGCCGCGCAGCCTGACGACACGGCTCATGCAGTCGGACCGTTGCTGTCCTACCAGTCGGAGGCACCACAGATGTAGGTTCCGAAGCAGGCGAAGGTGAACGACGCCAAGATGATGTAGAACTCGAGGTGAAAAAGGAATGAAATGGAAAAGCATCCGTAAACGAACCTCGCCTTCCTCGATGCTCTTCCTCGACGCTGCTAGGTGGAGTTCGTGGAGGTGATGAAGTGCGTGGAAAGGAAAAGCGCCAAAGAGACGAGGACCACCGTTTCTCTTCACTCCCATTCGAGGACCGAGGAACCGGGATGGGTACAGGGGAACTAGGCCGAGGAAGTGGCCCAGAAATGCCGCTTATAGGATGTGGTTGTTGCGAGGGAAGTGGTGGATGCGTGAGTAGAGTGGCCTTTTGGGCGTATGGCTCCTGCCGACACGTATTCGTGACTACAGTAGGCACGAAGGAGTTCATAGCTTTAGTAATGACGGGATTGCGACGCCAAATGGCCAAGTGTGCAGGTGAATTATCTTCCAGCATTTTCTTGGAAGCAACGTCCAGATCTAGACCAACCACGCTCTCAGAAGAGGATGACATGGTGGAGGGGTATGAAGACGTGTAATCAGTGTCAGGGTAGTCCCATGTTGGATCGGTGTGATGGCTACCCGGCGTTGCATAAACACCAAGGTCCACACTTGATGGCATTGCAGACGATGTCCAAGGGAGAGAGATCTTGGAGATGGAGCCGGGTGAGGGGAGGTAGAAGCAAGAGGAAAATGGGGTAGCGCTTTCAACGGCGGTGTGCATGGAAGAGAAAGTGGTACGTGTATTGTTACTACCCGTGAAGAATATTCGCCGACCACAGTCGGTGTTGATTTTAAGGGGTTTCGAGGGACCAAGCGTTGGCCTAGTGCGCAATATGTTGATACCCTCAGGGGTGGGCGGAACAGATGGAATGGATCCAGATGCAACAGGGGATAGAGGGGAGTAGGTTGAGGGAGGTGTGCGAGGAGCTTCGTAGATTTTGAGAGGCTCGAGCACAGCCGGCGAAGGGGAGCGAATCGAGGACTCAATAGCCCATGTCGCGTTGCATGAGGAATACTCTTCATCCCACATCGGATCCCGAATGGAGTGCCTTGCGTACTCCATCTCCGAATCGCTATCCTTGCTCCACCGGGAGCGAAGTTCCGCGGGTTGTTCATCAGGCTCGCCAGGAGTAGAAGAATCTGAATCACTCTCAATGTCGATGTCAATTTCCCATGCGCAGCGTGCCATGCTCCCTTCGAAGATGACTCCTTCCGCGTAAAAGCGGTCTACCTGCTGTATGGCAGCCCTCACCTCCGATAGGGTGATGCGACGGCGCCAGTCCACCTCGAGCATGCGGCACAGGATGTTGTTTACTTCGGCGGAGATGGGAAGGACGGTGGGAAGGAAGTTTAGGGGATCCTGGAGATATGCCTGGAAGGTGGGGTCGGATGAGGATGCCGACTTCCAAGGATTGCGACCCGTGGCAAGGTTCAAAAGTATGATGGCCAAAGACCAGATGTCGTTGAAAAGGGGAGAGTAGGACCCTGTTGGTGCGAACTCGCCACCTTGGCACTCTACACGTAGATGGGTCAGTTATGCACATGAGGGTGGTCAAAGGGGAAATACACGCCTGGACTCATGTGGTAGACGCTGCCGGTGCGAAACTCTTCACTAAACCGATCTGTCGTGGCGAGACCGAAATCGGTGATAGCGACTCGAAGTCCGTCGTCGAAGCACAGGACGTTTTCAGGTTTGAGATCCCGGTGATATATTCCCAGCGAATGACAATATTCGACAGCATCGAGAAGCTGGAGGAATATATGTTTGATGAGGTGGTCTTGTCCGAGGTAGCGACAATGGTGCAATATTTGAGAGAAAAGGTCACCGTCAGAAGCGTAGTCCATGACAAGGTAGGTGTAGTTGTGTTCTTCCACGACCCGGTGGAGGGTAACAACGTTCGGATGGGCTGACGCAAGGCGATGAAGGGCAATTTCCCGCATGTGCAACTGACGTTGGCGGGAGCCACTGTGAACGTGTGAACTGATGAGGCACTTGACGGCGTAGTTGCGCGCAAGAGGGTCTACGGCTCGGTAAACGACACCATAGCCCCCTACACCAAGGACCTCGACGAGTTCGAGCGTGTCGTTGTCGATGAGCGTACCCAGGGCTGGGGGAGGCGGGGAAGTCGCGGAGGACTGCTTGGACGGCATCCCGGGATAACACTGCAACGACGGATGGGAAGGTGGGGACCTACGAGGTCGAGAGAAGGCGTCCGAAGACGAGAAATGTGGTGAAGTGCAGTGGGAAGTAAGAGCGAAGAAAGAGTTAAGCACGCCGGCAATTTAAATGGGTGAGGCCCCGTTGCAGCGTGGTTAGCATGAGGCAGCCAGGCCCCCAGTTGGTAGCGGCTGTTCGTGATAGACGAGCGGAAGGGAACGTTTCCTACAGGAAAGTTCGATAATGTCATTGAAAGCAACACCTTTTCTATCGCCACTGACCACAGGAGATCAGTCATCATTTCAATATCGAGCGGCGAAGGGAGACCCCTAAAAAGGCAGGCGTCGGGGCGGGAGTGGACACGACTTGCGGCACCATTTTCTGCAGCGATCGACATGCCAAGCCATGTCATACGAACTTGTGGGATATGAATCAGCCGGGTCGACTGTCGCCGCGGGGGGAGGGACAAGAAAAAAATCATACGGAAAGACAGAAAAGCCATGAAATGGAAATTCCCGGGTTAGGATTTGTACTCGATCAGGGATCGAGCCATTGGTAAGAGACCGCCAGGCAGTCAGTCGCGATGACCATGAGTGGGGGGTCCCGGACCCCTGGGTACTTGGTCATAACGCTGGCATCAGAATCAGAATGATGTCAGCCGACGAGAGACGCATGGAAACCGAACCAACTTGTGACACAGCTGTCTGGTTTGCGGCCTGCATCATTGAAACAGTGAGTCGTCCAGCCAGTGCTGACGCCGCGCGTTGAACACGTCGGATCGTCGCGTCGAGCTCAACGTTGAACATGCCTGGCTCTCAGTACTCACGTGATCAAGACGCGTCGCGCTGCGGGTGGTCGGAGCGGGCGGGGTCTCAAAATGGAAGGTGTGGGTTTAAATGCTAAGCGAGCCAGAACTCGGTTCAGTTCCTCTTCCTCAACGTGTTGCACAGCGCCCGCGCGTGTCCCTTCAACACTTCACCCTTCCTATCCCAATGTCCGCCCGCTCTTTCACTGTCTTCCAGGACGCCCCGTCAGATTACTCCCAATCTCACGACGACGGTGATGTACGGGACGCAGCCTCCGCATTGCTATCCACCCTCGCTGCCATCGAGAAGGAGAATCTACACCCACTCACTGGCCTGCGTCCAGGCCCACTCTCGGGCGCAGAAACCAAGAAAAGAAAGACCGGCGTTCTCGCTACCAAAGTGCTCGCTCCCCCCTCGTCAAAAAAGCACAAGGAGCTTAGAGCGGAACCAAAAAAGACACGCAAGCCACCTGGTCCTACTGTCAAACCCAGGAGCTCTGACTCCAAGAGGAGTAGCTCCAGGTCGTCTCGTTCTCGCAAACCCTCGCCACTACCGGTGGTTGCAGAAGAGCACGAGTTGCCACGACAGCCGCCCCGTCTTTTGATTTCTCAGACTGACATCAACTCTCGATGCTACGAGTTGACCGTCTCGCCTCTGGCAGACGTCTCAGAAGCCTATGAAGTGACCCGCACTCAGAGTCAAGAACCGGACGTGCACACTCCAAGGGTCTGTACATGTTCACTCAGTCGTTGCCAGCCTCTAACAGTGCATCCAGGAAAAGTCAGTGGAATCAACTATTCAGGATTATTTCTCCCCCTCTGTGGTCGACAAACCCCTTCCTCAAACGACTGACACGCCATGCAATGCTAACGAACCCTCCCGTCAAGCCCACAACGACCCTTCAACGCCGGAACGCAAGTGCAGCTATTCTGCTTTTACTTTTTCTTCCCCATCACCCACCTCGGAGCGTTTCAAGCAAGCTCAATCATCGCCAACGTGTCCTCACTCCCCAGCGCCCGGCTTGGCGTGACGAATTTATTGGCTACGCCGCGAGCAACCTTCTCCCAAAAGGATACCATAGCATACTTGTGTATATCATCACTTTTATCTATTCCCGCATCTTCACGCCATCTTTACGATTGAACTTATGATTGATACTCCTTGTTCATGTTCTTCGTCTGGTTTGCTTGCTTTGTTTTTGCTTGCCGTTGTGATTCCAACATACCTCAAGCGCATACTTGTACTACCAGACATACATCAATTTTTTAGTTCACATCCTGTCTCGACATTAGTGTTGTCGATGCTAATTAGTGTGCCTTTGCGCGGCTTCACATTCTTTCCGTTGCGTCAGTGACAGCTGCCAGCTGTCTGCATAATTTTGACAAGCCTTGCTGTTACTACATAGTGTTCTGGTTGCTCGTTTGCGTGTCCAAGTAATATGTTCTGGACAAGCCTACTTAGGATTAACGTTACCAGTACCCAAGATAAGCGATGCGTTTCTAGGATACTCTTCACCTCAGAGCATCGTCTGCAAGCCCACTTCGCGACGTCGTCATGGGCGTGGTCCGCAGACTTACCCGAGCCCTTGAAATCCCTCACAACCCGAACTTCACACTGACCCAGCAATTAATCACCGTGAGTATGCCCTTCGCACTCCAGCAATACCGTTGCCCATCCCTCCGTCTTTCATTCTCGGCTCCAAGAATGAGGACCTCCTGCCCGTAGTCCCTGAGAACAGGACCTGGCGCGGATACAATTACGCTGCGTTGTGAGTCTCGGCGTTTCCTTTTTTTTTTTTCTGAGCAGTGACTCAAATCAATGACGTCGGACTTGCTCACCAGTTGGGTGGCAGACATGTTCAATATCAACACGTGAGTCATCCGTGTGGTTCGAATAAACCTTTACATCGTTGGTATCATGTTCTAGCTGGATGATCGTGTCATCTATGATCCAACTGGGCATGGCTTGGTGGCACGCCTGGATCTGCGTATGGGTGGGATTCGTTGCCGTAGCACCGTTTCTGGTCTTGAATGCGCGGCCCGGCGCAGTGTTTCATGTCACATTTCCAGTCGTCACCCGCACGAGCTTCGGAATCTTTGGAAGTCTGTGGTGTGTCTTCAATCGAGGCGCAATGGCTTGGTAGGGACCTGACAGCTCCCTTCCTCGTGTTCCACGTTAAAAATGGAAATGCAGTATATGGTATGGTGTGCAGGCGAGCATTGGAGGGTCGTGCGTTCTGGTGATGCTACGGGCTATATGGCCTAGCGTCAATACTATCCGTGAGTGATTCCATCCTTCTAGTGTCCGGCCACGCGTTTCCTCATGTGTACAACTGGCATAGCCAACTCACTTCCATCTTCATCCGGTACAAACACCCGGGATTTTATATGCTTCTTCTTGTTTTGGCTTCTTTCCCTTCCCTTGTTATGGTTTCCTGTACACAAAATGTTCGTAAGAGAATATTCTCGGTTCGATACACTATCACTTACGCCTTCTGGAAAGCCGCCACTTCTTTATACTGAAGACAGTGGTTACGCCCCCCGCGGCAATTGTGTTCCTCGTATGGTGCATCACCAAAGCGCACGGTATCGGTCCCATCATACAGCAACCATCTTCCATCCATGGATCTAAACTGGCCTGGGCAATGGTCGTAAGCTTCATGTCGTGCATCGGCAACATGGTAACGCTTATCACGTCAGCGTACTTCCTCCACTTCTCAGTTTCTATCTCACTTCATAACGATAGGAATGCACCAGACTTTGCGTCTAGAGCAAGGACACCCGCTGCGGCACTCTGGCCACAGCTTTTTGCATTTCCCTTGACATCTTCTATCGTATGTCTGATCGGCATTCTGGTTAGTTCATCTTCACAGGCCATATATGGAGAGGCTATCTGGTCACCCATCGATCTATTGGGCCGATTCTTGGATGATAATCCTTCTCACGCGACAAGGTTTGGGGTATGTCCCTTATTTCATACACCTATTTGCCCAGTATGGCTCAGCGGTTGACTAGGTATGGTTCATCTCCGTTTCCTTCGTCATTGCGCAAGTAAGCAGCGAAATTTTGATACCTAACATGCACTATCATTACTCACGGAATAACCCGTACTCACCAGATGGGGTATGTTTCTCTTATGTTGCCACACAGCGAACGGCGATTCATGTCTTCGTGTTTTTTTGTGAAATTCATGGTTCGTGTAGAACAAATATTTCGGCCAATTCAGTTTCGGCGGGGTGTGACTTGACCGCGTTGTTTCCTCGTTTCATTGTGAGTGTCTTTGTTGACAGAAAATTTACTGGTTCATATCAACAAAGTCATAGAATATCCGACGAGGTGGATATATCGCAGCCATCGTTGGCTTATGCATGTGTCCATGGAACTTGCTCAAGAGCAGCAACGCTTTTACGTCTTACCTATCTGCATACTCTGTCTTTTTAAGCTCTATCGCCGGGGTAATGGTAAGCATCGTCTTTGAAGCCAATCATGCACTCACAGTATGGTGGGCGGGGTTCGCTTTTGGTGTGTCAGGTCACGGAATACTATCTGATCCGCAAAGGGCATTATAACGTCGCAGACTTGTACCAAACGGGAGGGAACACCTGGTATTGGTACACGTATGGGATAAATTTCCGGTGAGTAGCTCGAGTCGATCAATGGCGATATCCATCGGAATGATTTATGGCGTCCTTTGTAGAGCGTATGCAGCATACGTCTCAGGTATCTTGATCAACGTGGTTGGTTTTGCTGGCGCGAGTGAGTTCCATCTCTTCCTCAGCCTTGTCCTTTGGGAATGGCCCTTACTATGTGCTGACTCATCCGATCCTGGATCTGTGTATCATTAGCAGGTCGTACGGTACCGATTGCGGCTGTAAGAATATATGAACTCTCGTTCTTCACGGGATTTGGGGTATCGGCTGTCGTGTACTACACGCTAAACCGGATGTTCCCTGTGGTGGGTGCAGCCAAAATATTCAAAGAAGTCGATGTCTCGGAACATGCATCAAGGTCGGAGACAACTACGTCAGTATCCAAAGAAATTTAGCTCGGAGATATCACTCTTCAAGGTCCATACCATAGTGGTGTATGTCGTAGTTAGGAGGCCTACGGTATCGCTTACCACGCAGTTGTAAATAAACCGAGTTTCCTTTTCCGCACATGTTTTCGGTGAAATCCGATGCATGTTGTCACAACATAGGAGGCCTCGACTTGACCGCGACGATGTCATCCGGTACCCAATCACCCCCACTTGAAGCGACTGGATCCCACTTACCAATGGGCGTGTCGTCCATCGATGGTACCTGCTCTAAACCTATGAAGGATACAGAACAACGCGCAGGTGGGTCAGTGCATCAAGATCTAGAGGAAGTGCCTAATTCTCTTCGTGGGACAGAATACTTCAGCGATGCGGTACGTCCGCCATCCAGTTTGGCATATTTTGACTTCACGCACATGGCGGAACCTCCAACTGAAAGGTCAAAGAACAGTATGCGACTTGCCTGCCCGCTCAAAAGCCATTTCCGGTAGTGAGAGACAAGTAAATCACAAAAGTCGTTGAAAGAGATAGGAAAGCGACACACTCTGGTTCATCGTGTACAAAATAATTGACACAATTGAGATAAGACTACTCGTTCTCGTTTTACTTTGTTTGGGCTCTGCTAGCCAAGTACTTGGACCACCAGTCCTCGAATGCTGAACAAGTCAAATCTCCAACTAACTCCACTGTTTCCTCAGTGGATAAGTGACAGTCTCTGGGACGTGTGACGGCGTCCGCTGGAATGGAGCTGTCCCGGATGATATGGTTTATGGGTAGGTTGAGAAGCCTTCCAAATAGCTCGCAAATGTTGAACTTGGTCAGGCATTCACTTGCTGAATAGTGTACTACTCGAGGAAGGGGCTTGTCCAGATCTGTGTCGACTGTAAGACAGAGAGAAACGAAGAGGGTGAGGTTGAACACTTTCCTGACAGACGAACGAGGAAAGAGGCTATATCAAGTACATTGGTTGGGTACCTCTGTGCATAATCGTCCATCTTGTAAGTCTTCCCAGATTGGTCTTGCACAATATCGAGAAGGATATTGATTGCGGTATCTGAATTCTTGGGTGCTGGACCGTAACTCAAATATAGTGGATCAACACGCTTGATATGGTAGGCTGAGTGTCACCTACAGCACGGGCACTCGAAGAACAACAACATTGGCGCCACTAACGCCCAAAACAGCCTTCTCACCAGCGAGCTTTGTGGCACCGTATTCCTGCAACGGGTTTGTTTCGCTATGTGGTTTGTAAGGGGGATTTCTCCCGTCAAAGACATAATCTACGTTCCAGGGGGAGTTCTGTGTGAGAAAATACCCAGCGCCAGGTGCGATGACCGGCAACGTACCTGTGGAGATGTATACAAGGGTAGCGGCGTTTTCCCTGCAAATTTGTGCGAGATGTCCTGGGACGTCTTGGTTGAGCTATAGCATACGAATGATGTCCATCACAAAACACAGTAATATCGTGCGCGGGCAGACCTTGACCGCAGCGGCTGCGGCACCACTCTAAAAACAAATGTTTTGAAAATCATGATGCTGTTCGACGAGTTTGTTCAAGGAGAGCCACCGTCAAGTGCTTACTTCTTTGAAAGCGTCCGGTCGTCTTTCAGCTGCACAGTGAATCACCCCTTGGACGGCGCGTTCTGTGGTATCAGTATCAGTCCTACCAGGCGCCTACAGTCGTCATGGACATACATCCAAATTCGTGTTCACTAAACAATCGACGGAGGCTCGCACCTCCCTGGGAGAGGAGGTCATTGGTTAAGTCGAGCCTGACGAGGCCCTCCTTGACTTGTGAGTATGATAAACCGATAACATGAGTGCCCGCGCGCCGAAGTGCGTTATGTACGGCGGTTCCTAGGACGCCAGATGCGCCTGTGAGTGTTACTGGTCCATCAGATCGACACGAAAGACATCAGTGGTTCGTTGAACGGAACCTGTGACGAGGATACTCTTCATCAACTCTTTGATGGGGCCTAGGGATGATATCAATATGATGGTTGTCAGTGTCCAAGTGAGTGGCGTGTTTGCTTTTATCATGCAGCTTAACTTCGGCAGGTTTGTAATTTCGGCGCTTAGAATAAACACTTTGAATCCTCTACAAGGCTAGACCACAGCTAGTGTGACTCTGCGAGGTTAAACGAACTGAATAGAGGTAAGATAGCTAAAATACTATTATTTAGCATCACTTCACAGTCCTGGCTGAGTCTCAGTTTTTGTCAGATGCCGCAACGTGCCAACTGGCTCCACAAGAGTAACGGCCCGATGCTACCGCCGGTTTGCCTTCGTGGGGAAGTACCAAGGACTCGTCGATAGGGCCTACAAGTCGGTTGCTGGCGTTGCGGCCGCTTTCGTCCGATACCTAGGGTTCTCCATAGTTCTGGGATCTCTAATCTTGTTCGTGTATTGCGACGTCCTCAGGTGACAAACCCATGACCTGTAACTGCCAGATAACCAAACCGCCGAAGTTGATCTATGTGATACGGTACCATCTCTTTGACTTTCGGGCATTGAGTCATCTAATGTGTTCATTCCTAACAGACCCTCTTGAGATTGGTGTGGTGATATTTATGGCCGCACAGGTCGCATAATAACGGCAAGTTCCACTCTGTTCGGCAAGTTCCTGACCCTGGAAAAGTAAGGTCGCAACCGACTCGGGCGTTCTCAGGGCAAGCAGCCTGAGGCTGTTGAGGAAGGACCTGCCGCCAATAAGTATTCAAACGTATTCAAACGAGTGAGTGGGGCTTCAGAAAAGAATACAGAATGTGATATGATGACTCTATTTTTTACGAGCAGGGGACCCCGTCTGGGTGCAAGTAACTTCAATAGACTCTCGGCTCCATTCTCTGAATCGTGGATGCTTTCCCCTTGCCAGCGGCCCCCATGCATGCATCATTTCCCATGATAATTTGTATTACCTGCAAGTGAGACTCAGAATTAGTCTTCCAGGTGATGATCAATAGCATGAACTCAACATGGAGTCAAGCTACGCGGGTCCGATCACATGGCTACCTGAGTTACTGAACCTCGCGAGCTGAATGTGCGTAATAGAGACCCTCACGGTTTCCCTCCTTCCGTGTGCCAGACAGAGGTATGTATGTAATTATACGGCCTATATCAAGCAGAACATGAATTTAGATGTCCAAAGTTTTGATATCTCCAAAATTTCGTTCCTCGCACATTTGGGCTTAGAATGATACCGCCCAAGCCGTCTATTCTCATTCAAAGTTCAACCAACTCAACCTGTGTGCAAGCCGCCAGACGCGAGAGGTTGCCTACTTCATCCTTTTCACATATTTCATCCTTCCGGTGAGTCAACACTATATACGAGAAAAATTCGCTTAGTCGGCTCTTCCAGCTCCTTACTTTTAGAAATCCAACTGTATAGCCCTTCTGTTAAGGTAGTAAAACAACCTGCGCCATTGACCTCGCAACCTCGTCCAGTGTTTTGGGACCAAGACAAGATTGAAGGAAAGGTCGTGCTTGATCCTAGTTGCTCGCATACCGGTCGTTTGACTATCACCGTGTGTTCATTCTGTTTTGATTGTTCCACTTCGCTGATGGAGGGTCAGCTGGAAGGAGTCTTCGAGTACTCGGCTATCGAAGACGACGCGGACAACTGCTATCATCGACACCCGACGGTTAGAAAACATCGACATGTGCTCTTGTATTCATCTGCTATCATTCCACTTTCACATGTCTCTGATTCACGATCAGCCATTTGTGAGGCACTAGGTGTTCGTAAGCGACCTAGCATGTCAAGTTTGAACAGTTCTGTGTGCCGCTCTTGCGAATTTGGCTTCGAGCTTCCTCGTGGGTCTCGACCCGGAGAGGAGATGCCACCGACGTTCTCTTCTATGACTCCCTCTGAGCACCTCGAGGTTGCATATCGAATTATGGCTGTCTGGGAAGCATCTGATGGGTCTGAGAACCGAACCATGTATGTCCATTACAACATGCCAAGATTGAATCTCACCACGCTCTACTAGATTAGCAGCTCCTGTTTTATTTCAACCGGACAGTGATTTCCAGTCTGTTGACGGTTCCGCTATGGAACCAAAATCTTGGCTGGAAATGCCATTGATGTCCGAACGTCCGATTCCGTTCAACTGCGCGGTAAGTGATTGTGACTTAGTTTTGAGGCGGCGGCTGATGGTTTCTATCAGGTGACCCTTCCCCGCCCCCAATCATTTTCTCGCTGTGGCTCTATCCCTTATTTTGTTGTGTTCGCAACAAGCACTAGATCAGCATGTTTAATTAAAGAAATCGCCGCTGATGCAACGACAGTTGTATCTCTTATTCGCAAAATCACCCTTTCTCCGCGGTGCGCACCGTACTCACCACTTCTTCCCGATACATCTTCTGCAATCGATGAGTCGAATAGCCAACCATTGCCCTTCGCACCTCATATTAGACTTCTAAAACGGTCGTTCAGGACACCCTGGGGTGAATCATTTTCCGCCAATCCGTCGGAACTTCCACGGGAGGTATTCTCAGTATCGCAAACCCTGCGGACGCAGGTCTCCATTGGTTTCCCAAAACGCCCTCGGACAAACAACATGACGCAAAATCTTCCTGAAGGGCTCTACAAGGGGAAGATAAAACTCTCAAAAGACATGATATCTAGCGTGGATTGGCCCGGAATCAGCGTCAAGGTGAAAGCTGTTGCTGGACATAATGATTACCCATATCTTACCCATTTTCATAGTATTACCTTGATGTCTCTGTCTTGGTCGGGCAAGACGTCGTGAGAGCGCGGATCCCTATAAGAGTGTACTAGCTCATCTCTTTCTCTCGGCCAAATCCTGACCACTGGCCACTGTCCTTACTCATTTAGAGGAATCGCTGGCGCTTACATTGCTATTCGTATTATTCGACTTTAACCCTACTTTGGAATAGTGCATCACTGCCTTGTGAAACAATATTCTTGAACCTCGTGACTATTGTAGAGTACCTTCACCTGTTTATCCCTGGAGTGTATATAATTTTGGCTTATAACCAACTTCTACTTACGGCAACCATAGTTGCATCGCTCCAACTCACACCTTCAAGCCCACCAATTGCAAGCGCATCGCACGAGGTCGACGCGATGGACTCCGTTGTTGAACACCCAACCACTACTTGGGAAGCAATGCCCCAAGGAAACGTGTTCTACCGACGTTTGCAACTCTATTCGATACCGGGGAAACTCCCTGACTTGAGTGACTTCGTTATTGCGGGGTGCCGAAACGGTGGGCCCATTGGTGCGTGCACACCGTAGCCTATTATGCCGGGTACATGCGGTGACCGCGCGTACTGATCCACCCTTCTCACAGCGCTCATGCGTGATACGTCAAAAGTAATTGCTATCAGTCGCACGGGTCCGGCTTTTTCGCGGTCTCAAATCCAGGTGTTCTCAGCAGCGGGTGAGGGGTTGTCGCTACTCAACGTAGGTGCTCTACTATCTGCATAATGCGTGATGATACTAGCCGGACAGTGGGATCAAGGAAAAATAATTCGGTTTGGATGGACTGTTGACGAACGCTTGATAGTACTCAACGAAGAGGGTGTCTATCGATTATACGACCTCCAAGGGGATTATCAACAGCACTCACTCGGATCAGAGGCTGCAGAATTGGGAATAATAGATGCGCGGATCCACGAGAATGGGTTGGTCGCGCTGACGGGTTCACTATCGCTTCTGGACATCGAAGGTTGGGAAGGTGGCAAGCCGCTCACGCTGGCGAATCCTGGTGTGTGGGTGAACGTGTGTACGTTTGACGCGAGAGGACTAAACGATGGAACGTAGGATTGTCGGAGCCACCCCATGCATGGGCCGTCATTCCGCCTAACCAGAACATCTCGCGACATGTGGAAGTGTTGCTGTCGGTGCAAACGACTATTCTGGCCGTCGATAACCTGGAAAGTCTAGATCAGCGTGTCGCGCGGGGACCATTCTTGAGGGTATCTCCATCTCCGAATGGCAAGTTGTTGGCGCTATTGAATTATACCGGCCTTCTATGGGTTGTCTCGACCGACTTTCAACGCAGTCTTGCAGAATTCGACACCCAAACTGCCGGCGCAAATGGTCCAGTCAATCAAGTCGAATGGTGTGGAAACGATGCCATTCTCGTCACGTGGAACGATCTTGCACTATTGGTTGGACCATCTGGTGACACACTGCGGTAAGTTACTTTATGAATAGCACCTCTCTCGGATAAATAACAAAATGATAGGTATTTTTACTCCGGAGCGACGTTTGCAATCACAGAACTCGATGGTGTGCGCGTTATTGGCCAAGAAGTCTCTGATTTCATACAAAAAGTGCCTGGTATGGAAGTTACTTGACACAAACGCTTCGCGAACTTATCCTGCCATAGCATCGTCAATGTCAGTTTTCCGACCAGGTTCAACGACTCCATCTGCAATCTTGTTTGACGCTTGGGAGAGCTTCACTCGGCGTTCTTCCAAAGCAGACGAGGACATCCGGACCATTCGACCAGAGCTCGCGGCAGCTGTTAATGAATGCATCGACGCGGCAGGCCATGAATGGGAACCATACTGGCAACGCCGGCTTCTCAGTGTTGGTATTTCAGCACTTCGTGCGTCCCTGGTTGACACGGTGGATTTCAGGCAGCAAAGTTTGGCTGGGGATTCTTGGATCTCTACGACCCTGGAGAGTTTGTCACGATGGGTCAAGCGCTGAAGGTGTTGAATTCAGTCAGATTCTATGAGATAGGGATACCATTGACTTATTCCCAGTAAGCGAGCATGTCTCGTGTTTTTGTCGTCTTACTGAAGTCGTACATGTCAGATATCAATACGTGTCTCCAATGCATCTTGTCACTCGCTTGACATCGAGGAACTTGCACCTTCTTGCGCTTCGGATCTCGTCACATCTCTCGCTCAAGGCTGATATCGTGTTGAGGCATTGGGCTGGTGCAAAGATTGCGCGTTCTAAATCCACTGCCACGGACATGGAGGATGAGGAGTTGTGTAGGGTGATCGTCGACAAGTTCGAGAAACTCGGAAAAGGTGCGGTGAGTTACGCGGATATTGCGCATCGCGCATGGGAAGTTGGCAGGGCGGGCCTAGCAACCAAGGTAGGCGCTTTATCTTCCGTTTGCCTTACCGTCGCGCCAACGTTAACTCTCCCAAAGCTTTTGGACCACGAGACGCGTGCCTCGGATCAGGTCCCACTTTTGTTGACGATGAAAGAAGACAAGTTGGCGTTGTTGAAGGCAGTGGACAGTGGGGACACAGAGCTAGGTGTGTGTGTATATATCTGCGTGAACGTTCCCGCGGGCTGAGTGTCCCAGTATATTATGTTCTACTGCACCTGCACAAGCGACTCTCGCTTGGCTCTTTCTTCCGTCTGATCGAGGATGGGGGAGAACGTCTTGTACCCGCCAGCAGGCTACTCCAAGTTTATGCTCGCGAACAGAATAGGGAAATGCTACGTGATTTCTACTACAGCGACGACAGAAGAGTGGAAAGCGCCGTACTCGCGTTGGAAGAAGCATCTCAGATGACGGTGTGTTAACCTTCATCAGTTTCGTTCATCCACGTCCGTAATCAAGGAAGGCAGGATCAAACCGCTACAATCGCATCTGTCAAGGCTGCAGAAAAGTTTTTCTCTGAGGACAAGGATCGCAGCTTTGAAGCTAAGGTGCGTCGGGACCTGGATGGAGAGGCCGAACGCACTGATGTCGGTATGCAGATTATGGACGAGAACGCACGGTTGCTTGCAATGCAGCAACAGCTTGAGAAGGATTGTGATGGGAAGATCAAATTTTTCCAGAAGAGCGTGTCAGAGACAATACGTACCTGTCTCATGAACGGAATGAGCAAGAAAGCAGAGAAGGTCAAAAACGAATTCAAGGTTCCGGACAAGCGGTGAGCCAGCCCAGACTGAATCTAATGATGTTCATGGAAATCTCACGATGCCTTTGGCGTAGGTTTTGGTATATCAAGCTCCACGCTCTGACTGCCCTCAGAGACTTCGAGGGTCTCGATGCTTTTGCACGATCGAAGCGGAGTCCGATAGGATATGAGGCATTTGTCCGACATCTCGTCATAACCGGCCATCTGAAAGAGGCAGCAAGCTACGTTATGCGATGTGACGCACCCAAGAGGGTCGAACTATACGTTCTTTGTGAAGACTGGCGTGCTGCTGGTAGGGAGTGCAAGGAGCGAGGGGACAAGAAAGGTCTTGAGTATGTGTATCTCGTTTGTGTTGCTGCTAGGCACATCGCATTGATGACATTCACTCAGGACACTGAAGAAACAGTGCCCAAACTCGCTGATAGCACGAGAGCTGGACATTCTCAGCGCCTCGATGAAGTAAGAGCGATGGGCAGCATATTGCACTTCGTCTGTTCATTGGGACCATCCTATTCGATAGTAAACATACTCTACATCATCATCCATACGGCTTCTCTCTATCGATCGATCCCTATAAGCTTCACAAATAATAGATTCTTTGGAGAGAATGGTAAGCTCTCGCTGTGACCCATCCAAAACATGACCACTTGGGCCGAATACGTCCTCGATCGTGCTGGACTCGAATGTATGCGTTGGCCGGAGAGGTACCACGAGGTGAAATGTCGGGTCCTTGTTAGAATCATGGGGATACGAGAGAAGGGACTTGAGGCAATCCCGTATCCAAACGGCATGTTGGCCCTCGTAGACAATATCTGCACCAAGAATGATATCAAAGGGGGTTGACAAGATATCAGGTATTGTCTTTGTCGTCGAAAAGGACGACCAGTCCAAAGAATAGCTGTCGACGAGAATAGCATAGTCAGTTTCGTCTGGGTCGGCTGAAAAGTTGATCTGAATATTAGACTGGAGATTGTCTAGCACGGCGGGATAAACGTCGGTGAGGACGATGGATGCTCGAGAACGGAGGGTGAGAGGCAATGCGTGCAATAATTTTGCGACCGTCAAGCCAACCAGGCCAGTGCCCGCACCCAGCTCTAGTATACGGAGGGGAGGCAGACCGTTGGCAAGCTCAGAAGGACACTTCCGACGTAAACCAAAACGATCTGGACGCTCTGCAATCATCTCAGCGAGTACGCACGCCCCGCCCCACGTCTGTGCACCGACGCTCCCGTAATCATGGTTGTCCAGGGGGATGTCTATCAGGTCGACGTGAAACCTTCCAACGAGAGTGGATTCAAAGCTGAATCGGCGTTGCAGTTTGCCTGCGGCAGCAACACCAGCACAGGTTGCGAGTAGCGAAGCTGCTCGCTGGATGAGTATGTCGGCGTCGTCAATGGTGGAGAGGCAAGCCTCGAGCTGGGCGATGAGTGCCGTGAGCCAGCGGATCGCATATGCACGCTCGAAAGCATCAGAACAGACGAGCCCTTCCCCGTCGTCGTCGCCACCGCGCTGTGGGCTGTTGTCTTGCCGTCGCCTGCGGGATCCGCGTACCCTAGGACGGTAGAGCAAGTGAAGATATAGTATGAACTCAGAGAGCTGCGTGGTACTGCAAGTGGCAATCTTGGTGATGGGGGGCAAGTACGACGTCGGCGGTTGGATCGTCGTCAATGTCATGATCATGGATGTCGCGGCGACGAGCTCCAGCCAGGCCTCCTTCACCACTACCAGCGCTACCCTGCATGGATCCCAGTCCTCCACCGCGTCCGCATTCTCCCTCGCCATCCCTTCGTCTAGCTTTTCGTCCCTCTCTCAGGATACGACCACGACCAGCTCAGCCCTCGGGGACCCAAACTCGCCCGAACTGTTCAAACAAAACATACAGCTCGCCATGGAACAAGTCACTCGCGTGAACGCGCTCACTCGCAGTGCTTTGAATGGCATGTACGTCTAGCTCCAGCCCCATGTTCAAACCCGTCTCTTGACGGTCTACACCAGACAAAACGCATATCAAGTGGGTGTCAACCCAGCACAGACACGAGGTCGGTCCGCGCGCCATCTGCTCATCCTGTCCTTGTCTGCGTATTGACCATCACTCTGTTCCAGCGGACTTGATGGCGTTCGAGCAGGCCATGCACACACTCGCCGATCTGCTCAGACGATCCGGCGTAGGCGCGTACCCGCTTTCCCCGCCCGACCATGATTCACGGAACATGTCTCCACCGACCGAGCAGGAGCTTATCGCAGACACGACCCGCGGCGTGCAGCAACTCTACGAAGAGTTTAAACGGATGCGAGAGAGCAGTGCGGTCGTCGCCAACCTCCTGACAACACTACTGCCGGAGAGCCTGGGGCGACCAAAAGCATGAAGGTCCACGCTAGGAATGACTCGCTCTACCACGGGATACGAATAGCCACGAACAGATAATTGGTGATTGGCTGGGTGGTCGGTTTAATTTCTCGGTGGATGAAAAGCAAACATTGGAAAGTTTAAGAGATGGCACTCGTCCTCAGTACAAAGTCAGATTGAAAGTCCTGATTTGGGGTAACCAAACGAGACACGATACATTGTCATCTATATACCGAAGCTTTTTTGGCTTCTGTCATGCGTCATGTCTTGGGTATGAGGATTGCTCAAGCTGAATTGGTCAAGTTGACGTAGATTGTGCTAGAGACACATAGGACCTGCGAGGAGGATTAGCAACGATACATCTGAATGACATTCGGATGCTTGACCTCGTTGGGGTAGATGTTCGTGCAGATCTGGTTCACATTCGGGTTGTTCGTGAGTAACGTATTCTCCGAGATGTTGTACGCATTGGCGATGGAGACACAGGAGTTCCCGGACCGCACGACATACGTAGTGTTGCAGTCCCGGCCGGTGATACCCAGACAGATGACCTATGCAAGGTTCAGACATACGCACATGACATCGTATGGGGTGCCTCACCTCGCCAACCTGTAAATTATCGCAATTTGGGTCGATGACCCCAGTGTTTACAGCTGCGAGTTGATACCTGCAGAGCGTCGTCGACGTTGGGTAAGTCGATGTGGTAGGTAAAATACAGAACCTACGTGGACACGTTGTACTTGGCAGATATGATATCGCAAGTATCATCTGCGGCAATGGTCGCATTGCGATCACAGTTGGCGGGGAGTGCAGCTTGGGCTACACACGATTGAGAACCATGCACGAACTTCAACAAGAAAGCAACTCCAGCCACGCACCACGGAAAATGGCAGTGGCAGCTAGCACAAGGGTGGCGAGGAGATTCAGCATTTCGAAAGAGACGAAGACGAGAAGTCACGGAGGAATGATGTGTCCTTTGCACGATGCGACGGCCTTTATACTTTTCACATCTAGTGGATATGGATATTCCACGAGTAGATGTGCATCGCCTACTTTTTCCGGTCTGTTAGCGCGGTGTAAGAGCGGAAACTCGTTGGTCAATTGACTAGAATTCGGGATTGAATGAGGATCATCTCGGGACGAGCCCACGGAATTCACAGAAGCAGACGGCAAGGTGATCTGACCGTGTCCCATACAAGTGTTAGGCGTGGTAGTGGAATGTATAGTTTTGGACTCCAGGTGACTGTGACACGCACCGTCGAGGCACAGCGGGCCAAAGGCCCAACGGTCAGCATGTGAGCGTCTACCCAACCATTAATTCAGCGGTTACAGCGCGGGCTAATGATTTGACTCGAGCACCGTTGCGAGATCTCTCTGCAAGCGTGTGGTGTACAACGGGCATCCATAACCGTGATTCAGAATTATACTGACAGGTACTGAATGAAATGAGATACATGGAACCGCGTGGTGAAGATGTGAGTCAGGCCCCTTGTAAAAGGACTGCCGTTGACATAGTGTTGAGTCATCGCATCAGGGAGTCCAGGCCCAGTTGTGTTGTCGACCAAGGGTAAAAGGCCTTCAAGTTGAGCCGGTCCCCAGGGTCGGAGTCAATTCGCCTTGGAGATGTACTTTATCCGGAGAAACACAGGTGGCAGTTTCATCTGTACAGTTCGCATAGTCCGGATACAATCGTGGTAGGTCTCAAGACGGCGGTGGAAAGAGGCTAGTAACAACATCCGAGTTTGAACTTGTGTGGGTGCACGTTCAAGGGACGGAAATGATTGGTAGAGACAGTAGTAACACGGTGTCAACTTGTGGCTAAGCATGCGCGGTAAGATACTCGAATAAGCGGATCGTCGGATGAGAGACGAGACCTCGGGCGCGCTTGACTCGCTCGCAGCGAGTCATTGCTAGGAATTTGACAGCTGGAGAACCATCATAATCAATTGTACCTGACAGTATGAAACACGCACTTCAGGCGTTCAAAATGTGATGACTGCATGTTCGTTAGAAAAGTCAGGAGATGAGAACACCTACCGGTAGATTGTTCTCTCATCTCCGTCACCATCATTCCAACCTAATTTAAGCACGGTAATTGATTATTCTGATCACGGTATACATTGGACAGCATCGTTACCTTGACAGAACATGATTACAACCAGGCTGAAGCCGCTCAGACTTGATGATGACGCGGATTCATCAGAAACAGCCACAGCGTGACATTATCACACCGCGTGTGTGTCACAAAGGTAATTCTACAAGAGAGTCGTCAAGATCACTATGGACTAGGCGAGCGTACCATGAAATACCCTACAGTCGCTGGTAGGCCGATAATTCACCATACTGTTTGTGTAATGCGGTAACAAGGAATACAGGCTACGAGCTTATTCAGGAAATCGGTGGTGGTGGTTTCTCAAGGTATTCTGGCTCGTCTCCATCGTTGCTCATATAATCACATACACTCCAGCGTGTTCCGAGCAGTGGACATCGAAAAACACCAAGTGGCAGCATGTAAATTGATCTACATTACCGACAAAACTACGGACAAGGATCGTAAAACAGTAGACAAGGAAATGAAGATCCATGCTGCGTTAAAACACCGCAACGTGCTCGAATTCATCAGTGCTGTCATAGTGGAATCAAAGTACCGGCACCTCTATGTCCCGGGAATCTATATGCTCCTTGAGTTTGCCGCAGGGGGGGACCTGTTTGACAAGATTGGTGAGTGGGACGCCACGGATGTGCGTGTCGTGGTGTTCAAGTTTGCAACAGCTCCAGATATAGGTACGGGCGAAGACGTAGCGCAGCTGTATTTTAAGCAGTTAGTGAATGGAATGGCACGTCTGCTCTTCCAGCCCTATCGCGCCACTCACAGGACACGTACAGCAATTCATCCATGCGCAAGGCGTGTGTCACAGAGATTTGAAACCTGAAAACCTACTTCTCGACGCCGCTGGAACGCTCAAGATATCCGATTTTGGCCTTTCTGCTGTCTTCAAGCAAAAGGAGACAGGGAAAACCCGACTTCTGAGCGAGCGTTGTGGTAGCTTGCCTTATATCGCACCCGAGGTGTGTGGCTTTATCGCATACCCTTGCGTGTGACTCAGTGAAACTACAACAACAGCTCAATTATGGTGTGCCGTATCAAGCTGAACCCATCGATATATGGGGAATGGGTGTCATCCTGTTTGCCCTACTTGGTGGGAGTACGTGACACGTGGTGATTGCCAGGATGCTTCTAACCTAGTGGGTCAGATACTCCTTGGGATGAGCCAACCGAGAGTAGTCCAGAATTCTGCAGATATCTCTCTGGAGAGATATTCAATGAAACGCCATGGACCAACTTCAGTACGAATGTGCTCTGTACGTCAATCCTCCCACTTTCATGACACTGACAAATTATCATGTAGCTCTGATCTGTGGGATGCTGACCCTGGAATCCGAGAAACGAATGACGATGTCGGATATATTCGTACATCCTTGGTTTACAAGGTAAGCAGGAATGGCAATGAGAGCCCACCGTTTTGGCATCACCATCAGGCCAAGCCAGCTCGCTACGCGGGGTGCCCACGATTTGGCGGAAAGACTGACCCAATCCTTGCACGATAATGGCGATCTTATATACGCCGATCCCGACATCTCGGGTGCCGGGTAAGTGTCCATTCCGCTGCTTCGGTGAATGGAGTAGGATCTAAGTGACACTACCCAGTTCACGCAAAGATGCTGATGGTGACGAAATCATGTCCTCTGCTCAATCCCAATTCACGCAATCCCTCCTCTTATTCGTAAATCTCTTTTCTTCATACATTCCACCCTTCTCACCTGGATCCTGGCAGTCTCAAACTCAGAGTGGTCGACGGTACACCCCACAGCTTACTAGGTTCTACACCGCAATCGGACCAGGAATACTTGTTGACCTCGTCAAAGAGAGTCTGAACACGCTCGGCGTCAAATACAAGGACGCCCCCGTCATCGCGGGATCGAGGTCAGTACACCGACTTCGTGTAGGTGGATACGACAAGCGCAAGATCATATACAAAGGGTGGATCGAGCTCGAGGTGTTCAGTCGGTCGCAGATTTCAGGGGCGTTTTGTGTGATGCAGCGGGACGTGGTGAGTCATCCGTGTTAGGCTTCGGGCCTTTAGGACTGCATTTGACAGTCACTTTCGCTCACGTAGGGCAATCCGATTTCTTGGAGACAATTCTGGAAGGAATTGATTCGTTCCCCGTCAGTATCACCTCATGTCCTGCGCAGGCGCGAGGATGATTGTATGACATAGGAACCCCGAATGTAGTAGATAGAAATCATAGCTTTAATAGGCTTACATTTAAACTTTACGAGATACACAGTCAACTCTATGATAACCCATACGATTTCTAGTCTCCCGAATGGCCTTGGGCGACCATATCAGCCCTCTGATCACTCACTCTCCCAGGCCTTTCCCGGGTTATTGCAGTCAACCGTACCACTACTTTCCCTCGCTGCACGCAAACTTACAACGCTGTCTTGGTAATGCATGTGGATTACGGAAGGGAACACGCAAGTTACGTCGTACACAGGATGCAGATGATAAAAAGATGTCAAGCCAATAAGAAAACAAAAAAAAGATCCATGACCATCTATACTTCTTGGCTGGCACCCTCCTTCTTTCCTTTGCTGTAACCAATGTCAGGTTTATACACAAACATGTGCTCTAAATCAACGAACCTTGTTTTGCTGGGCAGAAGTTCGGGATTAATGAAGGGGACGACACCACCCTGGGATATGACCACGTCACCAAGGAGCTTGTTCAATCTGATAAGAATGAGTAAAAGATCTGATATTCGAACCCTAACACATACTCCTCGTCATTTCTGATGGCGAGTTGAAGGTGACGAGGGACAATACGTTGTTTCTAAGGGTTTTTGAGCGACATGAAGTGTCGATACACTTTCCATACACACCTTGTTATCACGGGCAGCATTTCCAGCGAGCTCAAGAATCTCGGCAGCAAGGTACTCCAAGACAGCCGCAAGATACACTGATCATGTATATGAATTAGGGATGTATGATTGATAAGACTGAATGAACGCATACCCGGAGCACCCGCACCCACACGCTGGGCATAGTTGCCCTTTTTCAACAAACGATGTACACGACCGACCGGAAATTGAAGGCCAGCCTTGGCAGAACGGGACTGCGCCTTGCCCTCGGCACCTGCCTTGCCACCAGATTTTCCAGCTTTGCCTGTGGATATGGGAGGTGAGAACTGGATCAGAGCCACTATCTCGCATGGAGCGCACCCTTTCCAGACTAAAAGGTGTCCGAGTGAGCTACATGATTGTCATATAAAAGAAGTATATCCACGAACCATGTGAGTATTGTACAGATATACAAAAATGTGTGGTAGGCGGAGAGTGGTAGTGGTAAGAAATCAAGAGTGGTCAATCAACAAAGTGTGCGCGACCCGCGTCATATATATAATGGTCACGTGATATATACCGGTTTTGCGAGCCCCTGTACAGCGTGCACTTGCATTGCCTTTTTGGTATTTGCAACAGTGTAAGACCAAGCTTTGGATAGGCAACTTGACATGGGCAGTCATGTCCGAAAGCCTGACTGTCTGCAGCTGTGAAAGCGGGGATGTATCTCACTTGAGTATTAGCTGGGCTCATGGCCACGTGACGCACGTATTGGTAACCAATTCCGTGCGACATCCTTGAGTCCGAAATGTTTCTGCGACCTCCGGCGAGGCTACTACTCAGACACAGCACGCCACACACTTGCTGGAGCTCCTCCGTATCGTCCAGTGGTAGCAGCAAAAAGGAAAACGGTGTAGATGCACCTCTTCCGTTGTTGCAACGGCCACTTGGTATCAAGGACCGGCCAGTAGCGCAGAACAAGACATGGGATGATGCGAGGAAGGAACTCATAGATCAAGAGACGCGTCTCCAGCAGCGACAGCACCTGTAAGTCTCTTTTCGCGTGCTCCTTGTTTGTATTCAACCTCCCAGCATAAACGAGGCCGGTAAGGGGTACTTTACGGATCTGAATGCGACGAGGAGACACGGTGGCAAGACATGGATAGCGCCCAATGTCATGGTTCGGGAGGACGTGAGCATCCCGACATGTCCTGTCCTCGCCAGCTGATCTGCCTGTAGAAAGCACTCTATTTCCCAAACGTTTCCGGGTTTCGGTTAGACACTCGCGCTCAGACACATACCACCGATATCTGTCACGGTCGCGTTTCTGTAATTGCTATGCTGTCCACCAGGATGTCAGAGGTACTTTGTGTTTTCTTTTTGTCTCACGACGTGATGATGGACCCACGTCAGGTTCACGTCAACGGATTTGTCTCGCCGACGAATGCGCGATATTTATCTCATCCGCTATACCAATATATTCAGATAAATCTGCAGGAGAATCTGCTCAAGTCATGGCTTGTGTCTCTGTTTCTGTCGTCCATTGCGAAGACGGTGCCTAGAAAGTTGCACCCCACATACCTTGTATCCAGTCAGAACGTCGAGTTTGTCCGAGACCCCCTAGGCATGACGAACAAGCACGTCGGGTATGTGTACCTTCTTGACGAGAATCTCAAAGTCCGATGGGCGGGCTGCGCCGACGCAAAGGTTGAGGAGACCCATGCATTAGAGACCTGCACGGGTGTTTTGCTGAACCGACTCGAGAAAACCCAGAAGGCAATACTCAACCAGCAGTGCTAGTAGTAGTGAGTACTGTGCTACTCGTACTTTATAGTACAGTCGGGTCACAATTTGTTTGTCCGTGTTGGCTACGTGTCGCGCAAAATACACTCTTGACATTCAACGTCGTGAACACGCACGAGCGATGGCTTCACCCACACAACAACTTCCCCCAGGCTGGGCTGCAGAATGGTATCGTCCGAGTTTTCACTCCGTTTATGTTTTGTTCACTAAAAATTTTACAGGGATCCTGCTCACCAGCGATTTCTCTTCATCGGTTGGCCCTCTTTATTACTTACTTGCATCGGGTCCTGACTCGACCTTGAACAGAGACTGCGACAGGAAGATCACAGTGGGAACCACCCGCTCAGGTTCCAACTGCCCCGATAGATGCACATGATCCTTCAGCTTCCCCTCCCTCAAGCCATGCCCATGCAAAGCGTCGCCAGTACGCTGCCGGCCAGACTCAAGCTTACTACGGCACGGGCGATGCCTTCCCTGACTCCAGCTACAGCACCACAGGGGTCCAGCAGCAGCCTGCTCCCAGCCCCCAACTCTTCACTCCCGGCCTCGCAGCCGAGCAGGGTTTCGCTGGACAGCAACCATATCATGCCCCACCTCCGCAAGACTCTCAATTTGTCAATGCTCCCGGATTCGGGCAGGAACCTGTTTATTATCCTCCAACGGCACCCATCAATCAATTGGCTGATCAGTTCAGTCAGATGAGCATGGGCCAGAAGCCCCTCCAGCTCTATACGACGAATCTCCTGACGTCTCCACCCGACCCACGCGAGCTGACTCGCCCACCCCCAGAGATTCGGTTACCGCCCAACTCGTGCATTACCACATCGCCATACGCCAACGCCGAGCATAGTTACCAGCGGTGCACCTTAAATGCGATCCCGACGACGTCTTCACTTCTTAGCAAGTCGAAGATACCGCTTGCGCTCGTGATCACACCCTACCGTACGGTCAAAGAGGGCGAACAGGCAGTGCCATTGGTCACGGACACTGTGATCGCGCGTTGCAGACGTTGCAGAACATATATTAACCCATACGTCCAGTTTATCGACGGTGGAAACCGGTACGTCACCGTGTTTCTTGGTTCAATTCGACTGGTCATGCTGTGTCAAGTTGGCGATGCTGTATGTGCAACATGTCGAACGAGGTTCCTCAGCTTTTTGATTGGGATCAGGCTCGGAACCAGCCTGGTGATCGATGGGCTCGTGACGAACTGAATCATTCTGTTGTTGAGTTTGTTGCTCCGACTGAGTATATGGTTCGGCCACCTCAGCCAGCTGTGTATGTCTTCCTCATTGATGTCAGTCATGCCGCCGTACAATCAGGTGAGAGCCCAGGTTTTCCATCGAGTCATAGTTGATCAGTGAACTCAGGTATGGTCGCCACTGCGACACGGACTATCTTGGAGAACCTAGACCGTATACCGAACGAGGACGACCGCACTAAGGTGGCGATCGTTGCGTTTGATACGTCTCTATATTTCTTCTCTGTGCCAGTGAGTTCTCCTTGAGTTCTATTATAACCGGTCCCGACTGGCATCTTATTCAGCCTGGTTCGACTGACCCTGCTATGCTGGTCGTCTCCGATGTCGAGGACGTCTTTTTACCTAAGCCGAGTGATCTTCTTGTCAACTTGGCGGAATCAAAGGCATCATTGGAATCTCTATTGGGAAGAATTAATGATATGTTCCAAGACAACCACACTGTTGGAAGTGCTTTCGGTCCTGCTCTTCAAGCAGGTTTCAAGTTGATGGTATGTACCATTTTACGCAATTCTGTGTCGTTCCTTTTTTGATGTTGCTATGTAGGCCCCTATTGGCGGGAAAATCGTCGTGTTGTCTGCTTCCCTCCCTAGTATTGGTGCTGGTGCGCTCAAGAACCGGGAAGATCCCAAGATTCTTGGCACTTCGAAGGTATGTCGCGCACTCATCAGACGTTCAGTGTTCTCATCCCGTGTTAAGGAATCTACGTTACTTCAAGCAGCATCACCGTTCTATAAGACATTCGCCATTGAGTGTTCGCGCGCGCAAGTTTCCGTGGACATGTTCCTCTTCAGCTCGACATATCAAGACGTAGCTAGTCTTGGTATGGGGTTCCATTACAGAGTGAACCACTGAACTCACATGCGCCGTAGCATGTCTTCCTCACTACACCTCTGGCCAGACGTTCTTCTACCCCGCATTCAATGCCTCACGCACTGAAGATGCTATCAAGTTCGCACACGAGTTTGGAGAAGTGCTTGCGATGCCGATCATGCTTGAAGCTGTGATGCGTGTTCGTGCTTCAAAAGGTAGATTGGATTTTGGTCTTTTTACCGGTGCGGTTCAAGCCTGGATTTTAGGGTTGCGTATGGCGTCGTTCCACGGAAACTTTTTCGTGAGATCCACGGATCTCTTGGCGATGCCAGCCGTACCGACCGATCAATCCTATACGATTGAGATACAGATTGAAGATACCATCACCACGCCATTCATTGTCACGCAAACTGCTGTTTTGCACACGACATGTTATGGCGAGCGGCGCATTCGTGTCATCACACTAGCACTTCCAACGACGAGCAGTCTTTCGGAAGTATTCGCGTCTGCGGACCAGGTGGCTATTGCGACATTATTGGCGAACAAGGCGGTGGAGCGGTCGCTGACGCACAAGCTGGAGGACAGCAGGGATGCGATTCTGCAGCGGATGGTGGACATACTATCGTCATACAAGAGCAGCATGACGGCTGCAGGTGCAGGTGCAAGCGCACAGTTGGCTGTTTCTGAGAACCTGAAGATGCTTCCTGTGCTGGTTCTCGGGCTGCTGAAGAATGTAAGATTCCTGGTTGTTTTACTCCTTCGTGCTTGTGGTGCTGATGTGCGGATTCGTGTCTTGGTAGGTTGGCATCCGCCAAAGCGCTCAGATCCCCCCCGATCTTCGGGCGTATGCTCAAGCACTGCTCACTTCGTTGCCGTCCCAAACGCTTATTCCATATGTCCACCCCACGTTTTATTCGCTACATAACATGCCACCGGAAGTGTGTATTTTTGCGTCACCCTATGGTTGATCCTTACTTGTATTGCAGGCGGGTACTGTTGGGGAGAACGGTGTAATCATGCCGACACCACTGCCTTTGACGTCCGAGCGACTCGAACGACATGGTCTTTTCCTGATAGAAGATGGCCAGACCATCTTCCTGTGGGTTGGTCGGGATGCAGTGCCACAGCTCATCTTGGACGTGTTTAATCTCCCAAATTACGAAGTATTGCGTGGTGGCAAGGTGAGTGTCACACGTTGTCAAATGGACAATAGACACTACCCCAGTTGATTCTATTTTACCAGATGACGCTTCCGATCTTGGACAATCCATTCTCGCAGCGAGTCAATGCTATCATTCAAAAGACGAGGGAGCTGCGGAGGGGGGTGTACTATCCTCATTTATATGTTGTCAAGGAGGACGGCGAGCCGCCGTTGCGGTTGTGGGCGCTGAGCTGTTTAATTCAAGACCGTGCCGACGTGCTACCGAGCTATCAGCAGTTTATCAACCAGCTCAAGGACAGGGTCAACGGCGCCAACAATTACTGATTATGTATAGAGCAGAGTGTCGATAATCCGATTCATTTTCTTCGCGTAATCGTAATTGGGGCTACCTCGGGAAAATGTCGGATTACCCCTGTCGCACGCAACACCGCCATCTTCCCTGGCTCAGTTGTATTCCGTTATCATGCTTGACAGATAAATGTCCCACTTGCTCTGATATACTTACAGTGACATTCTAGGCATCAACATGCAGGCTACCCAGGTTTTTACAGAGGCCCGTTCAAGTCCACGGCACCTGTCTACTCTCAGTGACAATTGCGACGCGGATTCCATTGCCCGCAAGGCATCGGCGGCAGATCCCATCGCGACCAAACAAGCCCCTGCAGATACCGCCAACTGTGTCCTGGTTCAGACAAAAGCGCAGCGCTGTCGCGCGCGCGTCCAATTCGCGGCCCTTTGCTGGACGCTATATCTCGCTGGCTGGAACGATGGCACGACGGGTCCGCTGTTGCCTCGAATACAAAAAGTCTACAATGTGAGTGCCCCCATTTACGATCGCACGTGTCAGGGCGCCTTCACATGATGACGTGTACACCCCTGAAAGGTCAATTTTGCGGTGGTATCCCTGATCTTTGTTTTTGCTTGCACCGTGCGTGTCATGGCCTGCCCTTAGAATTCATGGGATTTTGACCGCTTCTCAAAGGGGTTCTTGACAGGCGCATTCTCAAACGTGTTCTTGAACGATCGATATGGGTTTGGAAAGGTTACATCGTGCTGTTCTGACAACGCTCTTGTACAGTTGACACAGAATTTCACATTGTAGGTCATCATACTCGGTACGTTCTCCATCTGTCTTCGCGGGGAAACGCTTACTTCTTCCATAGGATCTATACTTCAAGTGATTGGATATACCATCGAGTGTGCCGCCCTACCTTTTCCCGCATTTGTACTGGGATATGCCATCAACGGCTTCGGTATGGCATTACAGGTCCGTAGCTTGTCTTACTCGCTCTCTGCTGTTACTATACGACCCCCTTCTAGGATGCTCAGGCAAATGGCTTTGTAGCCAGCCTCAAGGACAACGCAGAAGCTAAAATGGGAATTTTGCATGCAGTACGTACATTCTTCTATCCATAGAACACTACTCAATCAAGGTAGGCTTATGGTATGAATGTTGTACGTTGGTATGAGTGCCGTACTCACAGTACGACTCAAGGCGCCGGAGCGCTATCGTCTCCACTTATCGCAACACAGTTTGCTCAACTTCCGCGTTGGTCTTTCCATTATCTCACCTCCCTGGGAATTGCATTGATAAACACCGGTCTCTTGACTGCAATATTTCGCTTAAAAAGCCAGGATGGTCTGTTCCTACTGTGGTTTGCGCCTATTGAATTCTCATATGTCTCGAAGAGTGTTTGGCCCAGATTGGGCAACCCGCAGGAGAGCAGAGCGAGAGTGAAAATAGTCACTTTAGGCAGATATTTGCACTGAAGACCGTGCACCTCCTCGCGGTGTTCATTCTTGTGTATGTTGGAGTCGAGGTTACACTTGGAGGTATGTCTCTCGTGACGACGCCTGTACGATATGTCGAGTTCATGGCGATGTCAGGCTGGATTGTAACATACATCATCAACATCCGCGGGGGTGGGCCATCGTCTGGGTATATAGCATCGGGATTTTTCGGAGGTATGTTACGTCGAGATGGGCTTACTTATATCAAGTTTACGTATAATGAACAGGCTTGATGACGGGTCGTGTTGCCTTGTTGTGGCTCAACCAAAAAGTATGTTTACATTCTCTGCTACCTGCCTTGACGGACTCGGACCATTCCAGGTGGGAGAACGGAGGGTTCTGTTCGTTTACGCTTTGCTTGCAATCGGATTAGAGTTGGTCGTGTGGCTTGTGCCTTCCTTGATTGGTGGCGCTGTGTCTGTCTCGATCATTGGCGTCCTGTTGGGTCCAATGTATCCAATCACAATGAATCATGCTAGACGCGTGTTGCCGGCTTGGTTGCTGACCGGTAACGTTTTTTTGAGCCCTCCGAACAAGAAGCCTAATGGGACTTTACAGGTTCGATTGGTTGGATTGCCGGATTTGGTCAAGCGGGGTCAGCACTGTTGCCCTTCATAACGGGCGCGATTGCAACCAAGACGGGCATCAGCTCTTTGCAACCCCTGTAAGTGCCATGCTTTTTGTTCGATAGGTCGCTCTTATTCGTCTGCTGCAGGCTAGTAACGATGATGGCATTCATGACAGTTCTCTGGGCACTCGTTCCCGGCAAGGGCTCGCGGCACACAGACTGATAACCCGGCACAGCAACGATACTAACCTCGTCGACTACACGGGACGCGGATATGTATTAATACCTGGTTTTGACTTGTATTCAGAAGTGATACAATGTATCAGAGAGACAAGAGGCTCTGCCTCTGACCGGCAGCAAGTGTTTATCTGGCGCGGGTCACGAACTCGGTCCTCGTCAACACCAAAGGTGGATTAGACCTGAAACGATTGACCTTGTAAAGGTGCCTTCAGTTATACGATGGAAATGAATGCATCAGATCATGCGCTGGCAGGTCGAGTGCCGTCAGACTTCTCTGGCCTCGGACTACCCTGGCTTGATTACCCTACTTCGGACACTCTCGCCACCAGCCCTGCTCCAGGACATCATTGACATTCCTGTCACTCTGTTCCCTGCGCACAGGGTTTGAGCATCTCTAGACTGAGGTTTATCGTATGTCCCTCTAGGTATGTGGTGACTCAAGTGTCTATATGTTCCGCTTGTTTCGATAGGACATCATTTATCGCTCACGGAGAAAATCGGACACCCGTTTCAGTTGAGTGAAGCATGGCATTATGAAGACAAATGATGCTCGGCATCCAGGTGATCGAACTTTCCCCCGTCTTCTCCCTTCCAAAGTTGATATCACAAATGAGCTCAATGGACGATAGGATGGTAATGGCAACCCTGACCTGCTGAAACTGCGAGTCTGCGACTGATTCCTTTGCATAGACCACGGTTCCGGAGCTCCTATTGCGCACTTCCTGGGCAGTCGACGAGAACACTAGTGGATCACTAAAACAGTTGGAGGTTATCTGTCCCGATGATTCTCCGAATCACACCCATCGCGTGTCCATCTCTTTACGTATCAACATTCACTTTGCAACTCTCTGCTGGGCCGCCATTCTGAACGGCTGGAATGATGCCTCCATTGGACCGTTGTTGCCGAGAATACAGCAAGTCTATCATGTCAGCTTTCATTCTATTCCGGCGATCTGTGTTGTCATGAATAGAGAAATAGGTCGGGAACACCTTGGTGTCGTTTATATTTGTCTTTACAACTTTGGTGAGTAGACAGGGCCAGCGCGTCGACCAGGAACTTAAGTTATTGCACGTGAGTTCTAGGGTTACATTTCTGGTTCGATCTCAAACATATTCTTTACGGAGAGAATCGGTTTCGGCAAGGTCAGTGGCAATGCTACCGATGACATTCTGTTGCTGACTTTTACTCGTCAGATTCTCGTGATAGGTGGGTGATTCGTGGCCCTGTTCACGATTGAGTGGTACGTCTGGACAATTATTTTCTAGGTTCGCTTATCCAGGTTATCGCATATTGCATTGAATCGGCGGCAGTGCCTTTCCCTGCCTTCCTTTTCGCATACACCATCAATGGCTATGGCATTGCACTACAGGTAAACGGAAAACGGATGCTTGATCTCTGCGCGCTCACCCGTGTCCCCAACTGAGGCTGCCCAAAACGTCGGCTATGTAGCTCGCTTCGAGGACGATCCTGGGCTTCGAATGGGTCTCCTTATGGGAGGTACGATCAAACATAATGTTGGTTGATTCACGAATGCCAACTTCTTTGTTCTCGCCGCATAGCATACGGTGTGTGCAATGCATTACGCATGCTTCATCCATGTCCATTGCACCTCACTTTTCTCACAGGGATCGGTGCGCTGTTGTCACCCTTGTCTGCTACCTATTTTTCCCAGGTCTCTCATTGGTCTTATCACTATCTGGTATCCTTCGGCATTGCAGTATTGAACACCATACTATTGGTGGGTGTGTTTAGGTTGAGGCGCCAGCACGGTCTGTTTTCCAGGTTATATATTGTGCTTGAGCTCAAGGGTGAATATGATCAATAGAGTGTCTCGCAGAAATTGGAATCACAGACACGGAAAGGGAGGCAAGCGAACGAAGTCTGTTTTGGCAGATCTGGGGGCTGAAGGATGTGCACCTGCTTGCTGCATTTATCCTCTGTTATGTGGGTGCAGAAGTGACGCTCGGTGGTATGCATGCTCTGGTGTAAATGTCATCGGACGATACTTGATCGTAATCGATATCACTAGGGTGGATCGTGGAGTATATGGTTGATCTCCGTCATGGTGGTCCATCCTCCGGATACGTTTCGGCTGGATTTTGGGCAGGTGCGCTTCTTTCTTTCTGGGGCCCCGAAGAGTGTAAGACTGATGTCGCCAAGGATTGACCGTCGGTCGCGTCGCGTTTGTCAAGATTAACAAGCTGATCGGTGAACCGCGTGTGTTGCTCATCTACGCCGTATTCGCAATCGCGTGCGTCCTCCATTTGTCATTCCCTTCATCCTGTTCTCCATCCTCTACAACTCACCCGGTCACAGGCTCGAATTCATTGTCTGGTTCACCCCTTCATTCATCGGCAATGCTGTCACCATTGCATGCGTTGGCTTGCTCCTTGGACCGATGTACCCGCTTGCAGTGAACCACGCTGGGCGCATCCTCCCGCACCGACTTCTCACTGGAGCCATTGGGTGCATCACAGGATCGGGACAAGCGGGTTCGGCACTGATCCCGTTCGTCACGGGATCAATCGCGCAGAAGTTTGGCATTGGGGTGCTGCAGCCCGTGTATGTGACCTCCCTCCCTGTTTTCCTTGATGGTAACACCTGTATCTGCGTTGGTGTAGGATTGTGGCTGTGCTTGTGATCATGGTGGTGCTGTGGATGATGTTGTTGAGGGCAAAGGCACGTTGATCAACCTCGAAGCAAGTTGAATCCGACTTCCCAACGGTGGAATGGTGGAGATGAGAGTTTCTATTGACGACACGACGATGTTGGGGTTGGGATCTACACCACATAGTGCTCACAACCAAAAAAAAATTATACCTACTTCCTTTGTAAGGCTGCTGGACGTCGGAGAAAGGGGCCCAGTCAGCCTGGTCACGACGTACTGTTCTAGGGTATGTATTATGCACAAAGTAGCGAAAGAAAACATGTATAGAAGATGATACATCTAGAAACAAGCATATCGGTTAATGCACCAAAATCTGCATCGCACACAGGCCCACAGGGACTTTTTATGCAACCCGTCGAATCGCTTGCACCATCGCAGACGCATCGATTGGTATCTTGCTATCCCCATCCTCGCTCGGCATCACGACCGGAGGAAGTGATCCGGATCTATGTTCCCTACAACACATGTGGGTCAGGATTTTAACAATGACAAGTCATCACATGATAAAGAATACGCACCGAGACTCCCACCACGCAGCATACCGAACCCCCAGCGCACCAACTGCCAGTTCCGTGTCTCGAATAAACACTCCCGGTGGAAACACTTCCATGACCGTCGTACGCGACGACGGGAGCACGTACACAGAGTCTGACATATGTTGCCCGTACACCCCGATCACCACCTGAAACGCGCGCAACAAATGAGTGTCAGCCGCACACCTTTTCATCCCGTCACTCACTGTAGACTGCGCGATCGCTCGCATACGCTCCATCCAAGGTGCCTCCGACGGTACAATATGTACATCATATCCGTTCCCGAGCTCCCCGAGCGCCTGGACCAGCTTCTCATGGTCTGCTGGCCTTAACTTTGGCCCGCTGTCTGCGTCTTGACGTGACAAGTATGTCACGACCTTGGTGCGCTTTGACAACCACGCCTCCTTGGGCGGTTGCGATGGCACACCGACGAACTGCGCGACGCCCCGCCTGATCGGCTCCCACCACGCCACCGATGACTCGAGTGTGACCAGCGGGACCGCGAAGGGGGGCACGTCTGCCCGCCCGCGCCGTGCTGCGCCCTCATCCGCCACGACTGTGCGCTTCAGCATGAATGGGGTATGCAGGAGCGCATAGTCAGCCCAATCCTCAGCAAACATTCGTCCGACGGTCGGAAGCGCCGCTTTGGCAAGCAACGGGTGCATCCCGCTCGGGGGGCGTGGGCGGGGAATAATTGGCTCCTTTGGACGAGGGCGTTCGCCCAGCAGCGTACGCACGTTTGGGTAAAAGATGCGGCGTGGTGGTGGGAGCGTGAGTGCATCGGGCGAGAGGGTGGGGTCGAGCGCACTATAGGTGCGCCAGAGGGCGAGGAGGGAGTAGTTGCCTGTGTACGGAGATGAGTAGGCCGTAATGCAGAAGATAGGAACGTACTGGGCAATGCATCCGTAACAAGCCAGCTCACGCCGTGAATGCTGCGTGTGCATATGCTTGTGAGCACAGCCACATGTATAGGTGAATGGCAGGAGCTACGTACAGACCGCCAAAGGATCCTAGCGTTTTCCTTGCCTCGGCAGTGGAGAGTAACTGCCAATCAGAGGGTCGGGGAGCGGCAGTGGAGTCCTCGTTGGACGATGCGATGGCATCGAGTGGAGGAAAGGCGGGGTCGTCTGTTACGACAAACAGGGTGCCGTTCAGCACGAAGAGATTGTCCATGATTGTATACCCTACAGTACGTCTGAGCAAATGGACCGCGAATTAAGGCCTACTCGCACCTGGGGCATGTTTGAGCACTGTCGTCGTGGGGATGTCGTCGCGCCAGTCAAGGATCCCGTCATTAACGCCAACTGACCCGAATATCTGTGGCCGGAACGACACAACGGTGGGGGTGGAGTACTTTAAAGTGTGGTCTTGAGTGTTCTTGGCGACCTGTTTTTCCTCCCATGACCAGTTCCCGTAGATGACCTCGTCCCAATCGATGTTGGTGGCCTTGACGGCCTTTTTGCTCGACTCGGCTGTGGTAGTGAACGATGATTCGAGGTTGTAGAAGAGAACAAAGGTAGTGAGGGAGAAGAGGAGGAGAGAAAGCTCTCGACGGGAAGGCGGTGAATACCAGGGCATGAGTGTACAAAGACAAGTGGCTATCAATTACGTTCGTCTAATGAGTTTGGTCGTGACCGTCACCACCACCGATAGACATCGACGCGATGTCCAGCGTCGTCATCCGTTTCTTTCCCTTCGTGTCCTCTGCCCAGTTCTCATAAAAGTTGGTCTCGTCCTTGTGCGAGAGATAGTCCTCGCCGTCAGGCCTGACGACCAGTCGACCAGGTCCGTCCCAAAAATGGAACGCTTGGCTGTGTACGCCATACGACGTTGGCACCACTTCGAGCAGGTCTCCCCGCGCAATCTCAATCGCAGGGATCTCTGATGCAGGCAAGCCGATGAGATATGCCAGCAAGCACCGGATCACGGACGAGTGTCCAACGATGAGTAAATCCTCCTTTTCTCGCTCCAACTCGATTAGCACAGGTTCCAAGCGCACTAGGAAGCAATACGTGTCGACGTGTCGCGCCGAGTCGGCGAGAACTGGGGCGTACCAGATAAATCATGATAGCTTTCGGCGCGCGGTGCACGGAATGCATAGGGATCTCTGACGAATCGTGCCCACTCTTCCGGATAAAATTTTTTGGCTTGGTCTGGCGTAAAACCATCCCAAACACCTGGATTTATCTCTGACATTTGTGGTTTCTCGATCACTTTGACCTTGAATTTAGTCATCCCATCCTTGGGTGCGTCCGTGGCGACCGTTGGGGGAGTGGAGTCCAAGGACAACGAGGAAAGTGAAGATTGTACCGACTGGAATGGCCAAGCAGTGTGATGAGCACGGCGACGTGTGGAAGTCCAAATCTTGATGTGACGGTGAGTGCCATGTCAAAGGGCGCAGAACGAGGACGCACCACCAGACGTCGGTCGCTTGGGTTGTAGCCACGCTGCTCTAATGCCTTTGCCCTTCTCTCTGTCACGAACTCCTTCAGTTTCTCTGCATACTCCCAGCCAGCAGGAGACAGGTCGGAGTCGGCCTTGTACGAGTGTTCGATGAGGGACTGGCCAGACTGGTGAGCCGAGCGTTAGATTTACAGGGCGAGCGAAACCAGCGGCAGAGCTTACACGTGCAAAATAAATCATGCGGAACCTGTTGTGAATATTCATGAGGAAGAACACGATTCGCGACTGTAACGAACGTGAGTCTCCCGGGACTTGCGTATAGAGCGACCGACCTGCAGATAACCCCGGATGTTCTACGGGACGAGGCGTCAAGCGGGACATCAGAAAAGCACGCATATGCGCTCACGTTGACCATGATCTTCTCTCCAACCTAGTTGGGGTCAGTATACACTTTGGCCATTAGTCGTGCGAGATCTTACGTTGAAGATACGGATAAACGGCCAATTTGTTTCTGTGATAGTCTCGTACGACTGTTCTCTGTCTCGTATCCTGCCATAATAGTCCTCGACTGCTTTGTCTGGATCCCAACCACGATACTGAGATGGAATCAGTGTGTAGTTGGGTGCGATCGGGTGCGATACGCACGTCAGGGGAGGAGATCTTGACGCTCCTGATGTTGGTTTCTATGATTTCTTTGTTATCGCATACGGACTCTGCACGGGATGAGCGATGATGAGGGTGACGGTTAGATGAGCGCGCACACCTAGCAAGATGACGTGAATGCCCTGCTTGTCAAACTTTTCAGCGAGCATCTGACGGGCTACTTGTGAGCCGTTATTGGCGTCATATATGATCACTTGGCCGCCACCCTCGAACAAGTCCCAAATGAGTTTTTCGCATCCATCCGAGACGGTTTTGCGGAGTGCTATCGTCTCTGGGGTCTTTTCGCCTGAGAGGAGGATGAGCAGCATGGTGCACGGGATTAGATCACGGACCGAGGGTGAAGTAGTCGGGCGGGAGGGACTGTGCGCCGCCGAGTGTCTTTCGACGATAGTCACCGAGTGAGACGACATAAGTCTTTACGCCCATCCAGCGCAGATAACGTTCGAGGGCGCGAGATATGTGTGTCTTTCCGCGGGCGGGTAGTCCTACGGTGAGGATGAGTATCTTTCCCGCATGCCAGAGCAGGCCAGACGCGGTGGTGTACAGCGGGGCGGCCATGTCGCGATGACTTGGATGAGCAAACGGGAGTCAGTACTTATAGTCATTACGTAACAAGGCCAAAAGGTATCTAGTACTAGCATCATCACTTTCCGTTGAGCATCAGCGACATCGCCGCGGCTCGATAGTCTTCCATCTCCTGGTCGAGCTGCGCCATCGACTTTTTCAAGCGTCGCGGTCCCTTCTTTTGCCGGCGTCGTGGCGCAACTGCGAGCGGTGCACTCGACACGGGGCGTTGTTTGCGTACACTGGACGGACAGTGGTGATCGATGACGCTGCGCGAGCAGAGTACCTCGACGTGCTTACCCAGGCGCGAAGGTGGTTCCGTTTGGCGCGTGGTTGTGCGGCGTGACGGACAGGGGAGGAACGAGGCCACCGAGGCGGCCTAGGAGAGATGGCTGCGTCTGTTGGGGAGGGGGGCTTACCGCCGAATCGACCACGACCTCAATCTTGATTGGACGCCCTGTACACGACGGATTCGAGGTGTATCTACTGGGACGACAGGGGGGGCCACTCACGTCCATCAATGAACTTGCCGTCGTACTTGGTGCGTGCGAGGGCGGCGTCCCCAGAGCGCTGAAAGGCGACGACGGCCATGCCTTTTGAACGGCCCTGAGAATTGTATATCAGAAAGACCTCTTTGAGCGGGCCGATAGTCTTTTGAAAGAGTTCCTGTACGCGTCTGAGCGAGTAGCTCGTACGGCAAAGAGGGCCAACTTGCCTCGACCTCGAGCTCGCCGACATCTGGGGGGAGTCGGCTGAGGAGAATTTTGCTGCCCGCGTCCTTCTGTCTCTGTTCTCGCCACGCTGGTGGTACTTGTCCCGCCTGGTTCCCGAGCAAGTGTCGTTTCGCGCCGTGGTAGTGCATGGGTGGACATGATTATGTAAACACCCACAACAAACATAGACAGGGGTTATTACATAATAATTTTCAGGCACGGGAATATATCACGTGGAATAGTCCTAATTTATCTCACTCGACGGCTCCAACGATCTGTCCGGGTGCGCGTGCAGCTTTTTTCTGTACCACCATCTCCATCGACGGTCACCTCGTCTCAAACCGAGGCCAGGATGGACCAGAATCAGTCACAGGACAATCAGCAAAAGGATTTTCTCGCCTTTCTCTTCCCCGACCCCTCCCAGGACCAGAACCGCCAACAAGACGCTCACCAGCCTGACCCGCTTGCAGCCAACCATCATCGTATACCCAGCGCTCCTCAAAATTTCTCGGGATCGACCTCCTCCTTCAATTATCAACCGCTCGATCTCATGGCCATGTCAAACCTCATATCGCTCCCTGGCTTGGACTCTGCCCACACTCCCCTTCCTTCTCCAGCCGCCCCCACCCCGCAGATGCTCCTCGAGCAGCAGTTCAAGCTCACGCAGTTGCATCAGCTTCAGCAGCTCCAAAACCAAATTCAGAATCAGATCTTCCAGCAACAGGCATGTCCCTCTCCTTCTTGACACCACCCTCGAATCTCCCTCGCCGATCATTTCCTAAAACTAATCATGATATTGACAGCTTGCCCTTATCAGTGGTCAAACTTCTCTTGCTGCACATGAAACCAATTCGGACCCTCCACGCGACCCGGTTCCTCCCTTCAGTGGTCTCCCAACTCCCCGTATGTACATTTCTCTGTCAACGTCTTTAGGCCTTATCCCTCTTCCTTCCCAGTATCCTCTGCCGAAATAAGACCTTCCAACCCCGACTTCTTGCCACGTCTTAATCCTCCGTTTCAGAACTCTCAACAGTCCATGTATAATTCTCACGCCCTGGATACCATACCTCTCCCTTCCCCACAGGAGCCGTCTGCATCGAACCAGTATATTAGACACCCAGGATCGGTCTCTGCCCCTGCTAATATTGCATTCCCGTCCTTTTCTTCTCCCTCCGATCTTGACATTTCTCCGCTCACCAGTCCATGGCTTGAAGCTTGTCCGCACCCCCCTAATTCCAGACCGGCGAAACGCACTGCTTCTCCCACTGGGGATGACAGCACTCGCGCACCCCGAAAACGTCCCACCCCGATCGTTCCCGCGTCGATGAAGGTCCCGCGGAATGTCAAGTCTGCAACTTCCACGCCGCTCTTGCGCTCCACACGGGCTCGGCGGAACAGCTCTGTCAACGAGACAGATTCGCCATCTCCAGTAGATCTCGCAATGCCTCCTCCCGCACCACCCAAGAATTCGTCTCCTCCGCCCTCTTCCGTACCAACTACCACGTCCACCCTGCCTAGCCAAGAAGGGCTGCGCATGACACCGGTAACCCCAGCAAGTATAATGAATCTGGGCCGATTAGGCGTCAGTAGTAGTCTCGCGCCAGCCATACAGCCGTCGAGGGCGGATAAAGGCAAAGAACCTGCCAAAATCAAGGACGCACAAAAGCCATCCCGGAAAGCGGGTCTGCCGCTCATCAGTTCGGGTCCTAAGCCGATCCTTCCAGGTGCGTGCTCTCTGTCTGCCCATGGCTGAGGAGAAGCAATCAAACGCTGATTGTGGAGCAGCCGGATTGACCACTCCAGTCAATAGCTTGTCGACTGTACCTCCCTCCGTGCCAGTCACGCGCAAATCGCACAAGGATGCGGAACAGAAACGCCGTGATTCGCTCAAGACGGCGTACGACGACCTCCGTACGCTTTTGCCACCGATACCACTCCCATCGGACGACAACTTTCCGGACGAACCGATCCTGCCAGGTGCGCTTCCCCCACGCGGGCCACCCAAAGCGGGTGGTGACGGACCGAACAAGGGTGTTAGCAAGCTACAACTGCTTCGCTGCGGCAACGATTACATTCGTACGCTCAAAGCCCGGGTTGAGCGTCGCGACACGGAGATTGGAATGCTGCGACGCGAAGTGCTCCGGTTACGTGCATTCGCGGGAGAGCAAGCGCATAACGGTGACGTCGACCTGGACCGTGACCTGGACGCAGTTGAGGCTGGACATCCTAGACTGGGGCTGTTAGTACACGACGAGGATGGTGACGACGGCGAAGACTGATGTATAATGGGCAGAGGACACGTCGACCGTCAGTGTATGTAGTATGTATCATGTCAGATCTCATCGTGTCAGGTTCTTTTTTTTTTGCTTTGAGGGATCTTGGATGTATGTTTCAATATTTTTTTTTTTTGCGTTCCGTCTCGTTGGCATGACACAACTTTCCTTTTCAGGGATGATTTTCGTGGATTGCGGAGTGTGAATCTGTTGCATATCGATGAGTCGTAGCTCTGGCAGTGCAATCGTAGACGTGGTCATCAACAAAATGTCTCAAGGTGTTCCTCGCAGTCCATTGTGAGTCTCTACGTCGACGCCGTAACACTGACGACACACTCATCCTAGGTCCGCCGTGTTCCTGATCCATGTCGCGCTCGAAGCGCCGCTCGTCGTGCAGACCTTTCTCTCGCCGACATCCCTCCCCTTTATGCAGATGACGAACACGACGGTAGTGCTTCTCAAGGTACGTGCGCTTCAACGATATCCACACTGGGGCTTCCCATGATAGGTGGATTCAGCTCTATGCCGCCATTGTCGCCGCAACGTGCATCGCCTGCGTGCTCGTGTTTCCCCTCCCAGGTGTGTTCTCCCGCCTTACGGTGTCATGCTTTACCGTGGATGTGTACGGATGGACGTGTTGAACAGAGTTTCTACCCGGAAAACGTGCGCTTGCGATCGCGCTGTGCGTCTATCACAGCGTCGCGTCGACGGTCCTCTTTCAGGCCCCGCGGTTTATCCCTCATACGTTTGGCGCGTGGTTCGAATCGTAGGTGTTCGAGTTCACGTCCTGCTTCCTCCTTTCTATTTGTTTCAAACGCTGATGTGCGATACGACGACACGATAGACTCAAAGTGACGCCTGAGAACATGTGGGGCACAGCACATGGTGTGCTGGGATTGCTGATGGTTGTATGGTGGCAGTTGACATTGCAGCATGCGCGTGTAGTCCGAGCGGCGGCGTAGCATTGCAGGAGAGTACGAATATCGTTGACCACCCAAATATGATAATTCCGTTGGATCCCGTTTAGCTCAGTTGGTAGAGCGCGTCACTAGTAATGACGAGGTCAGTCGTTCGAGTCGGCTAATGGGAAACAATACATTTTGCCCTTGTCTCTTGTAGATGAAGCGCTCAAGTCCCGACTGATTAATTGATTGATGGTTACGATGTCCGATAATGGTCATCAACAAGGTTGTTTGTCGGTGCTTATCCGCGTGCCGTAAGCCTTGCACGACCAACCCATAAACACGCACCGCCGTCCCCGTCGTGACCAGCCATGTCTCTCCAAGTTCATCCTCCCTCCCTCCTACAACACAAACGTCTCCGCCGCACAGCGACAGCGGTCCTCGCAGGCGACTTCGATCTCCGTCCTCCTAGAGATGTCCTCACAAGCCTACTCAACGGCGTCGCACCCTACAAGGAGGTAGAAAAGGACGACTCTCTCCGTAGGTCGAGGAAGCGCGAGAAAAAGGAGCGAGACAGGGAGAAGAAGAACAAGGCCGCAGCAAAGCCTTTCGATAGGCGACCGACTACCGAGCCCACATCCTCATCCGCTCCTGCTCTCCCCCTCCCGCCAGCTCCCAATCAGTCCCTCAGTGCCCCAGTTATGCAACCCTCCTCCTTTTGGCGCGCCCGTGGAACCAGCCATCGTCCCACCATCCACATCGCTACGATGCAACGATCCGTTTCCGTGACACCTCCCCCTATGGCTTCCTCCCCTAGGTCCACCCCCGGCCCCTCCGACTGGTCGACGACGTCCAGAACATCCTCCAAACGTCCCCGCACACCAGACGACGACACCCACGCCACCGAGCCCGCAGTCGCCACCACACCGCCTCCGCCAGCACCACCTCAAAGGAAAAAGCGCGTGGCCGTCAAAAAGGGCTGGAAGGGTTGGGTCGAGGGCTCGCCACCACCATCCGAGAAGCTCATCAACCTCGACGCCGTACCCATTTTGCAAGAGCGGCGCACTCGCAGCGGCAAGAGCTTTGATGCTATCGGTGTCGGAAAGGACAGCTGGGTTTAAACTTGTGAGTAATCGCACCCTTTCGATGGATCGGTAGAAAATTCTGGTTAATCCGTAACTGACCCACAGACCACCCCTTCGAGTGCCCACCACCACCCCCATCTCACCGTTCACCATCGACTGTTGTTTGATTCAAAAATGATGTCTTCTTCGTTCCAATGTCTCCCTCGCTGTTTAGCTCTCCTGCTTACTGTATAACATGCACCACATCTCGGATCACCACACCGGTCACCTCAGCACCCATATCTTACTCCCCATTTCGTTTGGCTTGATTTCGTATGTTTTCTTTATTAGTGTCGTTGTACGCTGCACTTTCATTTATCGGTTTCTGTTGCTACACGTATTCCCGGCATCACATTGATATCTCGCTCCACGTAGACAAATCACACGGCTGTTCTCTCTATTGGAATACTATGATGGCACCTTCCCGCCAGGTTCAGTCATGCATACCACCCCGCCATTTCCTCGGGCGTGTGATACCCGTTTGTCAACTTGGCTGGATGATCACCAATGTACTACATACATATGATCACACCGCAAAGGCTATGTCGATTGATCAGACTCGACCGGTTGCCGCTCGCCTGTACCATACTGACGCGGCAGCCGAGCGGAGGCAATTGGATTAGACTTGAAAACAAGCGCAAATAGCGTCCTCCTCCTTCCTTTCTCCAACCTGGCGCAAACCAAAACACTCGCCAGTCACTTCAACTCGAGACGGATCTTACCCTCTGGCGCTAATTTGATTGTTTCACATCTCATCATTCTACACTTTTCAGCTCCGTGTTACCTTCTCAGGAAAGCCGTGTCTTGCTGCGCTATTTTATGCTCCACATGCTGTCCTTCCCTTTCCCTGCCCTACCAACTCCGCCATCATGGTTCCCGGGTCACATGAACCGATTTACAAAGCAGCTGCCTGCCCTCTTATCACGTACAGACGTCGTGCTCGAACTCAGGGACGCCCGGCTGCCACTCACCAGCATTAATCCTCATCTCGAGAGTGAGTCCGAACGGCCTTTTCTTGTTTTTGAGTTCGGTATTATCTCCACCGTGGATCCAATAAACGAACATTCGAGCATACTTCTACGCTTCCCACGCTGCCATCCCTAACCTTGGTTCGCACTGCTCGACTGGGCGGATATAGAAGCCTTGGAACCCGAGGTTTTGTTAGGTCGTCACGTTTTAGGGTGGTGACTAACACTCGTTTTTTTTGGGGCAGGAGCGATAAGAAAGTGGAGAGCCGAGCGGGGTCGAGATACTTTTACGATCACATCCCCGTCAACCAGCTCCACGACCCCAAACGTGCCGGGGTACGGAAACGCAATATGTGAGAGAATAGTCGTCCTCAACAAGCACGACCTAGTTTCTGAATGGGGCGTCGAGGTCTGTTCCGTTTACTTCCGCCAAGTGTCCCACAGGCCTTAATATAGGACAAGCCGTTCCGCAAAACCATGGCAGCCCGTTTTCCAGATCAGATAGTTCATTTCGCGTCCTGTAACAGGCCTCGTGACATCAAAGCATTGAGTGAGCTGCTCGTAAGTATGTTGTCTTTTCATGCAGCACTTGGTGATGGGCGCATGATGTCGTGTGTGTGTAGATATAGCCAAGACCAATCCATTTGCAACAGAAATGAACGTGCTTGTTGTCGGCATGCCCAACGTTGGAAAATCTACATTACTAAATTCCCTTCGGAGTTTTGGGATCGCAGGTCGTACGTTGCATTGTCTTACTAGCTCTGGTGGGACCCTGTTGGACGCCGCACAGGGACTGCCAAGGCGCTGCAAACATCTGCACAACCCGGCCATACGCGCACTTTATCTACCCGGTTGAAAATATCGGAAAATCCATTGATTTATTCTTACGATTCCCCCGGAGTCATGCTTCCCTTCCTTGGAAGGGGTGAACAAGGTGCCGAACGAGGCGTCAAACTTGCGCTAATCGGTGAGCATACCGAGCCTTGAAACCCCTCCGACGGTTGTATAAATAAATATGTTATAGCCGGCATCAAGGAGAGCCTGTATGATGTGGAAGCTCTCGTCGATTATCTACTGTACCGATTGAACATTCTAGATCCGGTCTGTAAGTGGTTCGCTTTGCTCATACTTTCTTCCCCTTCCATACCAACCCACGTCGCTTCGCCAACTCATCATTGATCAGCTCCAGCATACCTCAAAGTTCTGCCGGAAGGTTCGGAACGAACATCGGACGTGTATGTCTTCCTCGAACAGCTGGGTGCACGGCTAGGCATGCGAGTTCGAGGGGGCGACGTGGATACTGCACGGGCCGCCAAATGGTTAGTTGAATGGTGGCGGCGCGAGGGCAGCTTGATTTCCGCATACGCACCGCGGTTTATCGAGAACCGTAGCCCACGCATATTGTCAAGCGACACATTTGGCGATGCGCCGCGTCCCTCTGTACCTATCCGCCGCGGATGGGGATTTGACTTTGAATGGACTGTCGACTCGGAAGGAAGGGAGAATGTGGAAGAAAAAATGGGGGCCTGCGTTGATGCGTATATGAAGGGGTTGGAGGTGCAAGAACAGTTGGGTGGGGACGTGAGTCAGACACAAGAGAAGAAGCGGGCATGGGAGGAAAAGCTAGCAAAGAGGGCTGCAAAGAGCCGGGCAAGGGTATCACGCCGAAGCGAGTGACAAGCAGAGAGTCGGACAGGGAATCTCTGTGGTCTGGGCATCTGGATATGTTGCATGGGGCTTTAAATGATTTTCCTTTTGTTTCATGTGGTGCGTCGGACTGGCGAGCTTGGCTCCACACTGGTGCTTCGCACACTCCGTCATCGATAAATTCTCAGCCAATAGTGTGGTCAGAATTTGATGGCCATCTGCAGGTCCAACCGTCACTTTCCGAGTAAAAAAAAATTAATGTGCGCACCCTTTGAACAGGTTCCTAGTAGACATCCTAGTGACTTTGAATGCGCCGGGACGCTTAGCACGGTAGTCATGTTCACGACGATCAAGCGTTTAATCCACCTGTGTCACATTGAACGCAGTTCAGGACCTCTGCGGCGATACGTGTCCCGGCGTAAGGTCTTATCTTTAACCCATGATCCTGACTAGCCGAGCACTCAGACGCAGGACAAGGAGAGTGACATATTGAGGCGGACGGGTCGCCACATGCGCGACGGTTCATCGTGCCAGCCTACGGTTTTCCATAGCTAGGACGGTGCATCCCAGTCCAACAGCATCGGTGCATCCTGGTTAGTGACGGGTAGCACACTGGTTTGCCCTTAGCACTGATCACGGCGCACGTCTTTTTTTTTCCCCTCTGAAAGAGCTTGGATAATTGTGATCAAGCTCCCTCTTCTTTCTGAGACGGAATAACCGCCGCCAGACTGATTTACAGGAATCCAGCTGCTAATTTGACGGAAAAAGCAAAGAGTGCTGGGAGGTTGTCCAGGGCAACCTCCCTGCAAAACGCAAGGTATGCAATAGCCTACGGCATGCATCGTCACCGTCATTGCGGGGCAAATTTTTATAGCCGTTGACGTCTGGGACTCAGCGACTGCAGGACATGGCGCGACTTTCGAAAGGACCAAGGTGACGGGACACACGCTATGAAACCCAATCTATGCAACGCGGATAAGAGGAATTATTGTGGACTTGAATGGAGACTCAATAACATGGGCCATACGGGAACAATTAGATGTCCGACAATGACAAGTACGATGGTACCGTTGTCTAGAGCTCAACGTGAGTAGGTTCCGGGGCGAGCGTGCTTCCCGAGTCAGCCTGAGCGACCGTTTCTGATACTGAAGGGAGACTTGACGATAGCACGGTCTGAGCGGCATCTTCCACCCCCGACAGAGTGACGGTAGCTGCCAAAATGGAAGCCAGAGTCGACGAGACGGCTGTCGTCGTAACCACGACGTTCGTCAGCGAAGATCCCGCACCCCCGTCTATCACTTCTTCCTTCAACGCTTCCGCTATGGCTTGCCCTCTAGAACCACCGACGCTAGGCAAGAACCTCGTCCACCAAAATGCAATTCTCAACCCCCTGTCCAGTATCCGTTGCTTGAGAATGAACAATACCACAAGCGCAAAGAAGACGAGGGCTGAGATAATGAGCACGCGATCAAGCCAGTCCGTTTGTTCGAGTGCTGTTACTAACTGTTTCGAGGTGCCTATGAGAAGGTTAAGGGTATCGTGTGCTTGTGAGGCCGAGTGGAGACTGGAAGTGGAGGATTCTACCAGGGACGGTGTCGGCAAAGGCCAGGAAGGTAGAAAAACCCAAACCTAGGAGTTGACTGGAGAGGACACTCTGTTCGAGCTCTTTTTGCATGAGACCAATTGTGCGTTGAAGGGCCACCGTGACATTATTGTTAGCTTTCATGAGAGCATCTTCCCTACAATACAGAGATCATTGACCTTGTCAGTCCCACGTCGCAAGTGCTGCGAAACTCTGAAAATACGGACGTCACTTTCTCGTTGGGAGGTGCTACTTGTTCTCGAATAGAAGGTGAGCGAAGTAACTCTTCACGTTGGGAGCGACTCTGTGCATCAATTGCGCGTTTTGAGGCAAGCACAGCTGCTCTGGAGTCCCTCCGTAGCCTGTTAGCCTGTGTTAAGTGGAGCGCGATAGCAGTGAAAGTGGGTGGACATTCCCATCAAGAACCTTGAGATGCTCATCCACCTTTACTCTGAGTGCCATGCGCGCCCTCTCACTCCGCTGGTCATCCACGAGGACATCCAATTCCTACGGAGGTCATCACAAGTAACCACCAACCCAGCCTCAGACATCAGTTTTCATTGGCACAGGTCAGGAATCCGGACCGCTCACTTCGACTTGGCTGGCTAGCTGTTCGATGTCCTCTCTAACTTCAGCAGCCCATGCCTGCTGCGTGGCAAGCGGACCTGTGCATGTACGAAGCCGGGGGATTTGATATGTTGAGAGGTCATTCTGGCGCCGTCCGACTGCATCAAGAAGTGCCTGTAGATCAGCGTCAAAAGAAATCGGGACTGGAGCCATTGCGTTGGAGGGAGAACCTCAAGGGAGACTGCAACAAGCCACGTGGCGCCAAGCCTCACAATATCGCGGGCCGGGTTTCCGCCGCCAGGCCTACCGAGTGCTTGGCTGGCGGCGCACACTACCCCTATGCATCATCTGTCTGACTTGTGCAAGTTTTGTAACTCGGTCAGAGTTTCACCAGGATTGATGCCGCGTGCCGGACCGTTTTCAGAGGGTCAAGTTGTCCACGAACTTCAAAAGTCTCAGTTGGGCAACTGCACAAATTTTACCTCCAAACTCTACGATCCCCATAACTCCGTCATTCCGATATTTGCCTAGGTTAGGCTACGCCGCGACCACACGATTCGAAGTTGACGTTTTCTCACCAGTTCTGCTCTAAATAACCTCAACTCATCGGTGCTTTTCTCGCCCATCCGATTTGGTAGCGCTCCCGTCAGGCTTCAGAATCCGTGCGGTGTATCTGTTTCAGGGCCAAGAACATCCGTCTCGATGACAAACCAGCCCACAGTCCGGGAATCCACTATAAATTCGTGGATCCCACCGGGTTGTGTTCTCTATCTTCACCCGAGAATGTGGTCCATATTTGTGTTTGGCCTGATATTCACTTTTCTCGTCCTCGACATCGCACGCCGTCATGTCAAGAATACGTCCTCCCATCCGTTGCCTCCAGGTCCGCGGGGTCTACCATTCATTGGAAACATTTTCAGTGTAAATGTGGATGTCCCGTGGTTGAAGTACGCCGAGTGGGCGAAGAGATACGGTAGTCGCATTGCCAGACTCGGTACTTCTGTTCGCTCAATTTATTGATCTTAGGAGACCTAGTCTATACCCGGGTTTTGGGACGGGATATCATTATCATTAATTCAGAGGAAATTGCAAGGGATCTACTCGAACATCGTTCCAAAAACTATTCAGATCGACCATACCTTGCTACCAAGAGCCCGTAATGACTGTTTTCATGTCGCAATCTTGAGCTCACTAATGGGATCATTCATGACAGGTGTGGAAGGGATTTCAGTACCATCCTCATGGAATACGGAGACAGATGGCGCCTGCACAGACGCTTTTTCCACCAGACGTTCCGGAGTGAAGCAGTCCATAGATTCATACCTTCGCGACATCGTAAAGTATGTCAACTATTACGAAGGCTCCTGGACACTCCAGACCGATTCTCAGAACATATATGGGAGTACGTTTTCTACACTAACCACCGTGAGCGACATTCATTGTCTGATTCCAGGTACACGGCGTCCGTCATCTTGAACAGCGTGTATAATTATGACGCAAAGACCCAGGACGACGAACTCTTTGATATTATTGCGAAGACACTCCAAGTCACTGGACGCGCTCTGCGTCCTGAAACCTCAATCATTATTGGTGCATTTCCGGCATGTGAGTTACTTGAATGTCTTGGCTTGTCGTATCATGCATCCAAGCTATCTGGAATTTCTAGTTTTGAGGCTTCCATCCTGGTTGCCTGGCATGTCGTTCAAACGAGACATGGCAATGGCCAAGGAACTTTCTAAGCAGTACGTTAAAAAACCGTTTCAGCATGCCTTATCGCACAGACTGGTAAGCACATGCCTATATTTTATAACACATGCTCATTGTTGCGAAAGTCTATCGATCCGGGCAGTGTTGATCCATGCATGGTGTTCGATGCCCTCCGAGTTGCGGAAGAGAAAAAAACTTCACTAGACGAGGGGTGGATGGAGGATCTATCGCACGCAGCTGCAACTGCCTTCATAGGTAATAAATAACGCAGACATCTAATCGTGTTATCTTTTCTGATCGAAAATTTTAGCTGGCGCTGAAACGGTAAGTGTCGATTGTCGTGGATTACGATCATTTAAACGCGAGTATAGTCGAACTCAACCATCTTGTTATTCTTACTTCTGATCGCCACAAACCCTGAGACGCAGAAGAAGGCCCAAGCGCAAATTGACGCTGTGGTCGGAGGGAGCAGACTGCCGACAATCGAAGATCGACCATCTTTGCCATACATCGATGCAATTCTTCGAGAGACGCTCAGGTACTGCCCTGTCGTCCCTTTATGTAGGTGACTCCTCCTGGGTTGGCTCCCTGCTTAATTTGTTTGTCAATTAGCTATCCCACATGCTGTTGTGGACGAGGACGTTTACGCAGGCTTTCGTATCCCCAAAGGTAAGCTAGATTGACTTCGCAGAATTGTCTGTGTTCAGGTCCATGTATTTGCAGGAGCCATCGTGATATCCAACCTTTGGTGGGCCTCTTTGGAATGTACTTGATGGGGAATAATACCCATGTTACCTTGCCAGGTCAATGTTCCACAACGAAATCAAGTACCCAAAGGCTGACAAGTTTATCCCCGAACGATTTATCGACCACGACGGCACACTCAAACCTGATGAGCACGAAAATATCGCATTCGGGTTTGGTCGGCGCATTTGTGTCGGGAGACACTTTGCGGACACATCTGTGTGGTCTGTTATCGTCAATTTATTGGCCGTCTTTATGATCGCGAAGGCCAAGGATGAGAATGGGGTGGAAATTCCTATCGAGCCAAGGTTTTCCAACGGCGTGACTATGTAAGTAACGAGCTCGGATGAGCTTGTCGTGTCGTTAACCATATTACCTGCATTGTCTGATGTAGACATCCACTGCCATTTCGTTGCAGTATTGTGCCTAGGTTCCCCAACATGGAAGCAGAGGAGCTGGAAAAGCTTGTCGAGGCGACTGGTAGCACTGCTTGATCCCTCCACTAAGAGGTTGGATGAAGTTTCCTGTATCTGGATCATAGAATGTATTTGCAGTAGGATCATGATCGTTGATGACGGTCATGACTCCGATGAGGGTGTAATGTACTACTACGTTCTGAACTGCCACACACTCGAATTATCGATTCATGTATGCATTTAAATGAGTTGGTCTATATTTGATGGTGAGATTCCTTAGATGTCTACATATCGTTAAGAACTCAGCAGAATACAACCACTTGATCCGAGTTGAGATCCAACCTTAGATTCGGTTTCTGTTACTCGGATGGCCTCTCGACCTACGTGTCAGTATGCAGTTCTAGGGCGCCGAGCATTATACGAATACGTGCAGGTGAGCATACGTATATGTAAGGTAGTTGTCTGAAAAACACGATCGTATGCGCTACAGAAGACTAGGCAGTGTACAATCAAGTCGTTCGATTCCTGACACAAGGGACGGATGTTAAGGTGTGTAAAGTGATTGGCACGATCGCCAGGTACCATTCGTGTCGAGCAGTATCCTAAATCTAGTTTGTGGCAAGATTTTTCGCCACGTCAATGGAATAGTCGCAAGTTTGACGCTGAAGGGGAAAAGTTAAAATCCCGTCAGATGAACTTGACAGAACGATTGACACGCATCATGCAAGAGATCGTGTACAATTTTCCGACTTTCCAATTTCCACTCGCACTCTGTAGTTGGGGAAAGTCTAGCGTTCAGCAGGAAGAGAACATTTATGTGATCGATTGTAGGCTGATCGATATTCTCTACCTCCTGGAGGCCTGATTCACTCACTCAAAGTCAAACGGTCAGTTCGCCCACGACGTGAATGTTCACGGTACATCAGGCAGATCAACAACAGTAGCTACATACCAATGCTTCGTCAAACATCGCACACTCTTCCCGTCAATTGTCTCAGGTAGCCGGCCGGGACTTTGAACCCCGGCCTAGCACAACGCGCCGTGGAGGTGAGCGCTTGAGTGCCTGAGTGAAAATTCATTGATGATTCAGTGCATCCGCAGACTTATAAATATTGGCGCCCTCTTTCAATCAGTGTTTGTCCACTGTTGCACCGTGGGGACTCTCGCGCCGACCATGGCCAATGACCCAAATCACACAACCGTAAATACTATGAAATATGAAATCGTATTGAGAATTCGGGTGTGAAGGTTCCTCTTTATGTGTGTTGTTGAGGGTGAAATCTGAGAGTCGATGAGAAAGTTGCCATCCCTTCAACTCTCGCTATGACCGAAAATTGTGAACCAGGGCTTGCGGCTGGTATACCGGTTACCGGGTACGTTACTTTCTCCGCATGGGTCACACTATAGTCTCAGGCTAAATGTCGACTACATGAGTTTTCCACGTTCAACTTTCACATTCCCTTTGGACTGGTATCAGTCCCATGAGCGGGACCCCGGGATCGCGACTATCCTCACGATAACTAATATAAGTTCCTAGACGCCAGCACTCTGTGTTCTCCCACTTTCGCAAGGAATGTGGACTGTCGCTGTTTGGGTCGGTGCAGTGCTTGCTTTTGTCGTGCTACTTGACGTCGCACGCCGATATGCCAAGAACACATCCTCGTATCCATTACCACCTGGCCCACGGGGCCTGCCTTTCATTGGCAATCTTGTCGGAGTGAATCCAGATGCTCCGTGGTTGATATATGCCGAATGGGCAAAAAGATACGGTAGTCGAAGCGCCGGATGTCATCGACTCATTTGCTCAACCAAGTGGCTCTAGGAGACCTCATCTACACCCGAGCTCTGGGACAGGACATTATCATCATCAATTCAGAAGCAATCGCAAAAGAGTTACTGGAGAATCGCTCAAGGAACTATTCTGACCGCCCATACCTCGCAACCAAGAACCTGTATGCTTTCTTTTGGCGTCACATTGGCAGCGTGAGATTTGACTGATACCACCGTCTATGGTAGGTGTGGAAGGGACTTCAGTACTATCTTCATGGAATATGGCAACACATGGCGTTTGCACAGGCGATTTTTTCACCAGACGTTCCGCAGTGAGGCAATCCACAGGTTCATACCCCTCCAACATCGCAAAGTGTGTCAATTGTTACGAAGACTTTTGGACACTCCAGATCGGTTCACCGAACATATATGGGAGTATGTTCTCTGCACAAAACCAGTTGAAAGGTACTGATGATCGAATACTTGCTTCCTGCAGGTATACGGCGACGGTTATTTTGAACAGTGTGTATGATTACGACGCGAAATCTCAGCGTGACGACCTTTTCGATACTATTGCAACGGCACTCAAGATCACTGCACACGCTATGCGCCCCGATCTCTCAATCCTCATTGGCGCATTCCCGGCCAGTGAGTGAAATCCATCTCGTCCCTATCATGCATCTGAGCTGCTTGTAACATCCAGTTATGAACCTTCCGTCTTGGTTGCCAGGAATGTCTTTCAAACAAGACATGGCAATTGCTAAGGCGTGTTCTGAAGAATACGTCGAAAAACCGTTTCAATACTCTTTATTACAGAGAATGGTAAATGCATGTCTGAGGATTTAGACGCAAGCTCATTTCTCTCCAAGTGTGCAGGCAACAGTGACCCATGCATGGTATTTGATGCTCTCCGAGTGGTGGGCGAGAAGAGTATCTCACCAGACTCGAGATGGATGAAGGATATATCACATGCAGCCGCGACGGCCTTCATAGGTAAATAATACGCATCCTTATTATGTTCTTCTTTGTTCAACTCTCATTCCAATTCTTTAGCTGGGTCTGCTACTGTAAGTACTGATTTGAGGCTCTCAACTTCTAACCATGGAGTTTGATTATTCAACGCTTGGAGGACAGTCTAACTCTATCATTTCGTTGTTCTTGCTCATGATGGCCATAAACCCCGAAGTACAGAAGAAGGCCCAAGCGCAAATCGACACTGTGGTCGGTGGGAGTAGGTTACCGGTCATCGAAGACCGACCATCACTGCCTTATATCGACGCTATTCTACGAGAGATATTCAGATACTGCCCCGTTGTCCCCTTATGTGAGGCTTTACCCATGCAGTCGCTTGCTAGTTGATTTATTTCCATTCAGCTATCCCGCACGCTGTTGTGCATGACGACGTTTATGCTGGATTTCGTATCCCCAAAGGTGGGCAAACTTCATCCACGAAAATTATGTATATTCAAGTAAATTTGCAGGAGCTATGGTGATATCAAACTTATGGTCAACCTTTTTTTATCCCTGATTGCCACTGAACATTCTTGATATTGCTCCTCTAGGTCAATGGCCCATAATGAAGCCAAGTACCCTAACGCTCACGAGTTTATCCCTGACCGATTCCTCTATGACGATGGTACACTCAAACCAGATGATACCAGTAACACCACATTTGGATTCGGCCGCCGCATCTGTGTCGGGAGATATTTTGCAGACACAACCTTGTGGTCTGTGGTTGCCAATATATTGAGTATATTCAGGATGAAGAAGGGAAGGGACGAGAATGGAGTAGAAATTCCACTCGAGCCAAGATTTTCCAACGGCGTCACTATGTGAGTAACACATCTGTTCCTGCACTGTGTTGCTGATTAAAATCTTGCTGAATAGACATCCATTGCCATTCCAATGCAGTATTCTACCCAGGATGTCTGACATGGATGCAGAGAAGCTGGAAAAATTAATTGAGGCGAGTACTGCCTCAAGTTAATGTAACATAGTTACGAGAGCCAGTAACCCTCAACTATCCGTACGTATTTGATGTGGGTACCCCATATTCGCCAGTTGGATGGCCGGTACATTCCAAGCTCAGACGGGTAATAGTATGAAACTATGCCTTTAAAACTCTGAGTATTGGTGCCATCAAGTTGTGACTGTTTACGATAACATGACCGATATTCCATACCCGAGCAGTGTGAACGATCACTCGCCTATCAATGCACCGTGGGTGAACTCACGGTCGCGGGAAACAGTAGCAGTTTCGTACTGCAAATACATGATAGGACTCGCTGCACAGGTGCAACACCATCTCCTGAGCCGATTCACACAGACCCAGAGAACAGAGGTGAGTATGTGTCGTATATTCTCGCACGCTCAATTCTGCCGGTGTCAATGGGGATCACCCGGATGAGAATGTATTACCGGTGGTAGTGTTACTCCAACTTGCAGGATAGACGCTGAAGCTAGGCCTGCCCGAGGTGGCACACGGCAGGTCGTGTCCATCGACGACAGTACTTGCCCTGCCTGTCACGTCCCTACTCTCCGGGTCGATGAGTTTTCTTGGCTCCACTCACTGATAACGTCCCATGCCAGTTGGCGGCACGCCAAGATTAGCCGTCCTCACGACGAGAAACGGGCTGAGAGTAAGAAGTCCACCATATAAGGCTCTGGGCCCCACCCGCCTGTGACCTTCGATCCTCATCCAGAATGTGGACTACAGCTCAGGTCTCTGGCGCGGCACTCATCGTAGTCGTCGTGCTTGACATTGCACGCCGACAAATCAAAAATTCATCCTCTTACCCCTTGCCTCCAGGCCCGCGGGGGCTACCATACATTGGTAACGTCATCGGAATCAGTCCAGAGACCCCGTGGTTGGTGTACGCTGAGTGGGCGAAAAAATACGGTAGTCCCAACACTGAACTTATCAGACCCGTTTGCTCAAACAAATGATTCTAGGCGACCTCATCTACACCAGAGCCCTGGGTCAAGATATTATCATTATCAACTCTGAGGAAATCGCAAAGGATTTACTTGACAATCGCTCTAAGAACTATTCCGACAGACCGTACCTCGCAACCAAGAGCTTGTAAGTGATCATTTTCCATATTGTGTTGCGAGGCTTACTGATGCGGTCATTCGTGATAGATGTGGAAGGGATTTCAGTACCATCCTCATGGAATATGGGGATAAATGGCGTCTTCATAGGCGATTTTTCCACCAGTCATTCCGGAGCGACTCGATGCATAGATTCGTCCCCTTGCAACATCGAAAGGGTTGTCAATTGTTACGAAGGCTCTTGGATAACCCAGACCAATTCTCCGACCATATATGGGAGTATGGCTCCCAAGCAACTTGGCTTCTTTAAATAGTACTGATGTCCGGATTGTCAATCTCTGTAGGTACACTGCAACAGTTATCCTGAACAGCGTATATGACTATGACGCGAAGAGCCAGAATGACGAACTCTTTGACATCATTGCGAAGACGCTCAAGATTACTATGCACGCTCTGCGCCCCGAAGTCTCGATTGTCGTTGGCGCGTTTCCACTGTGTAAGTGAAAACTCGCCCCATCAATATCATACATCTAAGCCATTGGGGCCTCTAGTTTTGAAGCTTCCATCCTGGTTGCCGGGCATGTCGTTCAAACGGGATATGGCAATTGCCAAGGGGTATTCTAAACTATATGTTGAAAAGCCGTTTCAATACTCTCTAATACGGAGACTGGTAAGTGAAGGCCTAACAATTTCGACACTATTTCATTGTTCTTTTAGTCCGCAATCAGCTCTAATCCGTGTATGGTATACGATGCTTTGCGAGTTGTGGGAGAGAAAGATGTCTTGCCAGACGAGGGGTGGAGAACGGACTTATCGCATGCAGCTGCATCGGCGTTCATAGGTGATTGACGCAGAGATCTAATAATGTTCCCTTCGCTGATCCCAATTTCCAGCCGGGTCTGATACTGTAAGTGGAGGGCTTTGACCTTCTAATTACGGCTCACGGTTGTTCATCATACGGAGGACAGTCGAACTCGACCATATTATTGTTCTTGCTTCTGATGGCCACGAACCCTGGGGTGCAGAAAAAGGCCCAAGCGCAAATCGATGCTGTGGTCGGAAGGAGCAGACTGCCGACAGTCGAAGATCGATCATCGTTGCCTTATATCGATGCAATTCTTCGAGAGACCCTGAGGTCCTTTCCTGCTGTCCCTTTGTGTAAGTGCCGCTTCATGTATCCGTGCCTGTGTTTATAAATCGCCAGCGGTCCCTCATTCTGTTGTGGCTGATGACGTCTATGCAGGATTCCGCATCCCGAAGGGTGAGTGAGGCTCACTCGTCGGACTTCCTGTCTATTCATACGTACTCACAGGAGCCGTGGTCATGATCAACCTTTGGTTAGCGCAGGACGCTCAATATTGAATGATTACACGCTTACTTTATTAGGTCGATGGCTCACAACGAAACCAAGTACCCAAAGCCCCACCAGTTCATACCTGAGCGATTCATCAACGAAGATGGCACACTCAAACCCGACGACCTAGACAACATTGCATTCGGATTTGGCCGACGCATCTGCGTCGGGAAGTACTTTGCGGACACATCTGTGTGGTCTGTAATTGTCAAGATACTGGCTGTCTTCACGATAACAAAGGCCAAGGACGAAAATGGGGTGGAGATTCCTATCGAACCGAGGTTCTCCAATGGCATAATTGTGTAGGTGACACAGCCGAGATACCCTAACAACGAGTATGTCGCTCATTGCAATCACATTTTACGGCGTAGACATCCACTTCCGTTCCGGTGCAACATCGTGCCAAGGACACCTGACATCAATGCGGAGAAGCTGGGACAACTCATCGAAGCGAGTATTGCTTAAGGTAGCATTTGTCGGCTATTCCGTTGGAAGCTAACTCGGAAGGAGTCGCTTTCAATTGTAATGACTGTGCCGAGCAGGTCGTGTATAATGAAGCCTTGCAGTTGATGTGTCATAACACAGGGGTAGGGATGTTGAATCAATGCATTCGCCAAATTGACACCATCATGCCTCATGTCGATTTACTTCTTCTGTATGAGTACGAAATCCGCTTTTAAGTTCTTGATTCCCTGAAACCCGAGCCACCAAAGACAGTAGAGTGCCCAGCCGATCTGAGACTCAGACATGTTCGGGAAGACAAGTGATGGATCGATTGGTGCAAAATCGCCTAGCAAAATTACCTCCAAAACCATAGAGCTACTTAATGCTAACCGACCGTTGATCCCTGCTTGTTTCCCAGAAACCACAACCGCTGAACACTCACTATATCACCTGACCCACAGGCACGATCCGTCAACCTCTCACGCGATACACCACCTCGGTCTATGATACAGCAATGGGGGTAGTGAGGAAACAAAGAAGGGAGAGGCGAAGAAAGAGATGTCACTGAGACTGGAAGTGCAAAGAAAAGAGAAGGGCAGCCAATAGTATATAAGAGTTGGCTGGGAACACATACACACACATTGAGAGGAGCGATGAAATGACCAAGGCTGAGTGTGGGAGCCCGACGACGGAGAAAGGGCCAAGAAAGAAAAAGAAGAAAAAAGAGTGGATGCCTCTCTCCAAAGAAGTAATAATGATGGCGGTATTTTGCACACCAATGACAAGACCGAGGTGGCGAAAGACGTGGTTCAGTTACCGGTAGGCTGCAAATCTGGTGACAATACCTCCCCCCGCTATCACTAACCCTATAATAGCCCAGCAAGCATCTCATCGGCCGACGGGAGTTCCTCGATATCCAGCTTGATTGGTGTACCCACCCCGTGATGGTGCTTGTGGCTGTGCAGATCCATTGTTCTGTCTCCCGTTCAGAATCGGCTGGCCTTGCTGAACAAGCGCTTGCTGTCGTGATTGTGTTTGTGGCTGAGATTGCTGTTGAGCAAGCGGCTTTTGTGGGGTAGGTGCTGGTTCGTCTGCAGTAGCGGGGGCGACATACAACCCCTTATCGATGTTCTGTGGAATAGGTTGTATCTCCGTCCCAAGTTCTTGTTCAATGCGGTATAGGTTGAATCGATCCTCGTATGTAACAAGGTTGATGGCAAGACCCAAGTGACCAAAACGGCCAGAGCGTCCGATGCGATGGAGATATGTCTCGGAATTTTTGGGAAAGTCGAAATTGATGACAACATTCACAGCTTGAATATCGATGCCTCGCGTGAGCAGGTCCGAGCAGACAAGATTCCTGCAAACTCCGTTACGGAAATCGTGGAACACGCGATTACGATGTGACTGCAGCATTTTCGCATGCGAGTAGAAACAGGAGTAGCCGAGCTCCGTGACCTTTTTCGCCAACAGCTCGACACGATTAGTTGAGTTACAAAAGATGATTGATTGGTTAATTTGAAGCTAGAGAGCGGTGAATGAGGCGAACATGCAGAGCACGAAGCGAGCAAACCTTGGAGAATAACGTATTTAGGCAATGCACTTTCTGCCGCTCTTCGACGTAAGCATAATACTGTGTGACACCACGCAGAGTGAGTTCCTCCATGAGGTTTATTTCGTGTGGAGATTTCATGTGTTTATCCTGCACGTACTGGTGAAACGACGGGGAAGAAGAAGAGGGGGAATACGCACCTTGAAATCCTTTACAATAAGCGGGAAGGTTGCGCTGAAGAGCATGACCTGGCGGTCAGCAGGGAGGAAGGAGAGCAACTGCTCCATAACGGGCGTGAATTCGGGAGAGAGAAGCTTATCCGCTTCGTCCATGACAAAAACAGGACACTCGCTGAGATCGGCGACGTTCTTGCCAGCCAAGTCGAGAATACGACCAGGAGTGCCAACGAGTACATGAACTGTCTCTGACAGACGCATGATATCGTCTTTGAGGGTAGTCCCACCAGTAGTCACCATGACTTGGACGCCTAGATGTTTTCCGAGAATTTTACAAACTTGAGAGGTCTGGAGAGCGAGTTCACGGGTAGGCACCAGCAAAAGGGCTTGAATCTTGTTCTTGTTGACATCGATTTGCTGGAGGGAGGGTATGACAAAAGCGGCAGTCTTGCCGGTACCATTCTTTGCGCGAGCAAGAATATCCCGTTTAGTGAGAGCAATAGGAATAGCTTCTTCTTGTATTGGAGAGGGTTTTTCGAAACCTGCCTCGAAGATACCCATGAGGAGTTCACGGCGGAGGAACATATCTTCAAATTCTGTGCCCTTGGTGGCGGTAACATCCTCCGTTTGCGGACGTAGGTCTTTTGGTGGTGGGCGAAGGCCATTCTTCCAGGAAGCGTCGTTCTGGTTGGAGGAGCTGCCAAAGAGGGAATGATGTGAGGAAAAGTCGAAAAGTCGAAAAAGGGTACGACACACGGTTGAGATGATGATGGCCTAGCTGCTTGAGACATGTTCGGGAGCGTCAATACGGGGGTCGAGCAAAGGCGTGGGGTAAACAAAATGACCACAAGACGCGTTAGTGGTGCGATGGCAATACGATGGCTAATGCAGTTGTCGACGAGGGTTGTCGCAACAGATTGACAGATGGCGTTGGCGACGGGAAAGGCGTGTTATGTGGTTGTTGTAATGTGCAGAGGCAGGTCGAGGTCAGAGTTCAAAGAGAGAGCCCTCGACTATCAAATTCAATGGTGTCCGTTTTTCCCACGGTCCTCCCCACAAGGACAAGGAGTGACGACGAATAAAATCCATCGAGGTAAGGGCAAGTAGAACATCTGACTTGGCAGACAAAACGCCAACGTACCAGGATCATCGACCATCAGGTGCAGTTGCTCAACATCATAGAATTCTTGGAAATGGTCTTATTCATAGCTAATATCGAATCCGACTGCCCCCCTAGAAAGGGACAAGCGGGTGATTCTGTCCTCCGAGTGACTTTTCACTTGTTGAATTGGCAAACACTGGCAGCACCACTCGCTACGATCCATTCTGAGGTCGCTACACCCTCATCTATAGTGCTCCCTGAGGGATTAAACCTCTTTCCCATCGAATCTCATCCCCGCCGAACATGCCATCTGGCGCTTTGCGATCAGGGGAAACGCGGCCGCTAAGTAGCCACTCGAAGTACATACCTCATCAAAGGAAAAGTTAAGGACAAAGGCTGATAATATGATCGTTGACTAGATTGCGCAAACCTGTACATCCTGGCGGTGACTGGTGGATGCGAAAATCTCAGGCTGGTCGCCGCGCATGCGCTTCTCGAACGCAACACACTTGGCAGTTCACTCTGTGAAATTCACCCTGACCACGCCGACCACGCAATGAGAACTATGTTGCGAACTTTCTCTGGCGAAGGTTATCACCCAAGCAGTCGATTAGAGGGATCGGATAACAGCAATGACTCCGCGTCCTCAAGGCCGCTGCACAGACCGCATCTGAGCTGAGGAGCGCTAGTTGTGTTCCCAGGTGATGCGCTCAAGCCGAGCCTCGACGAGAATAAGCACAACGCCAATTTTCCGAACCACGAGTGTCATGCAATATTTTAAAATGCGCACCACTGCAGCCCAGCACTCTCTCACGGCCGAGCGGGTGTGGTATGAGGTCTCGGTGAATAACACTAGCTCTGGTCTCGAGGAGGCAAGACAAGGAATTCAATAGGTAGGATGGGCGACTCGGTCGAGCTGACTGGTGCATGATCTCGATATCATCATCAATGGTGAGCTGACACATTTTTACGGACATGTCTCCCCGCAGATCGTGCCAATGAACGCGATCGTTTGCAAATCAGAAATCTATAGAGGTGGCGCATCTATGTTTTAGATCATGAGGCAATGACTCGGTGCTAGACAATGCGGATGCACAGATAACATGATCGCTCATGCAACCAAAGTAGTAAGCATCAGTGGCCCAGTGATATAGTCGTATTTTCGGTTCGCTGCGTGAGAATTCAAGTCAGCCCAAGTTCTTTTGGTGAGAAACGAACGGCGTAGGACAAAAATACGAAACTTGCTCGGAGTCATGACGACGTCGCAGAAATAACTGTTGCCTGCAGTGAGCACAGTGATTGGAGTGGACGACCGCCATACGTCCCTCTTGTCCCTAGTCAGACCTAGAACGGATCCAACAGACGGTCTTGAAGGTGAACGTCTCAACGACGGACCCGTTGACTCTTGCTATCAGCCAGTACCACGCTCATTACGATCGTGTCCAAAGAAGTCTTTGCTATCCGGCGTCCGCCGATGCATCAAAGATGATGGTATGGCAGCGTCGTGGCAGTATCAATGGCCTTGATGATGAATCGTAGCGTCGCGCTGTACTCCTGGCCTTGCCACTTGGCCCGACATGGACAAGTGAGTCAGTACATACATATCTGTATGTGCCTTGAACAAATTTCGCCCAGGTCTGCCAAACCTTGACAGGGTGTGGCCGTCATGTTCACTAGGTCCAATTTCGCGGAGATAAGGTTCCGACAAAACTTCACAGCCGGACCCTTCATATAATCACGCCAATGGGAACGTGCCCAGGCGAAGGGCCAAGGAACTGGATCACTCTTTGACTTTGACGCCCGCGCGTCCTAATTTTAAAAGGCCAGGTGAAGACCTTGCAAGCTCACACTCGTTTGTCTCTGCTAATCCACCGAACAGTTGTGGGATTCGTTGGAAATCCAACTGTCGCTGTCAGTGACAGTCCCCCAAATTACCTTCCGGTCCCCGACGAGGCTTTTCGTGCCTAAGATACACTCACTTTTAGTCTTGCACTCGTTTTTCAACACGCTCTTTTCGTGACCTCGGTGCTTCACGTTCACTATGTTTACCCCCCCTCCTTCTCCCCTTCCTCCTATACGGCAAACATCACCCAGCGAATGGGATGCCCATGCTTCGGACGAGACCCAAACGGGACACCATCCTATAAAAGATACCCATACTTCATTGTCAAAACAAAGGTTTCACCACTCGATTCGATGGACCATCATCCTCGTTCCTCTCGTTCTCGTGCTACTTGCGGTATACACTCGCTTCCGCACGCACCCCGCCGTCTTCGACCTGCTTTCGACGGATAGCAATCACGGGTGGACCTCGTGGTCGAAACTATTGGATTGGTCGCCCCACGAACCGCACAAGGCGTCGGGAAACCGTTCGGACGGGAGGTCTACTCCGAATCGTCTCGTGGCACGCAATACCGCGACTCCCGTTCCAACCGTCCCGGTGAACCCCATCCTACCCATACCATTCCCTCAACCCTTTGACACGACACTATCGGCTAACTTCTCCACTACTTCCTGCTACGACTTTTTCTTGAATATGACACAAGTGGATGCGTTTCGCACGTGTCGGCCGTTTTCCTTGTTGATCACTACCTCCCATGCATTCGTGATGGTGATTCCTCTTCATTCCGACTTTTGGAAGACATGAATGATCGTTGTTGGTTTCACACACAGGCACAAAACGACCTCAACTTGATGAATACAGATGTATGGGGTACTTGCAATACGGATACTTTGCAAGCGCAATGCGATGCCAACATGTCCTGGTTCGCATCGTCGCTACAGTCATCGTGTCAAACAGATCTCGCGAACCAGGTGGCGACAGCCGTTACAACACTCAATGGTGAGTATCACACAATCGACAAGCTCTATCCGACAACCAAGTGGCCATGATATATTTTTCTCAACTATAGCCCTACGTGCTTATGATCTCATGCGGTCCGCTGCCTGCCAAGTGGATCCGGCGACGAATTCATACTGCTTTGTCGAAGCTGTCGCGAATTCGGATACGTCGAGTTATTGGTTCTACCAATTACCGCTCGGCCTACCACTCGGACCAAAGGTCACGGCCAGTGCGTGCAATGAGTGTATCTCAGGGTTGATGGCGTTGTACGCCTCGGCGCTCGATAGCACCAACGGTACAGGTCTGGCGGGTCTGGCGCAGACGTATAATGCTGGCGCGGACACGCTGAACAAGCTGTGTGGACCGTCGTACGCCAAAATGGCGCAGGTAGCGACTCCAAGCTCAAGCTGGGCGAATGCGAGGGTGCCAAAAATGGTTTTTTTGGTGTTGCTGTGGTGGTTGTTTGCTTTGGTGTTCTTTGTGAGCTGAACCCTCAAAGTCTTGGGCCTCGATTCACGACTTGGGCCTTTGGGCTGGGGAGTAGGGATGGATTGTCCAAATTGGTTCTCATTGGTCCGGAGTTCTTTGGCAGTTTATCCTGTCCTGGTACTGTCCTCTTTGGCTTGTGTAAAGTTCATCCGTGGTACGCCAACGGACTAAAATTGGTTTTGATCTTCGTGTTGTCTGTATGTTCACGATCGCGACTCGTCTTTCCTCGATACCCAGGATGTGTAGCCTAGATATCCACTTATTGAGCGAAAGGCTGCGGCGGGGTGCCGACGGAATTGATGGGACCCGGGTTAAGTTTGAATCAAATCGTTGGCGGCCGCCTACATCAATCCTTTGCTTCAACATCCTCCCAAGCCGCCCGTGTAATGTCCACGGCGAGCACGACAAGATGAGCTCGCCGACTTGAACTGGGTGCTCGCTGCACCAGTAGCCACTCGGTTGTCCGAGTTGCCAAAAGGGGCATCCTGCAAGTTACTACGTAACCAAAACTGAGGATCACAAGCGGCGGTCAGTGCTTACCCCTTAACTTAGAGTTGGTCGACGAGCGGGCCCGTTGATAAGCTCATACTTGTCTCCTGAAACATAGACCCTGATCGTCGAACTGGTACAGTGCACGAACGTCGGCGAAATCTCAGTAGAGTCCGTCGTATCTCTAGCGTCGCAACCACCGCCAACGTTGGTGTCTTTTCATGCCTCGTCTGCGAGTCCTTGCTGGTCCAACCGTCGAGGATCTGGTACCCATCACAGACTTTGTCAACACGGACCAGTCATTTCCCATTGCTTCGGAGCACTTCGAGGGCAAGATTGCGATTTATGTCAAGCATTTCGTTGATCCAAAAGGAAGACGGTTGACAAGCGAATATTTCGAGAGGGAAGACAGAAAAGGGATCACTTGGAGTATTCAGGTCCAAGGTAGGCGCTGGTCTCCGTATTTCCATCCTCTTTCGCATTCTGACATGTTTGTAAAGGTCGGTTCTTGCAACCACATTCAGCGGACGATATTTTATTTGGAAACATCTTTGAGAAGAGGTTAAAGCTACCCTGGGGTTCAGGCGCAGCCCTTAAATTTATGCAGTAAGTAGTCACGTTCAGCTACATATTCCAAGCTCATCATAGCGGCGTCCATGACAAGCTTCATCGATCCTACACTGGAACACGATCTCACTTCTTCCAAGCCATGGGCACTTTCACCATTGATCGCCACGATGCCTCACTTTGCGCACGAGCGAGTTTACAAAGCAGGCAGGCTACTCCCGTCAGACATTCCCCCGTTTCCCCCATCTACTTCTATATCCGACGATACATCCCAACTCTGGACTAGCTCTTCTTCTCCTATCCTCCAAACGCAGTCTTGCGACATCACCCCCCATTCTTTCTCCCGTACCTCCTTCTCCACCTCGTGGTCCTCGAGTTCTGATACGTCGCACTCCTCCGCAACCTCCTCTTTGCGAGACAACGTGAACAACACACTCAAAAGGTCACTTGGGAAAGCGCATACACTATGGAGAGGCACCAAGCGCGACATGTATTTTCGAACGGCGGGTGAACGTAGATCGTTCTTTGGAAGTACACAACATCGCAAAGAAGTCATTCTGGGACCAGAGGTCTGTATTACTGTTCACATCTTGGCGGAGGTGACTGACCACATCTAGGATCTCGTAACAACTGATTTTTGTTATGGCTACCTTGAGTTTAGCCCCACGTTGGCACTACGCCTTCCAGGCGGCATCTCGTTCGATCTGGTCAGGTACTGGGACAAACACCCAGTCAAATTCATCTGCTGTGAACGCAAGAAAACGTATTCATGGGATACCCGTGGAGACCCTGTCGGGAAAGTTTTCTGGTGCGTGTCATTTGAAGAAGGTGACGACGACGAGCAAGAGTCAGACGAGCTGGTGAGCGAGGGGGAGACGTGTACTCACCCAGCCGACTTGCGACGAGTCGATTAACAATTAAGTATTGTCTAGTCTAGTGTAATTACGGTCTTTTGTAAGTTAGGGCTTCACATACCTGTTTCTTGTGTCGTTTTCAGCGCTGTCGTTCTGTCGCGTGTGCTTGTTACACAGGGGTTAAATATCCATTGTTGGATTCTTACGTCGTGTTGTTTCTCGGACTGCTGCCGCCGGCTGCTCGACTTCCTTCCAGTCTCTGTACAGTCTATTATGATTCAGATATGTCGTGCTGAGAACGGCGTGTCTTTCCAAGTGAGTTTGGCCTTTCACTGAGCATAGCGCCCGTCGAATAGTTTCCTTCGACTAGGTCAGTGCTACCTTGCGGGACATCGAGAGGTGCGGTTGAACTTGAGTTGTGAGCGACCATTTGACCCATCAGTCACAGGAGAGGCAGTCTGGAGCATTTCCTTCATCAGGAGATTGGCGTAGATCCAGATGCAATTCTGGCATACCTCTCGGACGGGACCCGCCTACGAACGGACAACGTGCGTGAACTCGTCGGAGCTCAAGACCAGGTGCGCGTAGTCCAGCTCTGCTTTTGTCCCACGCAATCCAATACACCCGTATTCACGGATGGTGGACAGACCATCTATGTCTTCAACAAGCACTATCTCGATATCGAGCTCCCGGAGGTGCTCAGAGAGTTGCACGTACAGGCTCCATTGCAACTCCCTATAGAGGGTAGGCTGTTAGTTACTCCTGCCTCTGAACCTACCTCATGATCATGAGCAGAAGTTCTTTCCGCTACCCCGCCCTACAAACCCTCCCACCTTGCGGCTCAGTACCTTCGCAGTGCACATGTATACCTCGACTATGTCACCCACACCCTTGCAACCCTCCACCGTCAACATGAGGCAGTTCGTATTGCATGCAGCAGCCTCGATCTCAATACGCTCGATATCACGGACGTGTTTGACAGCATCGCGGTCACAGCTTCACGGGACCTCACGCGCCAGACATCCTTGCTCACATCTGTCGACGCTGACCTGGAGATTATCAACCGGGTGGAGGTTCATGTCGAGTTTTTGTCCCCAACGATGCGCAGGGCGATCGAGGGCGGTGAGAGACCTCGGATGTTAGGGACATATGTGGCCAGGGATCGTATGAAAATCGTGGCGGACGGATGTGCACGAATACATAGTAAGCGTGCATTTTGTCCAGCGACGGGAATTGGTAGAGCGTTGATCCTCTCAGATGACCTGCGAACTCAATTTTCTGAGTCTGAAAAGGCAGTGGGGAGGTTGACGGCGGGTGCGGAGATGGTTCGGTCGACGGTAAGCAACATAAGGTAAGGCCTGATCGGGGGCCGTGGTTTGGCATTACTGAAACAAGTGCTAGGATTATTGAAGACGCACAAGCTTCAGGGAGGAGGTTTCACGATGCTCTGGATAAGGCGTCTGAAATTGCCGCTGCACTAGAGAGTCCTGCAACGAACCACGATGCACTCATGCAAGGTAAGGCGGTGCGACGCTCCATGGGACACGTTCTTATCCCTCCACGGGTAGAGCTCAGGCAGCTCGATGGGGTTCTCAGACACGAAGTGGAGGTGATGACACTTGCTAAAGTGCGTCATTGGCGTCGTGGCGGGGACCAGCGGCACGGTCTGACGGTTGCATACAGAATGATTATACTGAACAATGCATTGGGACGTTGCGTCGTATCAGTACTCTGAACGTGGATCTCGTTCAGCTACCCACCACGCTTTCTCAGTTACAAGCTAAATTTCGATCGAAGAATAATTTCTCTCATATACAACGTTTACACAACATGTTGTACTCGTACGGCGCTACAGTGATCGAGGTCGTTCGCCGAAAAGAGTTTGGTGAGGGTTTGGACCGTGATCTGTTATCCCGTTACTTACCAATGAATAGCCCGATTCTTCTATCAACGAGCGCAATCAATTCTGGAGGTCATGGCAAAACTCTCGTGAGTGACCATACTCTATTTAGTGTGGAAGGAATGACGCAGCGCCATAGCGCAAACGAGAGAAAACGACGTCAAGTATATCGGGGCGAAGTACATGGGCAATTACCATTTGATACTCGAGGAATGGATGATCCTGTGCCTACTATCGACTTTTCACCCTCTGGAGGCAAGGATTCAGCATATTCGCTAGAGAGGGTGGACGTGGACGGTGAGTCTGGTCGTACTCGACACGCGTACGAGAAAGGGGAGACGTAGCTGCTTTTGGTTAGGTTTTCTGCAAGTGGTACGCAACCTGGAGGAATACGCCCGATCGAGTTCAGATTCGGCGATTCTCAGTTCCGTGCAAGAGACACACTCTGCGCTCGAGAGACTTGTACAAAAAATGGATAATCTTGAAGCGGGCTTCGATCGTATAGCGGAACGTTCGCGTAGGTTACACCCTGATATCTTATGATGGTCTTTTAATATAGATTTTTCAAGTCCTTTCTGCTTCTCGATTGTCGGCGTCTCGAAGGAAACGTATGCCTTCCTTTCTATCCATGCCTTGGTGACGTTGTGACGTTGTTTTAGTCACAGAAGCGGACGAGATGGCCTTCCAAGAGCTCTCGGAACAACTTCACAATGCTGAAGAAGTAAAAACTCGTCTAGAGCACACCGCACAGCAGGAACGAGTTACACACCAGGCAGAGATACAACGACTCAAGCAGGGCGTCCAAGACGCCGAGCTTGCTACTCAATCCGAGCGTGAAAGGGCCGATGCACTGGAGCATGAGCTACGTCAAGTCAAAATACAGATTGAGAGTGAAGTGTCCATGCGGCGCACTCTAGAGCTGCGAAATTCGGAACTATTGCAAGATGTAGATGGTCAACGCCAAGAGCGTGCCAGGACATTGGGTGATGCGACGGAGCAGGCCAGAGTGGCGGATGCCCTTCGACAGGAGCTTTCGCAGGTTCGCGTTCAAGCAGAGGAGACGAAGGCACTTGAAGCCAAGAACGCCGCCAGGGTAAACCAGCTAGTGGAAGAACAAACGGTGACACTGCGAAATCTGGAAGAGGCACGTTCGCGTGGGGAAGACCTCGCCAGTCAAATACGCATGGCGAGGACGGAAAACGACGAGGTGCATCGGATGTTGAAAGAGTCAAACATGGAAAAGGATCGATTGCTGAAAGTACAGGCGACAGTGCACGATCGGATGCTTCGGGACCACATCGCTGAGGCCGATGGAGACCGGGCTGTGTTGGAGCATCAGTTCTCGGAGCTGAGGGGACAACTTGAAGACGCGAATCGACAACTCAAAGAGGCCCATAACAATGTGGACCTGGTCAGTGCGGACGCAGTGGGTTTGCGGGAGGAGCTACAACGCGTGGAGCACGAGCTGCGCGAAGCGAGACATGTCGAGCGCTTACTGTTAGAGGACATGACCTCCGGACGCGTCACACAATCTGACCTTGAGCAGAACCTGGAGAGTAATGGGCGATTGTTGGCGCAGATGCTGGACGTAGCGCTCGCATTTCGGAACGCACATTCCAAGGCTTTATCAATGATGCGCGCTTACACAACCCATCCGAATGCAAAACAAGGACAAAACCAGAGCGGCCATCCTCAGGTAGTAGAACCCGCGTTTTCCCCTCCCCCACTGCTGCGCCATGATGTGATTGTTGAAGAACCATCACCGATCGATCCGTCGGACACAGTAGGAGCGTTAGAGCTCCTACGAGCCTTTGACCATGATCACTTTTTGGACGCCGTCGCCAAAACAGGAACAGTCATTCGGAAATGGCAGAAGCAGTGTAAGGAATATAGGGAGCGCGCCAAGGGTAAAATATCCTTTCGAAATTTCGCGAAGGGAGATCTTGCGCTGTTCCTTCCCACTCGAAATTCGGTATCAAAACCCTGGGCTGCGTTCAATGGTATGTCTTTTTCTACTCTCAAAGCCCATGTTATCTGTGGTGATCTGACCACGAATCTCTGCTTCACGTGTCCAGTGTCTTTTCCTCACTATTTCCTATTGGCAACCGGACACTTGGCAGAACAGCTGAAGACACGAGAATGGATAGTCGCTCGGATTACGTCCATCACTGAGCGCGTGGTCGATCAAAAAGTAAGACATCAATATGTGCATTTCCTCCTATGTCTTATCTCGTTCTTCACAGGATCCAACTAGTAATCCGTATGGATTGGGCGATGGCATCAAGTATTACATGCTAGAGGTGGAGGACTGGACGCAGTCCAACCAAATCAACAAACGAAGACCGAATTCGTGGAAGGTGTCGGCCGTATCTGATCCGGAAAGCGAGCGCAAGTCTACGATGACCGTACAGGAGCGATCACCAATTCCGCCAGGACCACCGCAAGCTCAGGTCGAAGACTCATTCAGTGTCACGCAACCCCCTACTTCGCATCTATTTCCTGTGCGCCCACGAGCAAACTCGACACCTTCCGCTGGACCGTCGTCGCTCTCACGACTGCTCGCGCAAGCATCACCTGAACCGTCGGAAGAGTTGACGACTGCGGTCATCCCACTGTCGAGAGTTGAGGCACTTAGAGCCTCTCCTGATTTGGATGCAGAGCCATCTCCTTCACAACAGGCGCAGCCCCCACCATTGCGTTCGTCACTCTCTCCCAGAGTAGAATCTGCATCCCCGCCACCCTCGGTTCCGCCACCCACAGGCTCTATTCCATCACAACCACGTACATTGTCACCGTTACGTCCGGGCTCGCGTGCATCCCGGCTATCGACGACATCGAGGATATCCTCAGTGCGACCGCCCACGCTTGCGACGGTCGCGAATTCACCTTCTGGGGTGAAGGCTGTGGCGACGACCGCGTTGACAGAGCCTTCGTTTTCTGGCCAGTTGTCGACAGAGGCAGCGTTGCTCGCGGGTCCACCGTCTCCATCAGAATCACTCTCGGACGGGATGTCGCAGTTGCTGATGCACCGACGGCGCACAGCGTCGTACCATGTTGCGCGATCACCTCTGAGTTCTGTGTCTAGTGGTGCGCTGCCGCGTGTTCACCCACATGCACGAACTCCGCAGCCAACTGCGTCGAGTACACTCGCCTCGTTTGCAAGCAATTGGGTCGTTCCGTTTGGGAGACGGAAAAAGGCGGACACGATGACTGTTCCCGCGCCCGCATCCCCGCCGTTGACGGAAACGACTACAGATGCGGGGAATGGACAAGCGTACCACGATGCTTCTGCAGGAAGTACCCACGACAATAGCAGGAGTGTGTCTGCGAGCGAGATACTAAAACGACTATAGAACGTGGCCCACGGACTAGTGTCGATGTGGAATTTGGTACTAATACGTACCTGCAACCCGTGTCCTTTGTAGGTAGTTGTTCCCCACGTTTAGCAACACGGAATAGGATGGACCCCTGAGCTGGAGTTGATCTCTCTTATGTATAGGTTGGAGTACTGTAATACCACTAGTCGATGGCATGTTATTGATTCTGCCAAGGTTGATGAGAATTGGGTGTGGCAGAACTTGCTCGACACATATCGGGACTGCCGCCCCGACTGGAATTTCCGCGACTCGTCCTGCCAACTGGTGCTAATATTGTCCACTTGTAGATCTGCCCCCACGCTGCGAATGTCTCACTGCAGCGAACCCGGATGGAACTTATAACCAACTCAACGAGACCACAACGACGGGCCCTTGCCATTTGAACTTACCGTGGAACGAATGCGGCTTTGGTGACGAGCGTTCCTGTCTCAGTCCCTCGGTGGATGTGTGGCAACAGACTCAGCTAGACTCGGATGCCTTCTAGATTCCGCGAGACGGGCAAAGAGCTTCCCTGGGACAAATGGATTAGACGGATGGATGGGGACAGCCAACATTACATCTCAATGTGTATCGTCTACACCGCTCAAGTGACTCAACTCCTCTGCCTGGCAGTGACACTTGGAACAGCCCGGCGACAGAAACCATACTGAAGAGAATTCGTTGCGTTCAAGGGCATTCCCTTGCTTAGTCCCTCCCCGGTTACTGCCGACGACCCAACATGAAGCCCCAGCATGCTGAGGTGCGAGTGTGGCTCTAAGCCGACGATTGGATCTCACAACAACATGTGCGGGTACCTCTCGAAAATCTCTCAATTTCAACAGTTATCAAACCCTCGTTTTCCCGCGCCATAGGCTATAAGACTTGGACTTGAACACGCGATGTCCTCGGCCACGTTTGCCTCTTTCACTCCTTTCTCATAACTACTCAGAAAACGGCATGGCTGTCGGTGCTGCTACTCTGATTGGGGACCAGAACACGGCGTTGGCGCGTTCGATTGACCCGAGAAGAAAATGGTACAATAACAGACGGTAGGCTCTTTCACAGTTGCGCCTCCCCACACTCACACCCATGTCGACAGGCTGATCGCCCTCCACGCGTGGATCGTGCTTCTGTACGTCTGGAAGAATGCTCACATGTCGTATCGTTTTCTGACATTGTAATATCTTTTTCTACAGTCTCATTACGTCGTCCACCAATGGTTACGACGGTAGTATGATGAATGGTTTGCAGTCTCTCAGTCAGTGGAGATCTGCCTTCGGTAATCCGTCCGGTGGCAGGCTCGGGCTGCTTAATGCCATACAAGTGAGCCTCATGATATTTTTGATTGATACCATTCTTAAGTGTCGGAACATAGAGCATCGGTGCACTGGCAGGTTACCCTTTCGCGCCATACGTGTCTGATGGTATTGGCCGTCGTTGGGCCGTTTGGATCGGTGCGGCTATTATGTGCATCGCCGTCGCCATTCAAACTGTATCGCAAACCGTCGGCATGTTCATTGGCGCTCGTTTCCTCATTGGCTTTGGCTTCACTTTCGCAGGTGAGTCTCCTCGTCAGTCGGTCTATACGGTCTCATGGGCCGATAATTTATAGCCAATGCGGCCCCCATGTTGATTACTGAGATCTCTTATCCCACATACCGCGCTCCTTTAACGTCATTGTATAATTCCTTCTGGTACTCTGGCTCTATCATGTGTGTTCATTTTCCAACTTAACGCATCTCCGGCAAACCCATGACATTTTCTCTAGTGCCGCATGGACAACATATGGGACCTTCCAGATGAACAACACATGGGCATGGCGCTTGCCCTCGTTGCTGCAGGGTGTTCCTTCCCTTTTACAATTGGCTCTGGTTTTATTTTCACCCGAGTCGCCGCGTTGGTTGGTTAGCAAAGGACGCGAAGATGAGGCATTGCATGTCCTTGCCTATTACCACGCCGATGGCAATGAGTGAGCGCACACCAAAACGAGCATCATTTGTCTCAACCATCCCACCTGTAGATCAGATCCCCTCGTACAGTACGAATTCCAGGAAATCAAGGCTGCAATCGGATTTGACCGTGAGGTTGCCAAGAACGTTGGCTGGAAGTCATTTATTGCTACTCCTGGAAACCGCAAGCGTATGCGCATCATTATTGCCATTGCTTTCTTTTCACAATGGTCCGGTAATGGGCTTGTCTCATTCTACCTGAACAAGGTCTTCAACCAAATCGGTATTACTGGGACTGGGACTCAGCTTCTCATCAATGGTATTTTGCAAATTTGGAACCTGGGCTGGGCGATGTATGCCTCCTTCATGGTTGAGCGCCTGGGCCGTCGTTTCCTCTTTCTGGTTTCTGCCGGCTTGATGACTCTATTCTACATGGCACAAGCTATTTGCTTCTCCGAGTATGCTCAGCATGGAACTGTTGCAGCTGGGCATGCCATCATTGGCTTTATCTTCCTTTTTTATGCGGCGTATGACATCGCATTCACCCCCCTTATTGTCTCCTACACAATTGAGATCTTGCCCTTTAGTCTCCGTGCCAAAGGGTTCAATGTCTTTGGCTTTGTCATTTCGCTTGCCCTTGTCTTCAATCAATACGTCAATCCAATTGCACTGGACGCCTTGGGATGGAAGTACTACGTAAGTTTTGCTCTGTGGTTATGCAACTGATAGCATAACTGACAACCCCTGGCTGAATAAAGCTCGTGTACGTCTGCTGGCTCGCTTGCGAATTTGTCTTTTTGTGGTTCTTCATATTGGAAACCAAGAATCGTACTTTGGAGGAGACGGCTGCGTTGTTTGATGGCGAGGACGCCATCGACCAAATCACGCGTAACGCAGAGTCTTACGAAATGCGCCATGATCTCTTGCCCGCAAAGCATCCCACTGGTTCAGAGAGCGCATGATACCCTTTGTCCTGTTCGGCAAGTATGGTTCACGCTTTCTCGCCATACCCTCGATAGCAAAAGTTTGATTCGTGTATTTTTTTTTGGCTCCGTGCTTCTATTGTGCCACATCATCACCGATCGTTAACCACCGCCTATACGCCTCTGGTTCCTTCCATGCTTCCCAGCATACAGCTGTAGGACACGTCCAAAGGAACAAGATTTCATCTAATTCCGCATCCGCGATGCCATCCATACTTGGTCATATCACTTACAGACAACACGATTTTTCCAAACTTGAAAGTGACTACCACCGCTTATCTAACCTTTCGAATCTCACGAAGATGCACCTGGTGACTTGGATTTGGACGAGTCGTTTTTTCCCTGCTCATTTTTGCAGTCAAGTTCCTGTATCGTTGGGACACCAGAACATATTGCAGTTGACATCCCCATAATGCATAATGCCGGGCGGAAAAAATTGCATGCATTATGAGGGGTATGCAACTATATGTTTTCTCATGTAACCAGCAGACGGTGCGATAATGTAAGAATGTCATTCATATTACCATAAGCCTTGATGGCCCGCTCATCGAAGCTGTGTGTAGATCGACATGGAATTTGCACACGTGATGGGTGCTGGGGATTCACCTTCCCTGTCCAAATCAACCAGCTCTTCCTCAGTGTGTTCCGGATCCATCTGAAATCGTGCTGATGTGCGAATCTGTGGGACCACGCTTTTGTATTTGTTCAAGCATCAAGTTATTAGTACAGGTATAGGCATGTGGAAAGCAGAACAGGCGAGCATGGAGAGGTTACGAGAAATGTAGCGCGACCACACATGTGCGCACCACACCGGTGATGCCTCATGTGCCTCGCTCCACTCCACTCAAATGGCTCCATAATAATGCAACTTTATAGTCAGGAGCAATGCAATATGCAATATTTAAGTTTTTTGGCGCGCCCCACGGCGGGAGCAGACCAAAGTCAATGCATTATTGTAGTTATGCATTACTACCCTATGTGTTATGAGCCTGTCAACTGTAATAATTGTAGTCATAAGTGCGCAAGTCAAGTTGATCCATTACCAGGATGAACAGGTCCGTGGTCAATGGTCCTCAGGACCACAACTACCACTGAAGGCCACATTATTACCTTCCACCTCTGTCGACGGTATCCACGCCCACCCATGGGTTGAAACAACCATGTGCATGTGTGATCAGGCGTGTTTGCACCCACACAAATCCAGTGCCGGCAGGGTTCTCTGTCCGAGTCGTCCCTGCGGATAGTACGACCCCGCTTCCGTGATCCCCTTTCGTCGGAGGTGCACAAGCAGCGTCAGGGAGAGGATGCTCGGAGGCGTACTACAAAGTTCCTAGTGGCATGCAGCTCCCGCACGTGAACCTACACCAAAGCATAAGGCAGTATGGGCCATATATAAGACCGTTGTGCCAACGACTCAACTAAATCAACAGTGTGCTCGCACTGATGACCGGATTGCAACGTGGGTCCATCCAACTTCAGCTTCAAGGGTACAAAAAACCTTGCACAACCACCAACATCACAGCATGAGCTTAGAGGGAGTGAAGCACGTAATGGTGGCAACCCAGTACCAAGGCTACAAAAATATTTGCATCTCCGAACCGCCAATTTTCCCCGAGAAGATTAAGTCAGTGTAGTATATGAACAGACCTAGTGACAAGGGGAGAGAAGGGGCCGAAATGAGAGGAAATACAAAGAACGAGTGCACTGGGCCATTGAGTGCCTTGCAAGGAGAAGGAAAAAAAAAAAGATGGCTATGGAGAGTGACAAAAAAAGTGAGCGAGAATCTACCATATCAAATATTCACTACTGTCGCCTGAGAACATATGGTACACGTGAAAGAACACGGAAAGGAAAGCCATGAGCGCTGATAGTCTCCGCCCAAGTGGGAGATTAATGTTAACGAGAGAACTGCTTTGTTCACAGGAGGGTCATGTCCAAAGTGAACGAATAGATACGTAGGGATTGTGATGCGGTGATCGCTCTCCATGCTAAATGGTCCGTCATTACCTCAGCCCCGTCTTTGACCAATGTTCCACCACGATGCTCAGTTCTGGCAGCCTCGACAACAGAGGGCTGGTGCGAAGCCTGTCGTAGACGCTATCATTATGGACATCCCTTTAGCAAGATATAGCCAGCCGCAACCGGGATAACCGAAAAGAAACACGATTTAAGAGAAAATAAACATGAAACTGGATCAAGATGAAGAAATGCTCCACCTAACTCAACCAGTCTTGCTATTTCCCTTCTTCTGTTTACGAGGTGGTGTCACCGGTCGCCCCATGTTCATGCCTCCGTATGGATACTTGGCTTTTTTCTCAGCAGGTTTGAGAATCTTTTAGGCCATGTCACCGAGTCGGCTATATTTGATCACGTGACAACTCACTTGGAAGGAGCACAGTAAAGTTTCGTCAACACTCATCATGGCACCAGCATTGTCAAACTCTCCACAATAATTTGGTGCTGAAAACAAGGTAACAAGATGTCGTTTTGCGAAGAATTCGTAGCCATCTTCCACGACCTGTAGCACGTCAGTAATCGAAATTGACAAACGAGATAAGGAGACTGAAACGTGCCTGATGTGCTCTGCAAATGAGGTCCATGTCGTGTTTCTGCAAAAATCTCGAGACGACGTCTGGTCCAAATGTGAACGAGACACCTCGATCGTTCTCCGACCACCCAGTGATGTCTTTGTCTGGGTCTGACCATAGAAGGTCACAAAGTAGCCCTGCACGATCGAAGTGAGATAGATCTTAGAAAAACACAGCAAACGGACGCACCAGTGTCTGGAACGTCTGTTGGTCTCATGACCCTTCGTATTTGCTCCATTGATTGAAGATCAGGGGACAGTCCACCGTGCATGGTGAATATCTTCTCGTCGATGATGGCAGCGATGGGTAGACAATTAAAGCAATCAGTAAAGGTTTTCCATAGCTTGATGTTGTACCGTCGCTTGCCTAGGCTCAACTCTCAATACTGAGAGCATTTGAGAGTGACGACGAGAGTGACATACATTCGTCATAAAAACCATAAATTCGGTTGATGCTTGCACACTCATGATTTCCACGAAGGATGAAGAAGTTTTCAGGGTACTTGATCTTGTATGCGAGGAGGAGACATATGGTTTCAAGGGATTGCTTACCCCGGTCGACATAGTCACCGAGGAAGAGATAGTTTGCTTCAGGTGGGAAACCCCCGTACTCGAAAAGTCGCAAAAGGTCATAGTATTGACCATGGATGTCACCTGTCGGACATACCGGCAGTATGAGTCATAGCGGGAACACAGTCGTGCAAAACAGTAAGGACACACCACAGATCTTGATGGGTGCTTCTAGTTCCAGTAAAATAGGCTGGTTTATGAAAATCTCGCGAGCTTTCGTGCAGAGATATTTGATTTCGTATTCTTGTAGTTGAACTGGCTTGCCTGGTCGGTTACCACGCACTATAAAAAAAAGGTCGTCAGCAGTTCTCTTGACATGTCAAGGCAGGCACTGCAGTGGGAATGCGGGAGAGCCGTTCGAGCAACACATCTTCCATACAAGATAGAACTCTTTCACCGACCCACGCTAGCACATCACGACACTGCCGCATGCTGCGAAGGTGACTCCACCGCCGCACAGCGCCCTAGACCCACCCTCGAAAGACTTTCCAAAGCCTCCAGCAAGAACGGCGGCTGCGACGTCTGTACACCCTCCCTCCTCTAGCTTGCGTGCAACTCCCGAAAGACGACGGAATCATAGGCACACGCCACCCACCTTCTAATAATCGGTCGATGACCGAGTCCAGATCGATCTCCGTCGCCGAATCAGCCATAGTATGAAGTCACGTTGTAATAGTTCAGACGTAGGCGTGAAGGAGCGAGGCACGAATGTTGTCAGCGGGAAAAACAAGTGATACGCAAGAGCGTTACGGCTGCGTAATGGCAAGTTTTGGCGAAAGAAGGGCACTTGGGCAATGGCGTTCGTTGGCTGCCAGAACCAGAAGGAGAAAGAAGTGAGGAAGAATATCGATGGGAGTAGGGATACAAGATAACGGAGGAGCTCGTTTGATGCGACGACGATGGCCAAAGGCAAAAACCGAACGTGGTATACAGCAAAAACCGTGGGAAAATTTAAATGTCCATTTTATGACAACAGAAAAAAAAATTAGGAGAAACATAAATTATGCGTTGTGGGCGCACTATAAGCTATGTACAGATCGATCTACGACGATGACAACATCCAGTATGGGTGTGAGATGAATCATGTTTGCGACCCAGATGGTCGATGTCCAGGGGGGTCCTCACTCTGTGTGCGCCGCGGACGACGACGACGTCGCCTGGACTGCCATGAGCAGGAAACGGACAGCGACAATGCGGAACAACCGACCTTGGAAACATAGGTCCCCTCGGCATCGGTCTTTGATCAATGTCCAGTGCGATGTTGGTCCCCGCGTGGAGCCCCTGCAAACAAATCAGATCCACTCCACTAAATTTGCAACCTGGTACCTCGATCCATTCTACGACAGCGGGTATATCGGGCGCCTGCAGTAGGAATTGCTCCCCTTCTAATCTGACTCGGATCACGTTTTTTCGTTTCAAATAATCGTTCCCCAAACCACTCTCCGCGTGTTGTAAAGTGTACGCACGTAATAAGGCCGACTTCGACGGTTTCGGGATTTCGACGCTGCGCCACTGTGTTCGACCCGTCACAATGGGCAAGAAAGTAAATCGTGAGGTCGAGCGAAGTTGTGGTGGTGGTTGAGACATCCGCTGAGTTACCGGTGTCGCTCGCCCCGTCGGCTCGTGCGACGTTGATGAACGATTGTCTTGTACATCGACAGTCAGCACCTCAGATTCACGGGGTTCAAGGCGGGAAGTATCTCCGGCACCCGTTTCAATCCGGGTGGAACTTGAGCTCCTGAACGGTGACAAGAAGCTCGCAGCAGACACACGTTTTGTTGGTCTAGGCATCGTAGACTGGGTTGCTATCGACGTCTGAGAGCCGGTTCTTCGCCTCACTGGGGGGATAGCTGCCGATCCTACTAAGGACTGTGGCGATGTAACAGGTGGACGGTCATCAACCCCCAGTTTCTCTGGTCTTTCCAGCTGCCCCTCCGGGCCCTTTGTTCGTGAGCGAGGGAGGTTAGGACCAGCTACATCACCAACGCCCACGTGTTTTTCCCACCAGTCTCCAAGAACGCCCGCACCGCTAGCACCAGGGGGACACTTGTATACCCGAAAGGCGGTGCCTTCAAGCTCGCACACTACGCGTCTCCACTTGCGGTCCTTTGCCTGTATTCCAGGAGAGGTAAATTCCATCTTACGAGGCATAATAGCTATGAGATATAGGGCATTGGTGTAGGGCGGTAGCCGCTCTCGCCCCTCATCCTCGAGGGCCATGACGCGACTTTCCCTCGGACGTGGATTGAATGTAGGGTAAGGTGGAGGATCCGAAGTAGGATGGAAGCTGGGCATGGAAGTGCGTCGGAGGAGACGCCCAATCATGGCCTCTGTGTCACTTTCCTCCAAATCTTCATGTGCCTCGGAAGCATGTCCAGAGGTTGATGTTGGATTAGATCCCATTTCTCTGGACTTGAGGGGACGCTCAGCGCGCCGAGTAGAACCGAGGTTGACCATGCTCCGCGACGCAACACGATAAAGACTCGGCTTCTTTCCCAAGCGAGCTCCAGGAATCGGAAGATCTGGATCCAGATTGTGACGCAGGGCAACATCTTCAGCATTGGGTATGTCAGGAGAGAACGGACGCATCTCCAGAGAAGCAGGCAGTTGGGTAAAACGAGTGGCGTGAGTATGGCTCTTAGAAGAAAAGTTGGCACTATTCGGGTCAATGAAGTCATCCAGAGCCGACACGGGAGAAATGGAGCATTCGGCTGAATATGGGTCGCTCCTTTGGTACTGTTCTTGCGGGTTCATGTGGTCTTGCGTGCCGGACGGACCAGCGCCGGGCGATTCGTCGTCTTCGTCGTCGCTTTGATGGACACTTGAGGCATCCATGAACTCTTCTTCACCACCTTCGTCAACATCCTCTTCGTCTGAATCCCCAATTGTTGCATTCTCGTGATCCGCTGGACTTTCGGTGTTACTGCGGCCGTGTCTGGACAACGAAGGCATACTTCGTAGAGGCACCTTCTGCCTTGGTGGCATGTCTGGGACAGGGGGTGGCGGCGGTAATGCGGGTAAATTGAGCAAAGGCATCGGTTGCCTTGAGATTATCGACGGTGATAGCCGGAGACCACGTTCTGTCGTGAGACGGAATGGCGGAGCCAAGGGGGTGCTGTGGTGGGGTAACAAAACGGGACGTTTCTGAACAGATTCTGAGGAAAAGTCCTTTGGGTTAGGCGACCGCAGGGCCCCAGAGGAGGTACCTGCGTCAGATGAGGCCGACGGTACGAAGTCAGTGAATAGGTTCATCAGAGAGTCATCATGAGGGAGGACATTCCCCGGAGGTCGTGGCGTGTCATTATTTGGCGTGTGTTGTACAGCTTCATCGTCAAGTTTTGATTCCGGTGAGGCGCTGATTTGTACTGAAATGCTAGGACTCGACCCGGAGGCTTGGGAAGGGTAGCCATCGAACATGTTGGACTGCGAGAACGTTAGTGCTGGAGTTCCAGGACTATCACCTGTACCCACCCAATGAAAAGGCGGTGGCGCACCACCGTGACGAGCAAAGGTTGAATGAATGGGCGTGGTGCGCAAAGAACTCCAATCGGAATGACGTCTAGGTCGCAAACGGGGTGAATTTCCGCTCGCAGAAGCATCTTGAGACGAATCATCGGTGTCCATAGGACTAGGGCCGTCTTCTACCCTAAACCCGATGAGCGGTGATACGACAGGCTTGCGCAAGAGGTCCACAGAGGAGTGAGCGCGTTGAAAGTCGTGGGTAGGTATAGCGGCAGGGGAAACGGTGTCTTTCGGCTTCCTGCTACTTCCTCGACCACGCAAGGCGAGTTTTCTGAGAAAGTGTAATGCACGAGCCTTGTTGAAAGGAGTGAGTAGGCAGGTTTCGAATAGGACGAGCAACGAGGCTGCGCATACCTGGAAAGGCGACGAACGCGTTGGGGTCTCGTCGCAAGGCTGGTGGTCCATCGTGATGGTAGTCAATGTGAAAGGTAAGGACCCGGGATCGAGCGCTATCTGAGGCCGACACGTTTTCGAGGAGCCGAAATCAATTTCCGTACAGCTGTGACTCGCTGGGCGGGAGGCCCCTGAAGTGCACACACAACGGCGGTGAGGTTATGAGTGTTGTGAGGGGCGGTGGGAGATGGCGACCAAGCACCGAGAACGGTTTTCTAGAACAAGGTCATGGGCATTCAAACTTAACCAAGAGACTGGCGACTTGAGGAGTGGAAGCGGACCGGTTATAATCGGCGACATGCTAAACTTGTCACACGACGGGCACCTCCTTTGTTACTATTATTATGATAGTAACTCTACGAGCGAACCCGACGCTCGACCTTGCAACCACAAACCCTCGCCACGTCTCATCTCGCCCATGTGGTCACTGTATAGTATGTGGCGACCGTGTTAGCACTGGAACTAAACCTGTTCTAGGACGTTCACAGCAGGTGTACGCGTGACAGCAATATTCCCGGAATTGTTCCATTACCAAACCGCTCACTTACTGGGCACAAATACGTTCTCGGCGACCGTGCTTATCTGTGGCGTTCCGGGGAGACGGCCAGCGAGAGAGATGACGTCACGTGAACCTATATGTCTGTCAGCATGATTCAGCTTGGTTCCGTCCGGGACAAGCGCGACTCGCTTTTGGTCAGCCCGTCTCATCCTTCCCGCCGCACTACGCACGAGCTAGGGGGCAACACCATCAAAGGAGCTTTTCGAAACCCAGATGAAACATCTATACACTGTCGTAATGGCCACTTCTTTTGAACCATGGAATAAAGAAAGTGCGGATGTTTCCAGGCATTTTCACCGCTGAGGATTTCCCATCAATGCAACAGCTGCGGAAAGAAGGGAGCGACCCATACCCACGCCTCTCTCTCTCTATCAAACTTAAAGTCGTGAAGTTGACACGTGCACCGATGACGGACCTCTCAGAGGACAATATACTTCTGCCTCTGATCGCGCAGACCGGAACAAGTTGGTCGACTATCTCAGCCAGCTTGAATTAAAACTTTGCCGTGGCCCACATCCAAAGATTTCCTCGGCTTCTTGCTAGCGCTCAGCGCCCGGAGGGGTTTGAATGGTAGTTGGCGACATGTGAGCGGACGTAAGAGTGGTTGCGACAGAAAAGATGATCTGCCCTGACACGCTTGCCAAATTGTGGCTCTATCACTTGTATAAATGACCGCAGTGTCGACGCAGTCTATGTCTGTCCTCGCAGGCTCAAAGGCGGCAAAGACAGACCGCCTTACTCATGTCATTTCTATTAAGGACCGCCTCAAACAGAACCGGTCTTTGAAATGGTGATAAGGCTGAGCGCTGAGAGTCGAAATATTCGTTCCTCGGTGCGACACGAGGTCATCGGTGTACAACGGTCGGCGTTTCTTGACCATGTTTCAAGTGGGCGACTTGGGGGCAGTCAGTCAGTCAAAAGCTCGCAATGAGGCCTGCAGGCTAATACATTCCAACGGTCGCAACCTTCAAGTGTGGATAATAGAACCAATCGATGGTTTGATTGATGAATGCTTCATAGACTTTTAGATATCCATGTAAATATGAATGCGTTGCACGGCGATAGGACATCATGCACATGCGCTCCCCTGACCTGGCACCGACCGTTTCTCGAGTGGAGCATCCTCGCCCAAGTCTCGTGCCAACACCCTCTGTGTAATTCGATCGATCGCATCTTCACCGTCGAACAAGGCTGCCGTTTCCTCTAGTGTCCTGTCCTTCGTCTCCACGATAAAGAACCACAGAAAGAGAAACTCGAAAGCGAGCCAGCACACATACACTAGCTATAGGCGCCCGAAGTTCAAGTGGACCAACGAAAACGCCAGTGTGTCAATGAGTTACTTTGTATCGTCACATTAAGCAAGGACGCACATAATATTTCCATCCAAGTGCGGCTAGCGCAATCGGATTCACATATTGGTTGAAGATGAGCGCGAGCGAGATGACAAAGTTGAACAAAGAGAGCCCCTTGGCACGGAGGTGAAACGGCAGGATTTCAATCGTGTAGGCGATGGCGAGCGGAGTAAACGCGAGCGCGTACGCCAACGAAAACAAGAAAATGAACGCGATTACTGCATGTCCCGCGGCCACCGTCCCGTGTTGTGCATACTCTGAAAAACAGATGGCTTGCGCCATGTAAAATAGCGTCATGAAACCAACAAAGGTGAGAGACAGAGATCGCCGGCCGAGACGGTTGACGGCATACGAAGCATACAGTGCCCCCATAAAACTCCAGATCTGCAGGATGCTATTAATGAGGAGCTGCTCGCTCGAATTCGTAATCCCGATCTCTTTCAGAACCTCCGCGAGGTAGTACGAGAGGAGTCCGTTCCCGGACCATTGAGTAAAAAATGCAATGGCAATGATGATGCGTATACGCTTGCGATTGCCCGGCGTTGCAATGAGCGACCGCCAGCCAACATTAGCAGCAACAGTCCGATCGAACTCGAGTGCCGCCTTAATTTCATTGAACTCGAATTGCACAACAGGATCTTCCCTGCAATGCGACTCAGCATCCTCGACAGGCCAATTCATGAATAGACACATACTCATTCCCATCCGCATGATAGTGTGCAAGCGTCCTCAAAGCCTCAGCCTCGCGCCCCTTGCTCACCAGCCACCGGGGTGACTCGGGTGCGAGCAGGACTAACATTACCTGAATGATGGACGGAA